>LPNX010736918.1:86753-148418 GCA_001517045.1 Pseudotsuga menziesii
ATTTAACATGGGGACTTGTTGATTTACTAACATTTCATTTAAGTTATATTTAAATGATTAATTTATTATTAAATTAAAATTTTGGTGTTATAAGTAGTTGTAAGTTAAATATTTAAATTAGATGCTATCCTCAATTAAGTTAAGATAAAGGTTCTCATTAAAATAGATGTTTTTTTTTTTAACAGAAACTGAAAATAGAAATAAATAAAAAGGGGCTGCGCACAGCCATTTGTTACAAAGGAGGTAGCTTCATAAGTTTATGTACAACAAAAAGGATGCCAAGGAGGGCCAACCATGGGACAGTCCAAAATACCCTGCAAAATAACTGCTCAAAACTTCTGAAAATGTTATAGGGATAAACCCTCACAAACTGATGACATATAAGGAGGAAAAAAAATATTTAAACATAACGAGAGGGGACAGATTACTGCGTGTTTCTGTTATTTCTAGGCTGGACGACCGATTCCTCCTCCATGGGGAGGGCCGCTTCTGCAACTTCGCCATTGATTTCACCATTAACTCTGCTGGCCTGGTGCATTTCAATGAATCGTTGGAGATCCTCTTGAATCCTATCCACTTTCCCATGTATCTCCCGGAGGCTACTCTCAGTGTCATCTATGCGAGCGTCGTTGTTGCTTACTTGCTGGGAAGTATAGCTAACAGTATCAGCCATTTTCTTTATCTCCTCGCTCATTTCTTTGGTGTCCACAACGTTGATGGCCAGAAGCTCATAAAGCATGCGAAGATTCTTCTTAATATCCACCCATTCTCCTCCGTGAGCCATTCTGATATCCTCAGTCGATATGGACAAACTAGAAAACAGATTGAGAGGGACACTGACAGAATTGCCAAGAGTTCTGTTATGGAGCTTGACTGAGGGAAAGAAAGATCTGAGCACCTCAAGTTCATGTAACAGAGAGGCTCTACCTGACTGAGAAACGTCTAGCAGTCCCCCAGCGCCCAGCACCCAGCTCTGTCCGGAGTCTAACACCCGAAAACTCCCTGAAGCGCTTTGCTCTGTGACCCGAAGCATTGAATGGTTGAATCCTACACCGGAGGACAGAACTGCAAAGACGAGCCAGTCTTTTATCACCGAACGCGAGATGGGAAGAACCTGCCAGGGGAGGCCCTGAAGCCACCCTTCACTAACACCCAAGACAACCTGCCCCAAAATTCTCTGAATTTCAGGAAAACCAGGGATTGCTAAGAGGGAATTCTGGAGTGACATTCTGGAATCGAGGAGGGGAGAAGGACCAAGATAAGCGGGGAACCAAACATGCGGGGGGTAAATGCAAACAGTCTGAAGCCTTGAGAACATTAATACAGAAGCAACCTGATGGAGGAAGGTTCTAGTAGGGAGCCACGCGGCGATGAAGAGGGAGATGGCCGTTAAATGCATATAGACGACGAAGGACGAATGTAGCGGATGAACGTTAAGGCATGGGAGGGGAGGGAACGATGGGAGATTGGAGAGATTAGGGAGGGGGGAATCCATACCCATAAAAACCAAGGACATATTCAAAATTCTAAGTCTACCCAACCTTAAAAATGGGGCAATCCAAAATGCAATAGGTAAGTTGAGCCAAAAGGAGATCTCCTGGTTCATTACGGGATATACTTGTGAGAGGGGGGGTCCCTATCCTGTTTATTAACTCTTTGAGGGAGGGAGGCCCCGATGTTGGCCATAGCATCAGCTACACTATTGTTCATCCTGAGTATGTGCAAGGGCTGAAAAGAGTGATGCATAAGGGATTTTACTTTATTATACAGGCGACGACATTTAATTGCTCCCGAGGGGTAACCATTAATCAATTTGGAGATTACATGCTTAGAGTCTCCGAAAATTAGAACCTTGCGAAAGTTTTTGGTCTGAAGAATGTGCAGACGTTGAAGCAAAGCCAGCCATTCTGCTTCGTTATTGGTCCTGTTCCCTAACCCCCAGGCAAATGAATGTTCAATTTTTCCGCCGGGGTCAAGAAGGACCCCCCCCGCTCCTGCCACCCCTCTCATTAAAATAGATGTTAGGATAATTAAATGTAGTATTTAATGTTAGTTTGCTTTAATCTAATATTAATTAGTTAGAAATAGCATTTAAATGTTAAATGTTGGGAGTTAAAAGTTAAAAGTAAACCTAACAATATAGATAACACAAAAATTTAGATATGGTAACGTTAGTTAGTCTATGTTATTTCAAGTACTAAGATTAAGGTATTACCGAGACTTTGACTGATAGTCGAAGAGGCGAGATGGATGTGAAATAAGAAAAACAAGGCACTAATGAGAATAGCATTATGAACTGAATGTTAAGGCACATATTAAAACCCAAGATGAAATAGTTTGATGAAAGTGACTATGCAATTTTTACACAAATATTGACAATTTGTCTCTACACATAAATATAAGCATTGCATAACTAAAAATTTATCATTGCAATTGTTAGATTGAGATAACAATAGCATAATGTTGTTGAAAATGTCAAGAATTATCATGCTTGAAACACACAGAGGTTGAGGTTGAGGTCGAGGGTGAGGTCGAGGTCAACCACCCTCGCCGCCATCGCAGACCCTATTCAACCACCCTCACCGGCACCACAGGCCCCACCACCGACACCGCCAAGGGTAACCTCCAGTCCTGAGATGGGGGTGATACTCAGATCCTTGGAAACCATCATGGCCACACTAAACAGGTAGTCGAAGAGGATCACAGAGGTAGAAACCACGCAGGTGAGCCGAGAAAACTCTAATAGGGCGCAGGTCCCAAGGAAAGAACTGCTTCAAGATATTTCTAGAGAGCTGTAGAATATCAAAATTCCTGAGTTCTCTGGAGGATGACCGGGTAAGCACTCTGAAGCGTGGCTCGAGGGTATGAAGAGGTGCTTCGCACTAAACAAGTATACTTCGAGTTCCAAGGCTAGAATGGCCATCTTCTAGCTAAAAGGTGATGCCCTAAATTGGTGGTCAGACCTCAAGAAACAATTGCACCTTACTCCTTTGTCTGTTTCATGGGAATTATTCGAGGAGAGGTTCAACATGAAGTATCTTTCCGCTTATTACAGGGAACAACAGGCAGGTTCCTTTCATGATTTGGTACAGGGAAACATGACAGTAGAAGAGTATGAAGCTAGATTCATGGCACTGGTAAAGTATGTTCCATACTTGGACTCATATGATCGACAGGTGGAGCGATTTGTGTATGGACTCAACTACAATATCAGGGCTGCAGTACAGATGTGGAAGCCATCTTTAGTTGCCATGGTGGTTGAGTATGCTCGCTATGCTGAGGATATGTCAGATGCAAAGGGAGGAATCAAGTTGATAGGATCCAATCAATATGTTACAGGGAAGGCCCCACGACCATACTTCAGAGGAGGACAATCCAGACCTCGTCCTTATGGTAACAGGTTCACCCCGAGGGGTAACACTTCAATTAACTCAGTATTACAGGCTTCGTCAACAAACCATGGGAACCAAGGATGAACATAGGGCAATTCCTATAGAGGATTGGGAGGTTTCAGAGGATCTAGGGGAAGGAACACATCCTAGAGGACTCCTCCCAGCAACATGCAAGCACCACCTAATGTATCTTCTTGGGGATGTGGAGGTCCTCATTTTCAGCGGGATTGTCCTAAAGGACAGACCAGCAGCAGGCAGCAGGAATGAAAAGAATCCATGAGCAATTCTGATAACACTCATCGGATTCATGTAGCTGGTCACAACCACCAGGCAGAACATCAGTCCACCGTAGTGGAATCCACTGGTAAAGTAAACAATGTCAAACTTAAAATTTTATTTGATCCTGGTGCAACATATAGTTTTATTTCACCATATGCATTAGATAAATGTGAGTGGGAAGCCTGCGAGCATGATTATTTTGAATCGGTCGAGATGGCTTAAGGGGTTAAACAGGTAGTAGGTCTCAAGATAAGAGGGTGTCAAGTTGACTTAGGAGTATGCACCACTAAGATGGACACTTATGTCACCAATTTGGGCACATATGACCTCATTGTCGGCATGGATTGGTTAGAAGGCCATAGACATTTCATGGATTGCTATGCGAAGAAAGTCTTGTGCCTTGATGATGAGGGTCGAGCAATTCAAATTCAGGGTCGAAAGAGGAAAATATCCCTTCGTTTCATCTCCGCGGTGAAATCTAAAAGGTGTTTAAGACAAGGATGTCAGTTGTTTGTAGTTGAGACGGTGAGCGATAGTAAAGGACCTTACTTGAATTCTTACCCAGTATTATCTAAGTTCAAGGATGTCTTTCCAGAAGAACTTCCACAACTACCTCTAGAACGAGAGCTTGATTTCACGATAGAACTAAAACCCGGTGCGGAGCCGATCTCAAAGACTCCTTATAGAATGACAACCCCTGAGCTTCGAGAGTTAAAGATCCAGTTAAAAGAGTTGCTAGACTTGGGACTAATTAGACCTAGCATCTCACCATGGGGAGCGCCAGTGATCTTTGTTAAGAAGAAGGATGGATCTTTGTGACTGTGCATAGATTATAGGGATTTGAACAAAGCCACAGTGAAGAACAGGTATCCTATACCAAGAATTGATGACCTATTTGACCAGATGAAAGGCGCATCAGTCTTCTCTAAGATTGATTTGTGGTCGGGGTACCACCAACTTAGGATTAAAGAAAATGACATTCCTAAGACTACTTTTCGAACTCGATTTGGGCATTATGAGTTCGTAGTAGTACCATTTGGTTTGAACAATGCTCCAGTAGTATTCATGAGCCTCATGAATAGTGTTTTTCAGAATTACTTGGACCACTTTGTTCAGGTATTCTTAGATGACATTCTTATATATTCTAAGAACGAGAAGGAGCACGAGGAGCACTTGTGGTTAGTCTTGACTTGCTTAAGGGAACATAAACTATTTGGTAAATTGTCAAAGTGTTCCTTCTTCCAAAAGGAGATTCACTACTAAGGGCATATCATCTCAAGAGAGGGGATCTTAGTGGACCCAGAGAAGGTGAAGGCCATCGAGGATTGGCCAATTCTGAATAATGCGCATGAAGTACGTAGCTTCATGGGATTAGCAGGGTATTACTGAATATTTGTGGAAGCATTCTCCAAAATTGCAAAACCCATCACCACCTTGCAGCAAAAGGGAGTCTGATATGAGTGGACCAATGATTGTGATGCCTCTTTTGCTGAATTAAAGAGATTGATGATGAGTGTACCAATCTCACAGGTACCAGACATGGATAAAGACTTCATGGTATGTACTGATGCCTCGAAGCAAGGGTTAGGAGAAGTTCTAATGCAGGAAGGTGGGGTAATAGCTTATGCATCTCATAAGTTGAAGCCTCATGAGGAGCAATATGCCACACATGATCTAGAATTGGAAGCAGTAATGCTAGCACTAAAATTATGGAGAAACTGCCTAGTTGGTAGAAGCTTCACACTTAAAACAGATCATCAGAGTTTGTAGTATATTTTTACACAAAGGGATCTAAATGCTAGGAAACGAAGATGGAGTGAGTTCATGAGTGAGTATGACTTTGGTATCTCATATATCAAAGGAAAGGAGAATGTGGTGGCAGACGCTCTAAGACGAAGGACGAGGATTTTCTCCTTAATCCCCTTGAGAGTGGATTTGAAGGAGAAAGTGGTCGAACAACTCTTGGGAGATGGTTGGTATATAAAGGTAACCTCGGATATTTAGAGTGGGAAGAAGTGTGATTCGAAGTATTATGGGTACCATATTGAGGAAGACGGGTTGCTGCGGTACCAAGGGAGGATGTATATCCCTAAAGAAGGTGATCTCAGAGAAGCAATCCTTAGAGAGGCCCATAGTGCACATTATTGTGCACACCCTGGAGTGAAGAAGATGTATGAAGACATGAAGAAGCTCTTATTCTGGGCCAGTATGAAGAGAGATGTAGTTGATTTTGTTTCAAAATGACTAGAATGTTAGCAAGTCAAGGAAGATCATCGACACCCAGCCGGTCTCTTATAGCCTCATGATATTCCTGAGACTAAATGAGAAGTCATTTCCATGGACTTCGTTGTGGGATTTCCCCTCACATCCTCGAGACATAATGCTATACTCGTAGTGTTCAGAAAACTGACCAAAAGTGCCCACTTCATTCCAGTGAGAGACACTTATGATGTGACGGATGTAGCAAGGGTATTCATAAATGAAATTGTACGCCTTCATGGAGTTCCAAAGAAGATAATTTCTGACTGAGACCCTAAGTTTACCTCCATATTTTGGACAAGCATGCAGTCAGCATTAGGGACCCAGCTGAACTTGAGCTCAGCTTATCATCCCGAGACAGATGGGCAGACAGAGAGGGTGAATCAGGTGATGGAGGACATGCTTAGGATGTATGTTATGGATTAGTAGACACAGTGGGAGAAATATATTCCTCTAGTAGAGTTTGCATATAACAACAGTCATCACAGCTCCATTGGTATGCCTCCATACTAGGCATTGTATGGGAGACCTTGCAGGACTCCACTCAGTTGGGACAGGTTGGAGGATCGTGTTTTAGTTGGGCCTAAGTTGCTTCAGGAGATGGAAGAGCAAGTGGTACAGATCAGGAAGCGTCTTAAGGAAGCACAGGATAGACAAAAGAGTTATGATGATGCCCACAGAACTGATAGAATTTATGAGGTAGGGGATCACGTATTTATACGCATCCGACCGAATAAAAGTACCATTCGATTTGGAAAAGGGGACCAAGCTGTCACCTCGCTTTATAGGGCCATTCGAGATTCTTGAAAGAATCGGACCGATAGCTTATTGTCTTGCACTGCCACCCCACTTGTATAGGACTCATAATGTATTTCATGTTTCAATATTGCGACATTACATAGCTGATGAGTCTCACAATATTCATTCGAAGGACTTGCAGGTCTCAGACGAGGGAACCTTCACGGTCGAACCATTACATATACTGGATCATAGAGTTCGACAGCTCCGTAGTCAACACATGGACCAAGTCAAGGTCCAGTGGGAGAAGTATAGCCTAGGATCTGCTACCTGGGAGGACACAGAGACTATGCGTCGAGCTTTTCCCTCACTATTTTGACCATAACTTCGGAATGAAGTTTCCTGAAGGGTGGGTGTATGTAATGCCCATATTTTTTACTACGACATATTTATCACTCAGACTTATTACAGTGTATTTACTTAGTATCTCTAGACTCAGCTATACTTCATAAACTATATTTTGGCATGTTATATGTGATTATTTACTGATGTTATGATGTTATCGGGATTATCCTCTAATTATGATATTATGATGTTATCATGCTTATATTATGCTTTTATCATGAGGTTACAACAATTAACATGCCTATGTAGATGCTTTAATTGTGATGTATGATGATTATCATTTATATGAAATTATTGTGCCTATGCGATTATCATGCAGTAGTCATCATCAGATTCCTTTATTTCATAAATATATAGTTGATAGTCATCCTCGATATGATGTGAGATGTATGATGTGGTACATGGGAAACCGTCCATGATGCAATTTATTTTGTGATTTTATGTGATGAAAGGAGATAATGTTGATGATATGGAACATCTATTGATTGAATATTGTTAGGAATGCATGTTTGCATAGTAATAACCTGCAAGGTACAGGGGCTATGTGATAACCGAGTGTGTGATGCCAAGTATGACTCAATACATATCTTGAAGAAGAGCCTTAATTGCCAAGTGATGATATGATGACACGTACCAATAAACTCGATAGCAACGCAGTATGGTTTGATGAGTATCTACCTAGTATGTTGAGAGGGATGGAGGCATTTCCCACCCTATGTCACTTTGATACCCGAGGTCATGGGAGGGAAGTGCTGAGACACACTCCCAAAGTTGTTGTGATGACGACGGTCAGATGCCTACTAGGAGAGGCTAGGTCCACTAGATAGACGACACTACTGCTCTCAGGTTCTATGTGGGAAGGTCAGTACAGCTGGCATCCACTTGTACTAGCAGAGGAAGGATAGGGAGGATGCAGACGTAGGCTAGGATGGGTGGACATATTAGTTATTATTGTGGAATGTTGGACAGTTATGATACCAGATTAGTGATGGTAGGTACCAATCTTAACTGACTAATTAATAAGAACATAATTGTTAAATAACTCCGAATGTCACAAGAAATCATATTATATCTGTATATGGGTCATGTTGCGTGAATTATTATTTAGGGGTTTTTGCTATAGTACATGTGCATCCTGTGCATGTACTGGCCATGCATGCACACCTCACACATGCATGCTCGTATGAAATATTTAAATAGTTGGATAGGTTAACTAAGTAATTGTGAATTGTTTTAAACCTATAAATGTACCTTATTCATTAAGAAACAATGCGCGAGGGGACTTAACAATAAACATAAACAATGCTATCATTTCGATCAATTAATCATGAGACTACAATTGATTAATTATTGGTTAATAATATTAATTATTATTTTACTTCTATTTATTATTATTGTTTCATATTTTTAATGTTAATTATTAAGTATTTATTATTTAGTTACTAATAAATAATAATTAACAAAACTATGATTACAATTACTTTACCGTTCAGTATAAAACTTAAACGAACAAGATAGGTAAAATTCTATGAAATTTGGTTAGGTTTTTGTAACACATACAATTCAAGAAAAATTAATTAATACATAACACATGTCAAACAAATCAGAACTGCACTACCCAAGATAGAATAAAATAAATTAATTTATGAAAGAGGCGGCGGAAGAAAGAGGCGGTGGAAGAAGGAAGGCGTTGGAAGAAAGGAGGGTAAGGAGGTACAAGGAGGGGGATCAGATGATTTTTGGGGGGATTTTTCTGGGGAGTAGTCGGGAAATTTTTTACCGAAGAATAGAGAGTAAGAAGGGATGGAACAGAGAGGGGAGAAAGCTAGAGGAGGGGGTTAACTCCAGGGGGCAGATTTGCACTCAGGGAAGAGGGAAGTTGCTATCCGGTTTATCGGTAGGTGGGCTCAGGGGCTAGGAAACTCATCAGTTTCCTAGGGCCAGTAGGTTCCCTGGTCGGCAGGGTGGATCATCCAGTTTGGAATCCAGGCTCAGATGAGGCTCAGACAAAGGAAGGGAAAGGCTACAGGAGCAGGATTCAAGAGCAGAATTAAGTCCAGGTATTTTTCGGTGAACTACCTCTTTATTTTGCAAATAAATGAAAATCCAAAATTCGAAAGTTAATATCATTTTATTGTTTAAGTCTAGGACTTAATGCTCTTCCCGGCAGGCAGAGCATTACAGTTCTTTACTTGATATATACTTCTAGTGGGTCTGGTCGATAGAGTATGTTATTTCATAGTCTATTCTTTCTGAGGAAAACCATGAACCTTTATTTGTACACTTGTTCTTATAGATTCATATGGAAGATACTACGGACTTCCCTTTAGGTCTTGAAACCATATCATAGACATCATCCCTGTTAATCGACTGTTACTCTTTGATCATAACTTCTCTCATAACTGGAAAGGTTAGCATCAATGATGTCACCCAACTGTGTTACACAACTAGAGTGTGTCTGAGGCCTCTTACTTTGGTTTGAAAGTCTCGCCTATTTTTTCTTCATCTTGAGTTATCTCTTGTACCCATGGTGGTCTTCATCTTTCAAGGTGGATCTACTGCTCTCTAAATCTCTTTCTTTAGTCATGGTGTCTCTGACCCTCAGAGCTTCATATTCATGTTTATTGGAGTGAATCTTGAATTGTCATCACTTGCTCTTCAGAACAAGTCTCATCCTTGTTTTCTTGTAGGAAGTTGTACAAGACGTTTCCTATAAGTCAAATGCACCGGTTGCATGGTTAGAACCATTTCATAGAACATATGAATAATGACACATCATTCAAATGTTTATCCAATACAACATTCATCCATATCTCACATAAACTTTCTAGATGACATTATTGAGATTGTGCACTAATCCAGTATGTCAGCAAGGAGGTTTCATTCTAGATAAGTAGCAATGGATAGGTGTATAGAACCATGAGCTACTTACCCATCACATGCATATTTTCATGAATGCAAACATTCTATCATGCATAACACATCAACTAAATATAAAACAATGTCATGAAATGACAATTGAATACTTATCTTTTATTTGTTTCGTGGGTAGAATCCTTCTTGATCCTTCTGCTTCATCATTTTCTTCATTCATGACATCATCATTCCTTATCCAAATGATAAGATGGATAAGAGGTTCTTCAAGAATTGACTTCTTCATATTCCTCATCACTTGAGGGATCTTCTTTGAATCATGAGTGCTTGATCTTTAGTTCCTCCCATCTTCTCTTCTCTTATTATGAGTCAAGTTTCTTCTTGTGTAAGGCTTTAGCCTCATTTCTCTTTGGAACTGGAACCTCTCCACTTATGTAGGTGTCCAATTCATTTTTCTTCAAGAACCAATTAAATCCCATGCTTCCATGCTCTAAAGTTTTCAGCTTCACCAATATTTTCATCAAGCAGAGGTGCTAGGTCATTTTGAAATACGAACCTCAAATATAAATGGAAAAATATCACATTTTACCGGTTTGAGATGTTCATCCTAGTTTTGGTTCTAGATGATCTAGGGTTTGTTAGAGAAACCCTAATATTCAAAACTTGGAATCTTTCAGATCTTATTGGAAATAAATATGCACCTCCTAAAGGTGAGCTGAGCAGCATATTCATTTTCCCAAAACTCTGATCAGAATTGCAAAATATCTGATGCCCTAGTTTTCTTCAGTTTCTTCTGTAGAATGCTTGACATTGTTTCTATGTTATATCCAAAATTATTGCTCCTCTATGTCCCAAATTTCGTACTGTGGTAGCCTCACATGTCCACTTTCCAACACCACATTTTAGAGAAGAATTTGTTTTACCAATTAGGACTTATGCGCGTTTTCCCAAGTTGACGTATTTTAAGACTCTTCATAAGAGAGAACTTGTATGGAATTCCACATGTCAATTTTTCATCTTCTGAGTCTAAAAATAATACCACATAAATTAAAGTCCATACCATTTCTGGAACATCTTCCAAAATTTCATTTGGACCTTCATATCCCAAGATATAGAAATTCTCCCCAGGTGTCCTATTTAGGGATGAATCCTGGGAGAGGTTGGAACCCTAACTTGAAGAAACCATATCTCCTATAATATAGAGAATCTAATTTTAAAACTTGGACACCGTGTATATAACAAATTTTTCTTTGACCTATGAAATTTTCGGCACTTGATCCTTCTCCAATCTCGAGATATAGCAAATATACCAAAACTATCAGTTTCAGTATTTTAGGGTTTTTCGGGCCGGGGGTCAAACTAGGGTTTGAATTTCCTGTAGTTTCACCCAAACAAAAATATCAACCCAAGTCTCTAAAATTTGATTTTTATGAGGATATTAATCCTATGTCGGACTCACTCAAAAATTCGTCTTCTGTAAAAAGCCTTAATTTCCCGCAACAAAAACTGAAAATGCTCAAAATCAAATTCTGCTTCGATAGAAAGACATGCCCTTCAATGGAGAGTCATCCTAGCCTTTCTTTACTGATAGGTTGTGGAGAGTGACCCAGAAAGTAAGAATCCCTAGCTTCTATAGCTACAAAGTGTCTTCTTTCAGGGTGGCTCTGATACCATGTTGAACTTTTAATGGTTATATCACATTTTAAAACATGTAGCATCATAACAGCATAACCATAAGCCAAAATATCACTGAAACATAGAAAATCACAAACACACAAAAAAAACATAGATTTATCTTGGTAAATTCCTAATGGAAAAAACCAAACAAAAGCTTCCTCAATATAGATGCCCCAAAAAGGTAAAAGGTAAAACCCAAAAGACTAATCCTCCTTCTTCTCTCCATAGCTCTTTCTCTCTCTCTCTCATGCACTACACAAGTGAGTGTGTGTGTGTTCAAATGAGAAGCACCTCACCTCCATTTATAGTCTTTCATTCACTTAATAATTAATTCAGTTATGTAGGCTCGAGTAATCCTAATTTAATCATGTAGGCTCGAGTAACCACAAATGGGGTAATAATGACCCAAATTACAAGAAATACAAGTGATTCTCTTGGTATGAACATTGGGGACCACAAAAAATACAAATAGAATATTCTTCAAAGTTGCAATATTTCAACATGCTATAGGGATGGTATTCATGGAAATCCACCCAGGGTTACGATGATTTTGCAATACCTGTGACGAAAGTTCATTGGTATTGAGACAAAACTTGGAGGTTTCAAACAAAATTAAAAAACCATGGAAAGGCACCTTCCTTTCCATGGTTTTGTATCTTCAATACGTGCTTGTGATTAATGTGCAGTCTCGTGGAGTTTTTGTGTCTATGGACAAGTGAATCCAAAGATACACTTCAAGAATCGGTAGTTAATAAATCAATACCTTGAATAACTTATCCCATTTAATTATTGTTAGTGTCATGATTATATGCCTAGAGTAAATTTTGTAAGAACTTATTTAAAACATAACATCTATTGTATATTGGTCTGATGTACACATTTCCATATCAGTTTCTAATTACTTGCAATATTTACATACTTATTCATCACAGCCAAATAGGGTCCTTACATAATGGTCTTATTCCCACCCTCTGTGCATATGAAAATTTTATGGTTTCATCTGGGTCCAATGTGCATCCTATGAACTTCCAAAGTTTTTATGAGGCAAACAGAAAGGTGATAGAAAAGAACAATGACATAAAGTTTCTTTCGTAGTTATTTTCTATCACCTTTCTATCTTCCTGATAAAAACTTTGGAAGTTCATAGGATGCACATTGGACCCAGATGAAGCCATACAATTTTCATATGCATAGAGGGTGGGAATAAGACCATTCTATAAGGACCCTATTTGGCTGTGATGAATAAGTATGGAAATATTGCAATTAATTAGAAACTGACATTCAAATGTGTACATCATACCAATATACAATAGATGTTATGTTTTGAATAAGTGCTTACAAAATTTACTCTAGGCATATAATCATGCCATTAAGAATAATTGAATGGGATAATTTATCCAAGATATTGATTTATCAACTGTTGATTGTTGAAGTGTATCTGTGGATTCACTTATCAAACCAAACATAAAATAACAGAAACTAAAAATTACAATAATTCGCTCTACCACCATTCAAGTGGGCTATATCATAGATGTTGCAGGTATTACAATGTTATATACAATGGAAAGTGTTAACACCATATCTGTCCTATAAATCCAGTAGGTTGTAGGCTCTAGCTTCTATTGAGATGCATTATTTGCAATTACAATATTTAGTTCTAGAAGAAGATGTTAAATGGATTGATACGATCAATGGACTAGTTGATGCTACAAGGGATTTTAGTAGTGAAGAATCGGGGTTTGAGAATTTATTAGTGTATATGTGAAAATATCCTAAAATTTGAGAAATGAATTAATAAATTAAATGCTGCTACAAACTTGCAAATTATATGTCTTTTCCAACTTGCAACCAAGATTTGTGATAGTAGAATATTTTAACCTTTAGTTATATTTGAAATAAGCTACACATGAGGCTAAAACTAGGGAATATCTAGGAATTTCACTAATTAATATGAAGTTTTCAACCTTGCAAATCAACCTTTTAATTATGTTTTAGACTATATTTAATCAGTGTTGCAGAGTAGATTTCTAGAAGGTAATTCCAAACCACAAACTGGGGCAAACCTAGCATGTGATTTGATGTTTTATGGATGAGTTTAATACATGTAAATGACAGAAATTTTCAGATCTTATAAAACAGAAAATGAAATATAAATTAAGATTTAAAATGGCATAAAAGATGTGATTACTGCCTAACAAATCCAAGCTATGCAGATGGGGTCAATTGAGGATCTCATAGAGGCTTTAATGATTAAGGAGTATATAGGGTTGAATGGTTCAAACCCAATATGCTCCTTAATAACTAGATCCACTTCATAAATATTCAATAGGAAAATCATAAGCTAGACATTAGATATTTGTCAAACAAGATCCATGAGGTGGAAATGTCACCGCTATTCCCAAAAATTATTACTACAATAAAAATGCTATAGAATGGAAATATGCCTCTATTTCAATCCCAACAAAGCTTCCCATGCGAAACTAAGAAATCTATCATAATACACTTGTACTATAACAAAGGTTTTCCCAGCAAGTCATAGGGCTCTTAACCAAAAAAAAAATCAGCTAATGATGTCTGTAAAGTGTGTTCTTGGGGTAATTCCACCAAGAGTTGTGGTTCTGGAGTCACATTCCACATGTCTTGCAAAGGAAATCAACAATCAATCTATCGAGCACACATTTTCCACCAGAATATCAACTCACATTTAAATGTTATTTTACAATATCACTGCCTCACTGATGTGGAAACTTGTTTTTGTATTCAACAAGATTTATTTAACCATTATATTAAGACGAAAACAACATACAAATTTTAAATTTTAAGACATAAATATATTAAATACACATATAAATATATTTTTACTGGAAATTTGTGGACACTGTTAATACCACCATCCTGTCAAACAATATAAAACAAAAAATAGAGGAACGAGTCATGTTGTCTTACTATATGAATAAAATGTCACTAAATACTTGACATAAATATTTGTTATCTACAAATGTTAAATTTCCAACAAATAATATTTAGATATGGAAATATTTTTTCTAACACAATGCACTTTTAGGAGTTCATGGAATGCTTTTGTACCGCACATATAAAT
Source organism: Pseudotsuga menziesii (assembly GCA_001517045.1). Classification (NCBI taxonomy): domain Eukaryota; kingdom Viridiplantae; phylum Streptophyta; class Pinopsida; order Pinales; family Pinaceae; genus Pseudotsuga; species Pseudotsuga menziesii. Next base: position 101,478 of record LPNX010736918.1, read on the forward strand.
ACATTTTTGTTGACTTATAAAAAAAACTAAAGAAATAGTTTGGGGGAGGAATTTCAGTGATGAACCTACAAAGCTACAAGCATTGGCTTGTGAGAATCATTGCATATGATGTTTCCATATTTATTTGTTCTCCCATTGCATCTTCCACTAGACTTGTGGACCCCAGTGTATTTTTATTGGCCCCTTTTCTATTATTTATTTCTTATCTTTTCTCCTAACATTCCTTACAAAATCGGCAACCGACATCTTTTCCATGGCATCCTCCAACTGTAGAGTTAAATTCAAACCATTAAGAAGAAAAACATTGAACATGAATTTGTTCTCCTCGGGTTTAGGCTTGGGTTTCTTCTTAGGAAGCACTCCAAGATAGCCCTCATTGCTGGTTTTTTTCCTCCTGGTAGAAGATTCTTCCATCTTGGACACATGGAATGGAAAACCGCAGAGGGAATATTGTGTTCCTCTATCGCAACACTTTCCTACACTTAGAATTTGCAAGAATTGATGCATACAATGGGAATTCGTTAGTTTATACAGAGACTATTATGGCTGGGATCAATGTATCACTAATTACTCAAATCAATTATGCATGTACAACTCAAGACAAGCTTTCGCCTTCCACAATTGCTACAAAGTTCCCCTTAGTAGCCTCAGAGCCACTCCGAGCAAACAAAAATAGTTTGCTATAGAACATTGGAGCTTCAAACTCCAATAATTCATGTCTGGGAGGTTCTATCAAGTTTGTATGTGACCGAACACCAGGATATGTAGTACACCCACAAAGGCAATTGCAATTTATGTTGAGCAAATTCTCCTTATAGAGGGTATTCTGAGAGACTGAGACTATTAGGTTATGTGCCCTTCTACTAAAATACCCAAGGATGTTATTTATTCATCAATTTCTCTACAAAAATAGTACAAACCATGCGCCACTATCATTAGAAATATTTAGTGCAAAAGAACCTCATGATAGCGGGTAACCAAGGGAAAGATACAAACAGTAAACTTTAGTAGTTAAACGTAGGGAAAACCTATCCAAAATGTGAGAACGGTGCACTGCAGAATAGGTGAACATAACACTAGTACTACTTACTACACTGCTCCCAAGAATACAATGGAAAAATGAGGCAGGAACTCTAAAACCCAGGGAAAAGTAGGGAATGGTACAACAAGAACTCAACAAAGACAGATAAGTCTGATATTTTTATGTTTCTATACAAACATTGGATATGAAGGATGATGAATAGGCTAGAAATGAAAATAGCAAAGTTATATTATATGACAGGTACAATAAAGTCATATAAAATATTAATGCCTAGGGAGAATGTAGCCAATGCAAGAACCCTTACCTTATCGATCACCTTTCGCTAGGTCCATTGGCCCATGCCTCTTGCAAAGAGTTGTCCTAATAAATGGAAAACCACTTTGTTGGTTGGAAATTAAATTTATAAATTAAATAAATAATCCATTCCTAGACCTATACACAAGTGGTCATTTTTCCAAGCATGGAAAATATCAAAATACTCTATGAAATAAAAAATGGGCATACAATTAAATCAGCTAATGTTGTTCGGAAAGTGTGTTCTTGGGTTAATTCCACCAAGAGATGTGGTTCTAGAGTGACATTCCACAATCCTGCGAAGGAAATCAACAATCAATCTATCCAACACACATTTTCCACTAGAATATCAACTCGCATTTAAATGCTATATTACAATACCGTTGCCTCACTGATGTGGAAACTTGTGTTTGTATTCAACAAGATTTCTTTAACCATTGTATTAAAATGAAAAAAACACACAAATTTTAAAGTTTAAGACATAAATATAGTAAATACACATACAAATAGGTTTTTACTTGAAATGTGTGGACACTATTAATACCACCATCGTGTCAAACAATACAAAACAAAAAGTAGAGGAAAGAGTCATGTTGTCTTACTATATGAATACAATGTCACTAAAAACTCTGGATAAATCTTTGTTATCAATGAAATGTTAACTTTCCAGTAAATAATAGCCCGCATGGGTGTGGCTCATCGGCGGTTCAGTTGTTATGAAGTCACTTGTTTTAAATTAGAGGTCACAAGATCCAATCCCACCCAGGTTTAACTATGTCCCATGTCTTGTGAAGGGTGTGGGGCACCTAGGGGTATAGTGGTAATAGGAATGGATCCAAGGACCCTGTGTCATGTGAGTACTAGCCCAAATCCAGTTGCTGATTCCCCTAGTTACCAATAAAAATAAAAAATCTAGTAAATAATATTTAGATATGAAAATATTTGTTCTAACATAATGCACTTTCAGGAGCTCATGGAATGGTTTTGTAGTGCACATATTAATACTTTTTTTTTACTTATAAGAGAATACTTAAATTTCATGTTTACTCTAAGAATCACCCCATCAACATGCATTCTACAACCATGTGTGTATATGTCATATAAAGAGAGAGGAAGAGAGAGACCTTTACGAAATAATGCAAGCCCTTGAGATAGGTAAGGGGGTGAAAGATGGTGTGTCTTCAAAGCAAGAGATATTTTCCTCATCACAAAACCACAAGATTGATGAATTAGTTGAAGCATTCATTGCCACAGTATTCAGAACCAAATCCACCTCTGTTCTCCAATGATCAGAATGCAAAGAGCCACCCTACAAGCATTATCAAAATATAAACTGAGTTTTAGTAAAACATAAATTTCAATTATATACTAGGAAATACAAAAAAATTAATTTAATCGAATAAAATTTAAATACACATGAACTGAAAGGAAATATATTGTATAAAAACAACTTTGCAAATTTAACAATACAATTTTTTGCTCAGAATTTATTATGCATTCTTTAAAATATTTCATTTTAAAGTTTAGTGTATGGTGATTAATTTCAAATTTCTCAGTGGTTTTCCATGATTTGGTTTTCATACTTCAGGGTCCAACCATAGACCTAAGGGGTTTCTAATTGTTATGTAAAGTTGAAATCTTCAAAGTTGCATTGCAATATTAATCACCAAATTTTAGTATTCTATAAGTTATGAAAGATAAATCATGTCATTTGAAAATACTATTCAAGTTTGTTCAACATCCAAATAACTACTATAAGTACATGCAATGTTGTTGCAACATTCATTGGATATTTCTTGACCCCTTTTGTATTATTTATTTCTCATCTTTTCTCCTTACACTCCTTACAAACTAGGTGACCGACATATTTTCAATGGCATCCTCCAACTATAGAGTTAAATTCAAACCATTATGAAGCAAAACCCTGAACATGAATTTGTTCTCCTCATGTTCATGCTTGGGTTTCTTCTTAGGAAACACTCCAAGGCATCCCTCATTGCTACTTATATTCCTCCTGGTAGAATATTCTACCATATTGGACATAAGAAACAACAAACCACAGAGTAAATATTGTGCTCTTCTATTGCAATGCTTTCCTACACTTAGAATTTGCAAGAATTGATGGATGTAACGATATTTCATTAGTTTATATAGAGAATTCTATGGCTGGGGTCGATGTCTCACTAATTACTCAAAGCAATTATGCATGTACAACTCAATAAAATCTTTGGCATTCCACAATTGCTACAAAGCTCCAATCAGTAGCCTCAAAACCACTGTGAGCAAACAAAAATAGTTTGCTATAGAACGTTCAGGCTTCAAACTCCAAAAAGTTTCCACTATCAAAGAAAAACTAACAATCGTACTATTAAAAGCATTCACAGTCTAGCTTTTAACTATCAATTCATGGTAATTTTAACATGGTTCCCAAAAAGGAATGGACAAAACTAGAAACACACCCACATTTTCCAGACATGCTAACTAGATAAATACCCACAAAATCATATGAATCAAATCCATATTTTATGGAGAGGATATGAACTTTATTAACCTGATTATAAGCCGTGATGTTTGCACAAATTAGAAGCACCATCAAGAAAGAAAAATTATAAGCCTCTTCATCTTTCCCATTCAGAGCATACCCTGCAATCATATAGCTCCACATTCCCTTCCTCCTTTTCCTCGATAACTGTTGGTTTTATTTCTCACATTGAATTTCCCAAGTTCACCTGGACATCTCGTGCTTCATGCTTGCAAGGAGATTTCATCCATTTCATCTCCACCACATCCACAACAATGAAAAAAACCATGAAGAAAATAAAAACACAATAGGTAATCAAGAAAAACATAGAAGGAAACAAAATCGAAGGTCTAAACATTGCTACCATTCTGGAGGTGGGGAAGGTGGTTCTAGAAGCATGCACTAATAGGAAAATTCCTTCACCCACCCTTCCTGTGAAAAAGCATCATAGCCTATTCTAGATCCATCGGTGAAAGTTCAAAATCAAAAACCCCCAAATGGGAGCCAGAGCAGATCCTGCATGGGTGTTTTTGAATTATTCTTTTTTTGTTTGATTATTTGCATATTTTATATTTGGATTTTTCTTTTGTTTTTTTATTTTGCATACTTATATTTTTTTTTTTTTTTTTTTGGTTTTTTTATTTGCATATTTTATATTTTGTTGCATTTTAAATTAATTATAGTTAAAAAAACTCTATGTTTTTAATTTAGTGTAGTTTAATTTAATTTAAATAGGATTTTGCCATAATCTGTATTGGTTGCATTACTTATAGTGAGATCCTATACATAAGTCCCTTCAAGGATGAACATGATGATGATGACGATGATGATGATCATGATGAGGATGAAGATGGAAAATATGATGGTGATGACGACAACAATGATGATGATGATCATCATCCTTGTCATCGTCATCACCATCGTCTTCGTCGTCTTTATCAATATCATCATCATTAGGTTCATAATCATCATCATCGTTGTCGTCGTCATCATCATCATGATCTTCTTCATAATCATCATCTTCCTTATCATCATAATCTTCTTCATCAACATCTTTGTTATCATCATCATCATATTCGTCGTCATCATCATCAGCATATTCATCTTCATCATCATATTCATCATCAACGTCATCGTCATCCAATTCATCAACATCTCCATTATCATGATCATCATCTTCATCATCATCATCATCATCATTTTCATTATCATCATCATCATCATATTTGCCATCATCATCATCATCATCATCATCATCATCTTCATCATCGCAACTTTAGGGGGAGCTCAGTGAATGGAGACATCTACATGATAGGGGGAGCATCCAGTTGAGTGAAAAAATAAGGATTTCTCCCAACACCCATTCCAAGGACTAATCTGACAATTCAATATGATCCAAGGAATTAGTAAAATAGAAAATACAACCTTTTGGGCCTTGTGAAGCCTCCTGTTCTTAGATTTGTGCACATGAAGAATCAAGAGTTATGGACCTAGTCCGGTTCCTTAAAAGAGGAAGATCCAAACTAAGCAGGTTGGTAGTTCCATAAAGTACATTCTTTAAAGGAGTGAATAATCACTCATAACCATTCTATTATAATGTTGGAGAAGCTTAGAACATTTTAGTGAATATCAAATTAAAGATCTTGTCATCACATGTTCATCATCATCATCGTCCTCATTGTCTCCCTCTTCCTAGTCAACATCTATGGTCGATCCGAGGAAACTGGTAAGAGCTGCGAAGATCTATGGTCTGAAAAATATGTTAGGTAGATCAATGGGTGAGAAGCATTCCGCGATCAGAAGTTGCTCACTTGTTCATATGAAAAAGGGTTAGCAGAATGTTAAAGTTCTCAAGATTGAGCAGTCCTGATGAAGGTAGTTTAGAGATCGACGGTTGATATTGATCTCCACAAACCAAGATGTGCAGGTTGATAATGTTTACCTCCCATATTATGTCTCCCCTCCTCACTTGCCTCACCTTCTGACTTGATTCCTCTTCTTCTTCCTCCTCTTCCTTCTGTGGGCTCTCTGATCTGTGCCCTAAGCGCCCTCGAAACAAAGAATGATCTTTGAAAGTGTCTGGACATGTCAGAGAATATCCATAATTCACCTAAAATTGGGGCTTTTGTTTGATAACTTTGAATTGATCATATAGGGAGGACATGATTCAATTCTAAAAATATTTGTTGAATTTAGGGTTGATAAAAAAGGTTGTTGCCTGAAAGCATTAGGTTTACATTCTGGGGTTTTTCTTTTAGGTAGGCGCACTGAAGGATACTTTTTTCAATGCATTTGAATAATAATTATATGCACTGAATTTTGAAAAGAGAAATGAGAATCCCTATCAATCCCTCTCATTTGACATCTAGATGTTAGTATACTCAAGAATAAAGTTTGAAAGATAAATTTTCAAGTCTTCTAATACTTAGGTTTATTATGGTGAAGACGATGCTTAAGGATTAGCTGGAGTTTGAAATTGAATGGCTAGTTACTCATGACCTATTTCCATATGGATAAACATATCAATTATCTTTGTGATGGTATTCGTAACTTGTTTTTTTCCATTAATCAAAATGTGGATCCTAAAAAACTTATTTCGCTGGAAAGATAATAATACAATGCTTTTAATAGCCTGTAGAAAAATTCATTTCAAAATAGGCAAGGTAAAATGTCATGGAAAAGTTATTATTCTAATTTTTTTACTTTTATGTTGTTTATTTAAACCATTGGTTATGGAAATGAATAAGTGCTCACAACAAGGATCAACAATTTTAAATCTCCTAGGAATGTACAATGTTAGAAGTACACTAGTTTTAGGTGGATACGTTGGCACTGGACAAAGATCATATTTTTAGTTTGTTATTAATGTTAGGGATTTTATGCCTAATCTTTTTTTTCCTAGTAAAATAAAATATCTAATAGTGGGGCTCTTCTCAAAACAATTCTAGACAGAAATAAGCTTTAGTACCCCATGATCCTACTTTCACCCCTAATTTCATATTATGCATTCAGATAAGGTTGCGAATAATTATCAACTACTCTAATCACTTTAGAGTGATATGCAACAAACATTTCCCTTCAAAAAATAAATAGGCCAAAGAACATGGAAGACAAAAAACCAATACTCCTAATGGTTATGGCTATGTTCACATTAACAAAACAAGTGCATCAATCTCTTTCTAAATGGGATTTTTCCCAATCTCAGCTTCCATCATCGTTACATGTTCTTGATTCTCAACCTTTATTTTAGTCTCTCCTTCTCTATAATAACTCTTCAATGATCCCCATAAAAAGAATTTGGAAGTGATAAATCATATGTACATGGTTTACCTCACTAATTCCATGTAAATGTTAAATCACTTGGGATTTCTTCTTATTGTCATTTTTTTTCTATACAATGTTTTTCATAAATAATGAAATATTTTTTAACACTTAAATTTTCAAATTAAAATAATGTTTTATTTTTAAATGTCATCATTGAAGGGTTCAATTTCTAACAACCCTTCAAAGTAAAATGAGACCCCCCCTTCAAATTTAATCCCTAGTGACTCTGGAACCATTCAACCTGGTAAAGGTGGTGTCCTGGTCAAGTTTGGTACAGAAAGGGTGTCCTCATGTATGAGATGACCAATAATCATATCCCTCGATGCCATTTGTGACATGCCTTAAGGCGAAGATCATGTCCAAAGAATAACCGATTTACCAGCCTTCCCAACTCCAGATATCTGGCATGTGTCTTGCATATAAAACAATAGGAGATCATGAAGTTTAGATATTTGAAGCGATGAAATTGGAATATACATGAAGGAAAGCGATGTGGCTAGCCAAAACTATTATTAACACCACTATCAGCATAAGTGAAAACGAGAAGAATGTCAAGTCCAAACACCGTAATCCATGTGGACAGCAATGCAACATATTCAAAGAAGGAAACATGACTAGCTTCTCAGTAGAAAATATAGATCCCTACCCACGTGTCCACTCATGTTTCCATTATGCTGACCAATCATCTCTATATCCATATTAATCTTCATCACCCTATATAAACACCACCTTCCTAGGCCGATTAAGATGCATAAGATAAACCAGAAATTAGAGACAATGCTCGAACTGTTATTCTGCTAAGAGATTCTGAGAATTTTGAAAGAGTTGAGTGGTGATATGATTTGAGAAGATTATTAGTATTGGGGTGTTTATGGTTGGTGAGCTTGATTCCATGCTCATATGTCTCCCTATTTTTTCACACCAGGAAAGCGCCAACCATCAGGGCTTGGATGTGAATCACTTTGAATGTTTCCAGATAGTTGTACCTCTAGGTATGTGGTACCTGGATTTTCTTGTCCAAGGAGTGTCTCCCCAGAAACTCTCAAGGAAATCATAGCTTCCAAATTGTTGGTACACGGTGACCATGTTCAGCGATAACCAGTAGGATCGAATGCTCATGCTCGGGTGGCAGCTGTCCAAACTCTTCATCGCATCGTTTGTGAACTCCAATTCCCAACTTTTTCTGACGTGGTGAGGAGGTGGAATACACCCCCCACTGTATGACCTGTAGGAGAACCCGATCCATGGGAGGTGGGGAGTACAAAGATACCCTTCTCCAAGTCCCCTCATACAAGAGTAATACCAAGATAGAGGGGTGTTGTAGAAAATGCAAAGCATGGAAAGGATATAAGATCCTTTGCTAGGCCGGAAACCATGTATAAAGGTGCCTTTGAGCATGAAATTAGACACACCTATGGAAGGACATGTTGTTAATTCGATATAAAGACGAGTGCTCAAGCCCAGTGATCAGTAGTGAGTCGTCAGAAGCATCCTTAACGTCGTTTTCATGCTCTTAGCCCATTGTTCAAGCATTTTCAAGCATTTTATTCTAAAGGCATGCATAATTCACCCTGGTTAGGTGCTCTGCGTGATGGACTATTTTCTCCTATATACTAAGAGAATTGGTCCCAACAGCCTTAAGAGAATGCCCGCCATAATTCATGGTTTGAGAATAATTCCTGCACCATGGTACTGTCCTATAGCTAGTTGGTTTGGCTACCTATTCATGATTTCAGTTTGCTTTAATATTTCTTGAGGAGAAAGATACAGACCTGCCAAAACAGGGTTTTTCACTAGTGGATGCTGAAATGGCTAAGTAGCCTCAGAAAGATGCCCACCCAAAATTATGGGTTAAAGTAAATTCCCGCAGCACATGCGGGTCTTGTAGATTGGTATTCATCCTACCTGACAATGTCTTCATATTTTCTTGGAAGTGGATGAACAAAAAGTTATGGACCTACCAAAATGGTGTTTTAGGTAGACTAGACCAAATTGAGAAACATGTCTAAGTATGGAATTGGTGTTAAATGTTCCCAAGTGGCCTTAAGGAAATGACCTCCATTCCTCATAGGATGATGTGAAAAAAGTATTGAGAATGTGATTGTCTAGAGTGTTGTATGGAGCATACAACCATGTCACTTGCCTCACCAAACTACAACATATATTTAAGGAAGAATTGGTCCAAGCAGCCTTAGTCAAAATTTGTCCCAGCAGCCCCAAGAGAATGCCCACCACAATTCATGGTTTGAGAAGAATTCCCACACCATGGTACTATGCTATGGCTAGTTGGTTTTGATACCTGTTCATGATTTGAGTTTTCTTTAATCTTTCTTGAGGAGAAAGATATATGCCTGCCAAAATAGGGTGTTTCACTGGTGGATGAAAAAATGGCTAAGTAGCCTCAGAAAGATGCCCACCCTAAATTATGCATTACAGTAAATGCCTGCATCACATGGGGGCATTGTAGATTGGTCTTTGGCCTACCTGACCATGTCTTCAAATTGTATTGTAAGTGTATGAAGAAAAAGTTATGGACCTACCAAAAGGGTGTTTTAGGCAGATTAGTCCAAATTGAGAAATTTGTCTAAGTATGGAATTGGTGTTAAATCTTCCCAAGTGGCCTTAAGGAAATGCCCACGATGCCTCATAGGATGATGTGAAAAATTTATTGAGAATGTGAGCCTCTATAGTGTTGTATGGATCATACAACCATGTCACTTGCCTCACCAGAGAGTCTCTAAGGAGGAAGATGTCAACCTACCAACTTTGTGAAACTTTGGAAATTGACTAAGTATGAAAAATTAGTAAAAAATACTCTAAGAGAATGCCGGCCATAATTCATGGTTTGAATATAATGTTTGCACCACCATATCAGGATATAGCTTGTTGAACTGTTTATCTTGCCATGGTCATAGTTTGCCTTAATCCTTTCTAAGGAGAACGTTATAAGTATGCCAAAATAGGGTTTTAGGATAAACCTTGGAGAAATTATTGGACATGGCTAAGTGATGGAAAACTGGTCTAGGTGGCCTTTGATCCATGACATTTGATAAATTCATTTTCACAAGGACATCCCTTGGCAGGCATTTCCAAATGACCTCTCAAAATCCTATTCTCAACACTTAGGCAATTTCCCTATGTTTCTCAATATGCAAAATAGTATTTCTCCTACTTTTGGCAGATTGATAATTTGCAAATGTGACCATTGTAAGTCATACTGAAAGTATATATGGATATCCATTTCAGTAAAGAACAAATCCATGCCAATTGATGAACCTATTGACATACACCCAACATCTGGCAGGAATTTGAAAGTGGTCTTCCAAACTGCTTATTGACACGTAGACAAATACATTCAAACACTAAGTCACCAAGGTGATTTTACTTTTTTCATCAAACTTGGAGAGTGATACAACCAAAACATGAGGAATATCATAATGACTCAACCATGCTAATATTCTCTCCTGCAACCTCATCATCTAACCTTGGTGGGCATTTTACTGGGATAGTGCAAATGAAGGTGAGAGGCACTTTTGGTATAATATTGATATCTTCCTCCTCAGAGTCTCTTTGGGAAATCTAAAACCATGGTTGGATGCACTAACCAACATAGTAGAGCCTATCACTTTTAGATAATTGTTCTCATCATCCTATGAGCCTATCACATTGGTAATATAAATTCACCTACCAATCTACAAAATTCAAAAGAATAAGTCAATGTAAACAATATTAATCATCAATATCGCATCCATACTTTACAAATTAGATAACAAAAGAAATATAGGAAAAAAATCAACCCTTTCTGTACATGTGAACATGCAGACATAAATAATTAACAAATTACACACATTAGTGTCTGTGTGAGACAAGTGTTTGATAAACCATTCAAAACCTTCAAGTTCACTAACAACATTATAGCAGATAGAAGATTTAATTTTGAGCCTTCATAAAGAGGTTGATGTGGCTTCTCGAGTAGAGGATCAACATCATGACTATCATCCTGGTTGTCCTCATCCATTGGAGAAAATGTGTCTTGGATCAATCTATGTATCTCATCTTCCTTATTTGTATCACTAACGTTATCTCCATCCATATCATCATTAAGAACTTGATCAGATTCATTATTCTGATCTAGATGTTCATCACCCTGTAAATGAGTATTTCTGCTAGTACTTGACAAATAAATCTCTAGAAGGTGACATTTTGGGGGCATTGTCTATATATTTACAAACAACGTAGTAACATTAGTGTGTATAAAACTTATAATAAAATGATAAGACATTTTACTGAAATTCATGACATGATGACTATTGATGATGATGATGATGATGGTTAATGTCCGCTGAGACCAAACTTTGGTCTATCGGACCTAAAGAAGAGAATTAATTAGTTTGCTTTAAAGTTATATTTCTATGCTCAAAGAGCTTGGAAAGAAGCGTCCTGAGCTTACTATAATTTTGACAGGCTAAAAGGATAGGAAAGTTGGTGTTGCAACAAAGATTATGAAACCGGGATCTAATGTGGGTGTACGCAGGGCACTCTAAGAGGAAGTGATTTTCATGTTCGATGTTCTTACTCTCACAAAGGTGGAAGATCCTTTCTACCCATGTTGTTTTAGGAACTGTCCAACTGCCAGTTTCACAATGAAGCTCATGCGAGTTCGTTCTTATCTTAGCTATGTTAATTTTTTTCTTAGTACTGATCAAAACAGAGAGATACTTTTGATGTTCTAGAGTAGGGTTGATGACCTCCTTATAATATATTAATTTTCTTTTATCCTCGAGATCTTTCTCACACCACATTTTTTCTTTAAACTTAAAAGAAATAATATTTTAATGTTATTAATATTCTGCAAAGCAACATTTTCATCGATCTCCCAGTGATTTAACCAAGACCTGGTATATTTATAACACCCACGCTTGAGCCTTAAGTGGTTTTGGCTGGAGTTTAAAGTTATCTTAGGGAGTCTATGGTCTCCCATGTTATTGATTTTGTTCTTGTATAACAGGAGTCTAGTCATAGCTAGGCTCTCGATGGGGGAAAGACCCACTTCTATAAGGAGAATCAGATAGGGTGTATTGTTTTTTATTTTGAGGTTATAAGTTACAAAAAGTTTCTAGATTTGCTCGATCTTTCTCCAGGATTATCTAGAGATGCTGCAACCCCAAACCTCACACCCATACAAGATGACAGGAGTGACTAGAGTTTCAAAAAGGAGCTTCTTTTTATCCCACATCATGAGGTTTGTAGCTTTGCAGTTATTTTCAAGACCAAAGTAAGCTTTCCACCCTCCATTAATCATTTTATTAATGCTATAGTTCCAGTTGAGCTTGTGATGAATATCAATTCCTAGTTACTTGTAAGAAGACACTTCCTCCAAGTTGCTATTGGCATACATAAAATTAGCATATGTATCATTCTTGTATTTGATAATCATAACTTTTGTTTCGTCAATGTTAACAGTCATACCCATGTTAGAGCAGAAATATTTGAGGAGTCGAAGCTGCTTATCAAGATCAAAAGAACACCTTGCCATAAGGACAATATCATTAGCAATAAAGAAGAAGGATGATGACTATTCTAGCTAAGATCGTACCAGCACAACCTGCTTCTTCTAAACAACCCTCTAACTTATCAATGTAAATGCCAAAAAGGGTAGGGGAGAGGGGGAAACCTTGCTTAACTCTGATGTTACACTTAATATCTTTCGACCACCCCTCATTTATTTTAAACTTGGCAATTACATTCTCGTAAAGCCTTATCGTGGCAGCTCTCAGCTCGGAAGGAACCTTAAGCTCTTCTAACCTATTCCAAAGGTTATTTCTAGGTACCGTATTGAAAGCCTTTCTAAAGTCCACAAAGCAGCAAAAGAGATTGGATTTATCATTGCGACACTCTGCCATAATGATCCTGAGCGTAATAAGGTGGTCCGTTGTTGAGTGATGCCTTCTAAAACCCGCTTGGCCTTTAGCTCGTTTACCTTCACTTTCAAGCCAAATGATGATTTTCTTTTCCAAAATAATACCATATAACTTGGCTAAGAGGGGGCTTATCATAATAGTTCGATAATTTGAGGGGTTATTTGTATCCCCACTTTTAAAAATAGGGATAATGAGGCTCTGAGTCCAAGGTTTATGGAACCCTTGCTTGACTAATTGATTAAAAATATTGTGGATGTGAGGGATGAGGACAGGACCTCCAATTTTTAATATTTCTTCCTGGTAACCTTCAATGTCCTTAGCTTTTCCATTAGCCAGACGCTTAACACCAAAATCTATGTCTTTTAAAGAGAAAACTTCTTCCATTGTGAGGAGGGTTTCAAAGTGGTCTATGACATTAGGGGAGTCATAAAGTTTTTTAAGATAGGAATTCCAGTCTTGCAGAGAAATTTTATTATTATCTTTAGTTTTTCTAGTTAGAATCTGCCTCCAGAATTTCTTAGGGTCTGTCTTAGAGAGGTGTAAGAGATTGTCTTGCCGTTTGTCAATATACTGCCTTTTTTTATTTTTAGTAAGGGATTTGTAATTTTTTATCTTGTTAATTTTAAAAGATTCATCAAGATCTTCCTTAATCTCTCTCCTCACGTTTTTACAATCAGTGTCATACCAAGGGTTGACTTTTCTATTCCTTTTATTACTCGAAACTTCAATTGAGAACTTGTTAATGGAATAAGCGAGGGTTGTGGTAAAATTATAATATAGGTCCTCAATGTTGTCAGTACTTGATAAAGGAAGCAAACTAATTTTTAACTCATTTATAAAAGATCTTTTTTATTGCTATCAAATATCAATTTCTTTTGGTTATAAGGATTATCCTCTATGGGATCTCTATGGATGGCATAGTTGAGAGTTACCATTAAAGGTTTATGGTCCGAATCATGCTCATGGTCGTTTAGAACGTCCAAATTTATAATATAGTTGTATAAAGAAATATCAGAAATAACATAATCTACTACGCTGCTACCATTCCCATGGATACAGGTCATCTGGCTAGAGCTAGGCCACTTCGTTAGACCGTTGCAAATTATGAGATCTTGAGAACTACAGAGCTTGATTAACTCAGACCCAAACAAATTTTCCCCTAAATCTACAGAGTTTCTCTTGTACCTACTAGCTAAATTAAGGTCTTCATCTAACCAGAGAGGATTAGGGTTGGAATAATTGCTTAGGAGAATAGCTTGGTTGTTAGAAGTTCTAGCATTAAAATCGCCCATTAAAAGGATATTACCTTCATTCCTAAGTCTAGAAATATCATTCTCTAGTCCATTGTAAGGACAATTTTTATCGAAATTGTTCTTCTTATAGAAGTTAGAGTTAATAGGGGCAAAATAACATATAGCTATGTAGGTTTTTCTATTGTTGATGTCAGTGATTTCTATCCACATATACTGGTTGTGAGGGTATTTTTTATAAATCCTAGCATGGGGGGAGATGTTCTTCTTAATGTAACACGCTATACCCCCAATGCCTCTGCGAGAGGATCGCTTGTTCCAGATTGACCAAAGCACAAATCCATCTATGTTAGGGACCCTAGATTCTGCTTGCTCCCAAGTTTCAACTAACAAAATAATATCAACTTCATTAAAGATCCAACTTAGCTTGGGGCCTTTGTTCCATGGAAAGCCCCGACAATTCCAAGAAAGAATTTAGAGCATGTTGAATTGCTATTTATTACTATCTTTTTGGTTTCTTCCTCGAATAACAGCTTTCCTATTTCTGATTATTGCCCATTTTCCTTCCTTCCTGGCTTCTTTTACCTTTTGAACCTCCTTTCTTAATTCTGCTTAATCTTCTGGAATGAGATCTTCATTTATGAATATTCCAGTTCCTTTTAGACTTGAGGTTTTACTAAGTATGTTATGGTTTATAGAATACATTAAAAATTGAATAACCCCTTACCAAGGGATGGTATTCGTAACCCCCTTCGGTGTGCCCCTTCTCCCTAAAATGTCTTTCAGTTTTCATTATTAAAATTCTTCTTCTTTGCAATCCCCTGCAATCAGATCAAGGGAAATAAAATTGTCCATCTCCCCTCACCGCTAAGGCCACTCTAAACTGAGCAAGCTTCCTTTCCTTTTCATTCACAGTGAAAAATCCTTGTAGTGACAAGTAATTGTCTTACCTACACCATACCAAACATTAACTTGTCAAATACATTAGATATAAGTATATTTCTAAATGTAGTTTATTATATACCAATTTCTATAAAAAAAAACATGAAGACTGTGATGAATAGGATTTTCATTGATGACAACATTAATCAAAATCATTTTGGAAAAATATGGTAATTTGGTGAAAAACAGTAAAATGACTAAGTATGGGGAAATTAGTAAAACTTTCCTTAGGGAAACGCATGCCATAATTTATAGGAGAATATAAATGCCCACACCACATAGGGGTCCTGTAGATTGTTGGTTTTTGTACCTGACCATGTCTTCAGTTTGTCCTAAAAGTGCCCGAGGGAGAATTTATGGACCTGCCAAAACAAGGGTTTGTGCCAAAGCAAGCAAAAATGGCTAAGTAGCCTTAGAAAGATGCCTGCCCTAAATTATGGGTTAGAGTAAATTACCGCACCACATGGGGGTCTTGTAGTGTGCTGGTTTTTCTACCTAACCATAGTATTATTTCTCATTAAGGATGTCTGAAGTCAAAGTTATAAATCTGACAAAATGATGTTTTAGAATAAATTTTGGAGGAAGAACTGAAAATGGCCAAGTGTTGGAAAACTGGCTCAGGTAGCCTTAAGAGAATACCCACCAAAAATTGTGTGTTGAAGAAAATGCTTGCACCATATGGGGGTCTTGTAGATTGATATTTTTCCTACCTGACGATGTCTTCAGATTCTCTTGGAAGTAGCTGAGGAAGTATTTATGAACCTACCAAAATAGTGTTTTAGGCAGATTGGATTAGACTAAAAAAATTGTCCAAGTGTTGGAAAAGCTGCCTCATGTGGCCTTGTGAAAATGCCCGCTGTACCTTATAGGTGTATGATAAAAATTATATAAATAGGATATATCACCATGGTCTCCGTTCTCAAAGAATATTTTTTATGAAAAAGATAATGGTCATCCAAAACAGAGTTTTAGGCTATTTTGCACTATTCTAGTACTAGCAAAACCACTTTCGTGGCCTCAGCGAAATGCCCACCCTATCTCATAGGATGATGAGAAAAATAATATGAAAGTGTTAGTATATATCTTGTTGATGGGTACATCTAACCATGGTCTCAGTTATCATGTGGCTTGTTTTATGGCAAAGATATAAATCTTCCAAAGGCAAGAAAAATATTATTTTTGCATTTTAAGAACACAAGAAAATTGGTTAAGTGTTAGATTAAGGAAATTGAAAAGGAATTTTGAAATTCCAGTAAGGAGGGGTTATTCTGATGATAAAACTCATCAGGTAGCATAGGAATGTTCTTTGGTGAACTGAGTATTCATCCATACCTCTAGGTTGTATTCTGATGGTCTCATATGCAAAATATCACTCTGCCAAAAATAGGAAAAACGATATTTTGTATAGTGAGAACAAAAGAAAATTGACTAAGTGTTAAAAACAGGAGTTTGACAGGTCAATTGGAAATGCCCGCCAAGGGCTATCTTTGTGCAAGTAAATTTATCAAATGTCACGGATCCATTATTTGGTAAGTTTTCCATCTGCTCATGACTTCAGGTCTCCATAGAGTGTTCACACGTGTGAAATAAGAGTCTGCCAAAATGGGAAGAAATATGTTTTGATGTTCAAAAGAGGTTGAGAAGCTATTTTTAAATGCTTTCCAGAGGTTGTGTGTGTGTCAATAGATTTATCTTGTGATATGGTAGTGTTCATTGTTGAAATGGATATCTATCCATGCTTGTAGGTTTTCTTATGGTGATCACATGAGGGAGAAATCAATATTCCAAAGTAGAAGAAAATTTGTTTTTACAAGTTAAAAACAATTTCGTCTGAGTGTTAAATTAAACAGTTTGGAATCCTATTTTTAAATCATCTCTAGATAATACGTGTGTATCAAAAAGTTCAAAAGGTGACATGGATCTGATCCTTGTTGAGATGGCTATCCAACCATACTTTCAGTTTGCATTATGATGGTCATATATGGAAAAGATGTACTTGCAAAGTTAGTGAAAAATAATAAACAAAGTTTATTAAATAAGAAGTTAGAGGAATGTATTTAGAAAAATAAACAGAAATTTAATAAAAAGAATTAAGACGGAGTTTTGAAGAGACACATCTTACTATTGGAGAGATGCAATGTTTAGAAGAAGTTTTAATTGATTATTTCATTAAAACAATAAATAACAAATAGAGATTCGAAGAGGTTTCTAAGCATGATGACATGGCAAGGTGTAATCAGAACAAGACATGAAGGACAAAGATGACTAAGGACATGCATAATGAAATTAACAAGCAAACATGACAAGTATGGAACATATAGAGAGTCAAATGACCCATACTGTGGTCATTTTAAGATTATTTGGGTAAGGCAAAGATGTTGGTGCAAAGATGACAAGGAGATGGTGACATGACAATAGACAAGAAAAATTGATGAAAAAGAGCATTGCGGGCATGATAAAATAGTGGACAAGGAAAATATTGCGAGCATCTTCAGAAGATCATGTGTGCATGCTAAATGACAAAAAATGTGGGCATAAGTTATTTCCTATTGAGCGAATCTTCTCAGCACCACCTACGGGCATCCCTTATGGCCACCTGCGGGCATCCAAGTGTGAGTTGTGTGCATCTAGATAGCCCTTGCGGGAATCTGAATACATCACCTACTGGAACCTTGAAGATGGACAGTGTGGGCATACTTATTGGAAGATAAAAGACCCCCATACAGGTAGTTGAAGAAGGGTATGTGAGAATAAGAGAAGGCCAAGTCTTGGCATAAAAAATAAAAATAAAATGATGATGATGTGGAAAATTAAATAAATTTTTGTTAATGATAACAAAAATAAATTGGTGATGAGGTCATCCTTTCAAGACATGGAGATAAAAAACTATTTACAACCAAAAAAGGATGCATGCTTACTGACCCGCGCATAAACAACCAAGAGTCGTTGAAAGCCGACATTCGTTTGGCGAGTGTGATTTCTACTAGTAGTTTAAAGGATTAATTGTATTAGTTTTTCGTAGGTGCATTCATTATATCTGATATTATGCTAAATATTTTGTGGAATTCTTGTCCAACTGACTCCCTCTCTTAATTTCCTGCTCTTATCTGTGTCCATAAAAAATTAGATCTCTTGTCATCATATAGCCTTCCTTACCCTGCCATAAATCCAATAATTTGAATATTTGCTTCTTTCATTTGAAGGTTTCATCCAAAAATAGTATGCTCGACAAGTCAAAGTCATCCCGTCAAATCTATATAAAGTACCTCAAATGGAAATATGTAAGTCAAAATAAGTTCATTTTATTTTCTGTGATGAGGTCCCAATTGTACTCCCTTTCAAATAATTAGATTTAAACAAATAAGAATGTTAAATTAAAGATATCCATATAGCATTGATATAGAGAATAAATTTCATCGACAATTAAAAACATCGATATTGCCATGGTTTTTCCTCCAAGATAAATAAAATGAAGTATTAATCCACGATTGTTCAAGACGTGGAAAAATCCACCCAAATGTATTAGTGTTAGCTAAGTATTTGTTTCTGTAATTTATTTGTTAGATATCAGTTTGTTTGATACTTGAATTATCTGTAGTTTATATTAGATTCATTTTTTTTATTATCTTACTTAATTTATAGTTTGCAGAGATATGTGTAGGTATTTCCATTCCTGTTTTACTATCGTTCCCTTCTTTCTTTATTTCTGTCCCGTCGATTTAGTGTTTGTCATTTAGTCTCTGTCATTGACATTTTTCTTAGTGTAGGTATTTACAGCTCATTGCTTTTCCTCTTTACAAAATACCTCTTCATTTCTATCCATTTCAATTTCCATTACGATTTTGACCATCACGCCTTTGCATCCTTTCCTCTGCCCATGTTTCTTCTCATGTTTATACTTTGTTGCATTTACAACTACGTTCATATTTTTGTTAGGAAACAAATTTCGGGTGAAGTGTGTGAACAGATCGTAAGGAATATGGGGAAACGGTTTGGAACCCACTTCCCAAACGAGCTCATTCACCCCTTAAGGTGGAAAATTTCTAGAATTTCCTAACAGGCATAAAGAAAAGTGAGTCCGAACAGACCTCTGCGTTTTGGGTTTGTTTAATTTTTAGATTTAAATCTTACGGTAGGTAGAATGCAAAATTGCATTTGGTCTTTTTTTGATTGATTGCATTCTTTTTTGTCACCATAGACCTACACTTCATCTTTAGAATTTCGTCAATAGACAGAGATAGTGTTAGGAAGTAGACTTAGAATAGATAGCACATTTCCATTTGACTTCATTAGACATTGATAGAAAATAGATTTACTTCGATTGAATAGTGTATTTTCTTTTCGTTTACATAGAATAGGGTTCACTTGCTCTTTCTTTCTTGCAATAGAACACATTTCAATCTGATAGATAGAAGTTAAATAGATTTACTTGTAAGTTTGTTATCGATTTATAGTAAGACTTTAGAATAGTATTTCAATTCAGTTCTGTTAATTTACAGTTAGTTGCTGATTAGATCAGATGGATTAAATAGTTTTCTTTCAATAAGTTTACTATTTTGCAACGCATTTATTTATGCTTGGTCTTTAGAATAATGTTTTCTTTGCTTTGTAGTAATCCATAGTTAAATAATTAGGTTGAATTCCATAGATCACGTAGTTAGTTCTTTTTCTTAAGAAATATAATAGTTTCTGTTTTAAAATAATTAGTTTATAAATTCTATAGCTTAAATCTTAGTTTCTCTCTTTAATAATCAAGTTGCAATTGCATTCTTAGATAGATATTTACTTTTTCAAAAGTAGAATATCTTTCTCATTCATAGCATAGATTAGATAATTTGATGAAAGTTTGAGTAGTTAGTTTTGTTTTAATTAGTTAGGTCATTTTTGGACCATGCGTTGCTTTCTAGATTAGACATTTCTTTCCATTGCAATTTTAATTCTAGTTCATAGGGTCAACTGGCATAGCATTAGTCTTGAATTGATAATCAAGTTTGATTTACAATTGATATAAAAGTATGATTTAATCCCTAGTTAGATTTTGAATGAAGTGTCGTATGTATTGTCTGAAAAAAGTATTGTATGTAGTATCGTTTGACAAATAATAGGATATATTCCTTATGAATGTAAGTGACTCATTTCTCCATTCTGGATTAGATTTCAATTTCCAATTTTAAGTAAATTACCAGCTCTAGGAAAGTTAGGATAGGGTAGTTTAGGCTTTCAGTCCTGCACATATAGTGTTTGCATCTCAGAAGTTACCTTCCCGGGTAGACAATTAAGTTTTGAATTATATAGCACATATTTTCACCAACAGTAATTGCAGAATTATACCGTGGTAAGGAATTTCCTTGAACATTGAATGACATGACAAATGACTTGGAAGAATTGAATCAATGAGGAAGAGACCAGACATAAAGACAAGATAGTGTATTCTTTGAATTGACTCAAAGGAGCAAGTTGAATAATGAAAATGGATCAACTCAAGGAAAATATAAATACCCAATTGTTTAAAATGGAATGTAGGTAGGTTCCATGTTTAAGGGTTACTATAATATACCATTAATAAAATGAAAAATGTCTTCCCATTCCCTTAATTTCCCCATCACAATGGATGATTACCTCTTTGCTTTTTTAACGAGCTTGAAAAGGGTAACAAACAATCAATATATCTCATCAAGTGATTATTTCAACCTCATATGTTTTATGAACTTGAGAAAGGAGGGGTTCATTCACAAAAGATGGTCCTTCCTCGCTTAATTTTATGAGTCTGGAGAAGTTAAAATCATTTCTCGCTTCATGTTTAGAGAGTCTGAAATGACTAAGAAGACTCCAAGATGGATTTTTTCATAAATTTAGTCCCTGACATCCGAAAAAGTATAAACTGATACCTAAGAGAACTCTTCTAGTCGAAATGAAATAGAATGTACATTTTTCATAAACGAGTATAAATGGTCTAAAAAGGGGGTAAACTATCTCCAGATAGACGACCTTTCAAATACGTTTACAAGGATGAAAGAATCAAGTTCGCTTGGTGATCTTTTCCTATTTAGAGAGTCTGAAAAGATCTTAAAGATGACTCCAAGGGGATTTCCTTTCTTATATAAGTTTTTAGGAGTTTGAAAAAGTGATAAAAGTATACTCGATACCTTTTCTCTAAGTTTCTAATGAGCATGAATAGGGTATAAAACGTGCACGAAATATTTTTCAATTTGGCACGGAGCATGAAAAAGTAAAAAAGATACTTCGTCGTAGCCAAAAATTCCTAGTTAAGTCCTAAAATACTTTAAAAGGACCATTAGACCAATTTCACATATGAACTATAGGAAACATGGTAAACATAAACCATATTAAACTATTTTAAATATTATTTTTTGTTTTAAAAACAAAAAATGGTATAAAAAGTGAAATGGTAAAAAACATTTTACCATTTTTTTATACTATAAGAGTTTTAGTGAAAAATAGTGTTTGAAGAGGAAATATTGTGATGCTAATTCCAAGGGTTATAGACATGCATTTGACAAACCGTATAGTCCAGGTAAGTTTTTTCATCCTTCCCTTCATTTTTATTGAAAATGTTTTTTCATTTCATCATTTTTTTTTAGGTTTTTGGGCTAGTTTTGTAAAGGGGGAGAGCGTGCCCTAGGTGATTCTCTTCTCCCTTTTAAGATGTGTGTTGACACACTCCCCAAAAGGGGAAAGAGCACAGACACCTCTATCCTCATAGAGTAAATGCATCATCGCTTTGTTTGCTAAATGAAAAAGCATCGGAGGCAACAAAACTTCCAAAATGATAGTTTAAAGCATGAATTTGAATTTATTCCACTATGAAATGTCTCTAATGCATGGTTTTTGGATGTCCCATAGGTATTTGAAACAAATCATGGTCATTTGTAAGGAGCGTGAATATGGTTTGGATGATTCCTAAGTGACAAATGATCCAAACATGGTAATGTCTTCAAGGGAGTGTGGAGGCCTCAAATACTTCATAGTTCTGGGCATGAGAGCTCATGTTCGCTTACTAAACCATATAACTAGGATGTGGGACCTAGAGAAACAACACTTCCAAGTGGTCACACATATCCTAACCATATATGTTGAGGATATTTACTTCTTGATCAGAATTTCTAGGATAGGGAGTTTGGTGTCACTCTCTGGTTCGTAAGGCAAAGAGATGACTATTGATGGACTTATCAACGAGCACAACATGATTGGAAGTAGGTCTCAATTTACTTGAGGATGATGAGTGGGATTAAATATGCTACTTTCATTGTGTTTTTATTTTACAACATATAATATTTTAATATTTCAAAAATGTTGCCAATTTTGTTATAAAAAATTCTCAATCAATGCGGACAAAGATTGTTTCCCTAGTCTACATGGGGGATATCTAGAACAAAAGACTCACATCAGTTTATCATATCTATAGATTGTTAAATCACTTGAATATAAATATTTATTACCTCACAATGAAGGTGATCCTTGTCATTTGAATTCTTTCATGATCACTTATACCTGCAAAAGAATGTAAATAACAAGATACGAAAGTGAAAGAAACAAGATAACATAACACTCTATGATAATGATCACAGAGAAAAGCAATGAACAACTTAGATAAAAGACAAATTATTCATGGGAAAGGGAAACATATTTGTATTAATAAATATAGATAAAAATGTAATCAAGGCCTTGATGTTGAATCCTTGTCCTCACAATGTGTATTCCCTCACTTTTACAAACTCTATGATCTCTCAAAACTCTCACTCATAAGACCATACTCTTTTCCTGCTACACCAGGAATGATTCCAACAGCATAAAGGTACTTTCTGAATCCTCTTCCCCCTTATCATCCATGAGGATAAGCTTGCATATAAACGAAAAACAGGGAACAAATGGGTCGAGATTATTTGGGAGGAAGATGAGGGCTCATCCCTAGAGGTTAGGTGTACGAATCCCACCTAATCCAATCGATTGGGATAATCCTCCACAAGGTATTTCATCTAGAAGGTTGTCGAAATCTCTTATTTTTTCCATTTTAAGAGATTTTACACTAGGATTGTACACTAGCAAAAGGCCTTAGGGGTAACCAACACTTTTTGTCAATGGGAAAACCCAATTTTTAGTCACAAACTTGATTTTTAGTCACGAATAATTTACAAAAATTATTAACTGTAAAAACATTGAGATCCTAACTAATTATTTGACAATAAAACACATGAATCACAGACACATTCAACATATATTTACTGTGTAAAACACTAGATGGGAAAAAAAAGGTTGATTTTATTATCTCTAAAACCCTAGGCTCTCTTCTTGGGATAATGGCACATTAAGTAAAATATAATGACAAAATGCTCACTTTCAAACCACAATATCATTCCTCCGATCTTGCTAGTTTCTAACCTTCATTTTTTATGTGCTAGTTTCCTCTAACCCTACCCTTGCAGCTGCTCACTTGGTTGAAAGTCCTTCTCTAATGACTCAATGAGATATCACTCACTCTTTGTGTCTATTGTGTGTCACCTCTTCTCACCTATATTTCCTTTTATAACATTATAATATGAAAATACCTTGGTCCAATTCCATGGGATACCAAATATCATGGGCCCTCTAGATCATTTACATAAAGTAATTACAAAACTACATTCACTTTAATAGTTCACTTTACTAAATTGGATGTCCTATGTCTAAGAGTCATTGAATGACACCTTTCACATGTCAGACCTTTTTTATGTCGAATTACCTATATGATGCTACAAAAGTCAACACAAAAACCCTAGATATGGTACCCATCTACCCTCGTGGTGTCAAAGTTAGGTTCTCAAATCACTGATTTTGATAAAATTCATTGCACTAGTTTCCTCTATGTTGGTACCTATAATTTTATCGATCCAATTCATCGTTTTAATCCTATGAAAAGCATAATTGCAAGTTTACTTTACACCAAAGTGTCGTGCTATTTCCATAATTCCATTAAAAGGATGACTATATAACTGATAGATATCATGTTTCATTAGAGCTGAGAGCGAGCGAGGAGGTTTATAAATGGATTAATAGAAGGAAGGTGACAATCCTTTTAGCAGGAGGATCGACATGTGTCATTGGTCCATTCCTCTCCTTGGGACCATCCACATGCCGTCATATTGTCCTTCTTTCTAAGGACCACTCAATATGGGGTACTAGTTTGGTATGGTTGGTAGAAATAATGAAGTACCATTCTTTTGAATGAAACATTGTGAGAAAAAGGGATGAAATATTGGCTGCAATCAGTTGAGATATTATAATTTGCGTAATGGTTGGAAATATATTGTCTCACCCTTAAACACTTACTAGAGTGATATTATTGGTACATTGTCAACATCAATTAAGGCACAAACAAGGGAAAACATTTAACAAACAAGAGTTGAACTTGAGTGAGGTGGATAAACAACTTTTCATTTTAATTACATAATCTAAGATGCAATTAACATGATTATCAAGGAAGTTATTTTATATTGTCCAAAATTAACATCATACAAATAGATGCTTTACTACGATGGAAAATATTAATATGAAAATTAAAAATATGAGATACTCTCATCATGTTCTCTAAATCATAATGAAAAAACAAAAACAAAAATTATAATACAATGCTTACTCTAATATAATCTGTTTTACTAATTAAATATTCATTAATTAAAATACCTAATTTCTTAAGAATTACATAAATATGTTGACATTTTAGGACTTAACAACATAATCTTATAAGATATTTAAGTAATTGCAATCTCAAATGGAGATATCAAATTTACATTTTAGGACTTTCTAAAATCACAACAACATAATCTTATCTCAAAATATTTAAGTAATTGTAATCTCAAATGGAGATCTTACTCTATGGCCTACCTTTATATTACATTAAGCATTTTTACCATGATTAATCTTATTATATTTATGTAATTTTACAAATTGCATTGTTAGAGAATGAAACCTTTGACTTCAATACTCAATCTTACAAATCCTATATCAAGAAATAATAAAAATATATGCATTATATTTTTATTTAAAATATTAAAATATTTAAAATATTGATTCCACCTCCAACCTAGATTACACTTTGTTGTGCATAAGAGCTATGCTTAACTCATATTTGAAATATTTCAAATAGTGGGTAGATTCAAGAAATGGGTCCTCTCCCTTTTTTCTAAAGGGATTTTTATGGAGCAAGTAGTTTAAACCCTAGCTTTCACCTGAAGGAATGAAATCGAGATGAATCACAGATATTATTAGTGAAATAGTTTGATTTGTAGATTTAATAGTTTATTGACAAAGCTTGTAGACATCCATGAGTGTTTTTTTTACTTTTGGAATCTTATACATACTGTAAATCCTTATATCCACTCTTCCAATTATGATTTTTTTTATGGAATTTGATTCAAGAAAGGATAGTGATTTGGTTTTCAATTTCAATCCCTCTATCATGGACAAATGTAATACCATTATTTTTACCTTTTTCATGTCTAATATAGATCATGTAAATGATGGAAATATTCTAGTAGATATTCGTAGTGAGGAACTCAAGGGCAAGGCCCGACTAGTGAATGGCTAGGCATGTATGATATAAATATCTATATATGGGACATGTGTTAGGCTTAGAATGAAGAATTAAATCTATGTAACTACTATGTTGGTAAACAATATAATGATATTTAAGATGGTTGTGTATAGAGCAGTAGGGGGGCTATGATTTCACTAGAGGGGAAGAGGAACGAGGGCCTATGGGAATGTGAAGTAACTTTTTCCAAGTTCCCACCTTATAAATCATATATTTTCTACCATGTTCATTAAATAATCAAACTATCACCTTTGAATTATTAAAACCAGTCATTGAATGCATGTGATAGGTTGGTGGGAAAGTCTTCTCATGTAGTCGAGGAAGCATGGGATCAATATACTTCTTATGCCAATTGTAGGATTCCTTCACTCTATGGTAAAAAATAATGTCTGTTGTCATTCACTCTGATGTAAAAGTTGTTGTACATATTATGGTGTTCTCTCCATTTAATAATTGGGATAGTTTAAGACATTAATTACAATCGACACTATGAAGAGTAAATTGTAGACATTAAAGTGAAGAATGATGGTTGTGGGTTAGCATATAGAATGAGCACATTACTAAACCTCCACCCACTAAACACTTTTTTCTCTTTTGATTCCTGAGAATCCAAGTATTAATTATATAGGCTACTCTTTAGATGCATATAGTAGGTTGGAATCTTTCTACACATTGAAAAGCACAGCAAAGGAAAGGTTCTATGATGGGATGTTGAGCAGAAAGGGTAGGTCTTCCTTGTGTTATGTGGGATAGTTGAAGATATTTTCATGTTTGTGATGGTTGAATAGGTACATATTGTCTAAGCATGATAGAAAATCCCTTGGGCCAAGAGAGAGTGTTAGCAACCAAAATTTGCTCACTAACCTTGTGATAAATTTCATCACCATTCTACATCATAATTGGAAAAATTAGAACCATTTTCCATCTCACATCATCCATATGACCTGAGGAAGTGACTATATAAGGATTTACCAAGAATCTAGTGTAACTTGATTGTATTTATCCTCACTCGTAACCACCTCAAATACATAAGGACTAAACAAACATTGGGTTCTAATTAAATGAACTCCACTCCTCCCGAGTCCTCAAATTCAAATCATTTTTCACTTTATTGGTTTGTGCCCATACCTTAGAGTCCATTGGCATCATTGGTGTTGGAAACATTAATACGTTAGGGTTAGTTTTCTTTGTGTAATCTGTAGTATTACTATTCACGTGAGGTGAATATCAAGAAGCATGTGGAATAATCCAAGAGACACCTTGGAATATGAAACCGAGGGTCACATAGATTGTATATATATGTACATGTGTTGATGAGAAGTATGCATAAACACATATCTATCTATTGTGCATTTGTGTATGTTAGTTAATTTGATTGTGTTCCATATTGCGAATCCCAACACTGATACCAGAGCGATTGTAAATCTTATGGCCCGTGGCTTGCATACTACCCATATTATTATGCTATTTTTGAGAGTTAAGTTTCTTTCATATCATTTGTACTACATTTCTACCATTACCTTCCATATCCTCTACATATTTCCTGGTAAATGAATGCACTCTCCTTTGTCCTACATGTACAGATGGTTTTCTTTATGGCCTACACTTCCACCTACCATATTCTCTGCTTTTAGTATGGCATTCCCTACCCTTATTGTACTCGGCATACACTTGAAACTCTTGTGAAATGGGTGTAATCCAAACATCTAGGAATATAATACCATTCAAATCACTAATACATGAGGACCAAGCTGCCTCCTCCACTTTCTATCTTTTTGTTCTCTGGAGTGTTTTTCTACAGATTCACATGCACATATTTTTTAGAGTAGTCTCACGTTCGAATTTGTGAACAAATTTTTACTCTCTTCACGATAAGTTGAATTCTTTAGTTTGGAGCTGAACATCCATACTCCATCATATTGAATATAATGAGCCATTACATGTTGTTGCATATTGCAATGCTTTGGTTCCTCCATGATTTTCCTTCATGTATTACTCACATCGTAATTGTTGAATCCATGAAGACATTCAGTTGAATGGTTAAATGTGTATGGGTGAATGATTTTTTCTTTACATGATGGTGAG
Organism: Pseudotsuga menziesii; assembly: GCA_001517045.1. Lineage (NCBI taxonomy): Eukaryota > Viridiplantae > Streptophyta > Pinopsida > Pinales > Pinaceae > Pseudotsuga > Pseudotsuga menziesii. Next base: position 129,448 of record LPNX010736918.1, read on the forward strand.
CTCTAATAGTGGAAACTTTCATGGAGATTCAACCTTGGAGAAAGCAACATGGAGTTTCCTAATGGAGATATACTGTGCTAGGTAGTGGAGACTAGTACCACACTGGGTATTGGAGGAGTGGTGAAGCTACATACAAAACCACAACCACATTGAAAACTAGAACATTGCTACTGGTGCATTTTTCAAGTAATTCTAGAGCACCAACAATTTGAATGAACTTATACTACTATCTTAGATATTAAAGGAACTCTTGAGAATCTTACTTTATAAACAATATATCTTTTGGTTATTAAACTCTTTTAAGAGGTTGATCTAATTTCTTCCAAATCTCATGCATCCTTAAGAATAATAGAGATGCTGTGATGAGTTCATGCTCATAGGGATGTGGTGTGGATGTAGTTAAAGACAAAATCATGGACATGGACATTTAGCATGGAATTAATGACAAATTTAGGCTAGGGTTATGACATTCACACATAGATAATGCCAATAAATAGTCCATGATTGCTAATGACAATAAAAAACCACATTTGCAAATGTAAGTAATAGAAATGTAGCTAACTAATAGAAATGATGTATAATGATAATTACACTCATGTCAAAATATGTAGACAAAAATGAACAAAATTACAATGCTAACCATTTATCTTTAGCATAGCTTATAGAAACAATGAAATACATTTTTCCTAGCTATGATTTTTATAAACATAGTAATTGCTTTTATATCTTCTTTTGTTTTGACCAATGGACACCATTTATATAAAGATATTCCATAATGTTTATTTTTGTAACATTCCCCATATACCTCAATGTAGTACGTGAGAAAAATGTGGTAATTTTTCTCTCACGTTATTTAATTGACAATCATCGTAGCAAGTTTTCTTGGACACAAGGAGAGTTTAGTAATAGATTTCATCACAATATCCCACCAGGTTAAGGTAATGGGAAAAATAATAACCAATTCCTCAACAAAACCTTCTAATGAATATGCCAGCAAAAAGGAGAATGTAACGACTATGAGACAAAAATGAAAGTAATATTTTCCCTAAGACACCTTAACCTTCTCATACACGTACTTAAACCATTGCTACTTTCATAAATATCATCACAATATTGCCTTGAAGATATACCTACATCATTGTTAAATTACACACATATTTGTGTACATCCATAAACTAAGGAAATTCTTTTATGTAATTTATTTATAATCATCTGTAGGCTTAGCCTTTCTTTGGAAACTTTAACTTGAAAACTATGACATGTTATTCTTTCCAATTGTTATAATGAGAGTCATAAACTTCATGACCTAATGCTGTACATGCAATACTTTCAGTTTAAATACTTATGTCTAGCCTTAAAATATCAATTCGTAAGGTACCCATTGTCAAACACAATTCAAAGTAAATAATACCCTAAACACTCTTAACTAACCCATAGCATAGCTTACAAAATCTCTAATCCTTAAAATGCTAGTTTTGTTGGTGTTAGCATCTTAATTGTGGCTATTGAATGTTCTCATCATTCCAGTATTATTCATAACCTTGCAAGCATTTTATTCATCACAGTGCTTCTAACAATTGCCAAAGTGTGAACTAAGATCATTATGACTCCAACCCACTATTCTTGATGATCATTTTTAAAATAATTAAACCATTTTAAATATACAGCATAATTCAAGGAAAATAACATTAAGAACAATAACAAAAAGACAGCAATGTACGTGGTTCACCCCAAACTCGGGGTTACGTCCACCAATCTCTAGTATCATGTAAAATATTTACCAAAATGGGGTGGTTAGAATATGCAATAGTTATGTTGCCATACAATCCATGACAACTCTGTTTCCATACAATCATTTGGTTTACATTTCAAGGACTCCTTCTCACGGAGTATTCCTTTATTCCTATTATACTGATTTCAAATGAACACTTTTAACAGAAGCTTAGGATTACATCCTAATCTAAACATACCCAAATTGACAAGGTTGGGCCTATGTTCAAACTAATTCATCTACATAAACAAGTATGAACTTCCAGATAAATTATAATCTTTGCCGTTTTGCTGCCTATTGCCTTTTAATAAAAAACTGATGTATTAGACAACAGGGGGGAGGGGTCATCACTTGGCACATACAATCATCTAAAACCCAATATTAGATCACACATTTGAAACCCATTTCCATGGAATTCTCTATACGTATGTGATATCTAGCGCATGCAAAAGACAAAATATACCCAAAATCAAAAAACTTTAAGTAGGGAAATGAAGGTGAATCACAGCTCCAATTTGTCGGCGAGGAGGATGCATCCAAGGGTGATCTATACAAGACCAACAACTAAGGTTTAAAAGTGGATCCAAAATGTGGCGCATGGATTGCATCCTTGGGTTAAAATTTATTGGGCCATCACATCTAGGGTTGATGCTCCAGCTGCAGTGAAATACCCACACGTAGACCAGGTCAAAACCAACAGCGTGAAGATGCATAGTCTCATTCATAGACATTCCATCTAGGTTATCATTTGACACTATACTCTTTGCACGGAATGTAAGGTATAGATATGTTTTATACAGGTTCATGCGAGGTCAAAAATCACAACACTTCATGGAAGGCGAAAACATAGTCTAGGTAAGGTTGCTGGCGTAAGGCAGCGCTTGACAATCACACATAAAATACAATACAAAAACCAGCAGCTTAGTCGCAAACAATTCTAGACATCGGCCTATTCCTAAATCAAACCTAGGTTATGAAACCACGGATGTCAATATCATGGAAAATGGGTAGATCTAAGTACCCTAACTTTCGATCTGCTCAACGCATGCATACTTATCCAAAATACAAAGACTTTCAAAGGGGATCAAGCATCGCTATCCGTATAAGGTTTTCCATAAACTAGTTCCATAAAGGGATCAATAGGTAACATACCTGATCCAAACCTGTCATATAAATCATATGCAACCTACATGGAGGGTGGAGGCTGCATAAGGGCATGCCTAATCGCGTTTCCTCGATCGCAGCACATTCCATCAAACTCTTCCTCGGTCAAATGTCCCTCCACCGAACTGTATATCAAAATTTATAGATATAGCGACACTGTAACTCCCAAGGATATTTTCCCAGGCTATGTTTCCCTCATCAATTGAACGATTTCCAATCCTCATGACATATAGTGATTTTCCCTCTGGAAAAACGTAGAGTAAATCTCAGATCGCCCCCTTTCTCCTTTCTTTTTCCTTCCCCAGTGCAAAGATCTTTCTCCCTTCTTATAGTGTGGGATGGATTTCCCCATTAATATGTTTTTACTACTCGTATAAAGTTTACGGATACGCATAGCTATTCCAGAGGGACCATTTTAGGAAAGACCTGTCGGAAATAATGACACTGTCATAATCTCCAGAAAATCCCTTCAGTGCGTTGGTTTGCCATAGTTCTCGCTCATTGTAGTCTACATTTTCCAAAGGAAGCAAGACTCCTTCATTAAGAACCCCAACCCTTTCATGATTTTGCTTTGATACACATTATATATCGGATTATGCTTTTAGGGTTACTAAAAAGAATAGTTGTAGCTATAATTATATCTATATCTATATATATATATATATATATATATAGTGTCATAGGTCAACTAAGGCATTACTAAAAGTAAAATAGGTTACCGTGTATTAGTTCATGTAAATGGTACGTCACCACTTGAAATTTATCGAAGCTGAGCCCGTGACGATATCCTCCTTTCTATGGTGTCATATCATCCCTCAACAAAATCGTTCTTAGCTTGTTGCCCCTTTTAATCGAGGTCACAAGTACTTAAAATTCTATCGCTATCATCTCTTAGTTAGCATAATTATCATGAAGTGTGGTCCCAAAACTCACCCTTAGAACCTCCCTACTCAAGAGTGTACGTGATACCATGGCATCAAGGTAATGGTTCCATAACCATTCTTCTTTTCTTCTAAGTGGTTATGCTTATTTTATTTTTATTTTTTTTATTCTTTTTGTTTCCCGTCATTAAGCTGCATTGATGTCCTAACTCTCCTAAGTCTACGACTTAGTACGTTAACTTGTATAAATTTCAAGGTATTTTTCTGGTGGGGCCTTGGCCTTGAGCTCCTCACCAAAAACTAGTACATTGGAATATTCTAAATTTACAAAACATTTAATGTAGAAAAAGAAGGATATTACACTTGTTACAGTGGAGAAAACATAATTTGACAAGGTGTATTTTAACAAAATGTATAATCTAAATTTCAATAAATTAAAACAAAATATATAATATAAATTTCAATATTTGAATAAAGATTCCAAAATATTTAGATAAACCTCACTTTCAAAAAAGTTACAATTTAACACTAAATATTTTCACAAATATATATAATGTATAGATTTATATAAGATTGTTTTCATTTTTTCTGTATACGGTTTTCTTTTTTAGCTTTATGTTTTATTTTTTACGCTTTAAGCTTTATGTTTTTTTATTAGGCTTTAAGCTTTATGCTTTTTTAGAGATTGAATTACTTAATCTACGGTTAAAGCTTAAATTGAATTGTTTTATGCTTTTTCACTTTAAGCTTTTCTTGCTTTTAAGGATTGAATTGTTTTATGCTTTTTTACTTTAGGGCGTAACTTCTCTGTCATATAGTATCTACCATACCAAGAGCGTCAATAATTCTGCAATTTCTGCAGCAGCATTGTTTTCTCTTCTCTGCTCTGCCATATGAGAGACAATTTGATTGCTCTGCTCTGTATACGAGTGACGATTTTTAATTCAATTCACTTAAGATTGCCTTCAATTTCTGCCATTTCCACAACTTCTCCTCTTTCCATGGTCATAGGCTTATTTCTTTCAATTTTATATATTAAGGCCTCACATTTACGCTTCTGCAATATCTAGTATTTTCGTAACCTCTCCTCTTTCCATGGAAATTTGGATTGACCGTCTTTTCATTTCGTTTAAATTGATGTTTATTGTTGTCATTCATTTCATGCTTTCTAGATGGATCGGATCAATGGATTGATTGTTTTCAGAAGGAGAAGGGAGGGAGGAGGAGGAGGATGAGGGAGTGGGTGGTTGAGGGATAGAGGAAGAGGAGGGAGCTAGCAGGTGGAGGAGGGAGAGAGAGAGGAGGAGGAGAAGTGAGGGGGTGGAGGAGGAAGATAGGAAGAGGAGGATGGAGAGGGGGCAGGTGTAGGATAAGGAGGGAGGGGGTAAAGGACTAAGAGAGGAGAGACAGCAAGAGAGAGAGGGGAAGGGAGGGTGTAGGAGGATAGGGAGGAGGAGGAGGATAAGGGGACGGAGGAGGTAGAGAGGAGGAGGGAGGGTTGGGGAGAGAGTGGGCTTGGGAGGAGCAAGAGAGGGAGGAGGGAGGAGGAGGAGGTGAAGGGAGGGTTGAGAGGAGAGGGATAAGGGAGGGAAGAGGAGGAGGAGCATCAAGGGAGGGATAGGGGAGTAGGGAGGGAATTGGAGAGAGGAGGAGGAGGATGTATGGTGGAGGAAGGGCATGGGAGAGAGGAGGAGAAGGGGGAGAGGATGATGGAAGGAAGGAGGCAGAGAAGAGGAAGAGACGAGGAGGTGCAGGAAGAGGGAGGGTGGAGATGAGAGGGGAGAGAATGAAGGGAGTGGGAGGAGGAATAGGAGTGATGGAGAGAGAGCAGAGGAGGGAGGGAATGAGAAAGAGGATGAGGAGGAGGTGGAGATAGGGTGTGGGAGAGAGGAGGAGGAGAGAGGGTGTAGGAGAGAGGGAGGAGGGAGGAGGACAAGGAGGAGGAGGAGGCAGAGTGGAGGGAGAGGGAGGAGGAGGATGAGGAGAAAGGGAGAGGGGTGGATGAGAGGAGGAGGATTGGAAGGGAGAGGGGTGGAGGAAGAGGAGGAGTGCAAGGGATACGGGTGGAGGACAAGGAGGAGTGCAAGGGAGAGGGGTGGAGGACAAGGATGAGGTGGAGTGGAAGGGATATGGGTGGAGGAAGAGGGGTGAAATCGAGAGGGGTGGAATAATAAGAGGAAGGAAGGAGTGGGAGAGGGAGGAGAGGGAGGAGGAGGGAATGAGAAGGTGGGAGGGGGAGAGGAGGATGGATGGAGGAGGGAGAGAAGAGGAGGGAAGGTGAGGAATAAAGGAAGAGGATGAGGAAGAGGGAGGGTGGAGATGAGAGGGGAAACAATGGAGGGAGTGGGAGGAGGAGGAGGAGCAAGGGAGAGAGAGAAGAGGAGGGAGGGAATGCGAGAGAGGAGGTGGAGGAGGTGGAGGTATGGTGTGGGAGACAAGAGGAGGAGAGAGGGTAGAGGAGAGAGGGAGGAGGGAGGGAGTTGGAGAGAGGAGGATGTGGAGGAGAGAGGGAGGAGGGAGGGAGGGGGAGAGGGGGGGGGGGGGAGGAGAGAGGGAGGAGGGAGGGAGGTGGAGAGAGGAGGAGGTGGAGGAGGAGGAGAGGGGTGGAAAAAGAGAAGGAGGTGTGGAAGGGAGAGGGGTGGAGGAAGAGGAGGAGTGCAAGGGAGAGCGGTGGAGGATGAGATGAGGTGGAGTAGAAGGGAGATGGGTGGAGGATGAGGAGGAGTGTAAGGGAGAAGGGTGGAGGACATGGATGAGGTGGAGTGGAAGGGAGAGGGATGGAGGAAGAGGAGTAGGAGGAGTGGAAGGGAGAGGGGTGGAAGAATAAGAGGAAGGAAGGAGTGGGGGAGGGAGGAGAGAGAGAGGAGGAGGTGGGAATAGGGGGAGAGGGAGGAGGAGGAGGAGAAGGAGGCAGAGTGAAAGGGAGAGGGGTGGAGGAAGAGGAGTAAGAAAGGAGTGGGGCATGGAGGAGAGGGAGGAGTAGGAAAGGAGAATGGGAGGCGGGAAGGATAAAGGAGGATGGACGACGCGGGAGGGAGGAGGAGGTAGGACTGGGGAGACAGGGAGGAGGATAAGGGAGGGAGGGTGTGTAGGAAAGAGAGAGGAGGGAGGTGGTGTAGGAAAGACAAAGGAGGGAGGGTGGGGGAGAGAGTAGCATGAGGCAGAGTGATGGTGGAGGGGAGAGGAAGTGAGTAGGAGGAGGAGGAGAGGGGAGGGACAAGGAGGAGGTAGGACATGGGAGAGAGGAGGAGGAAATAGAGGGGGAGTGGAGGAGAGAGGAAGGAGTGAAAAGGTGGAGGAGAGAGAGAGGAGGAGAAGGACGATGATGATGAGGTAGAGGTATATTGGAGGAGAGAGAGAGGAGGGGGTGGAGGAGAGAGGGAGGAGGGGGAGGAGGAGGAGGAAAGAAGGGGCCGTAGGAGGACGAAGAGAGGGAGGAGGGGGAGGGGGAGGAGAAGGAGAAGTGAGGGATGAGGTGCAAGAGGAGGAGGAGAAGGGAGGGGGTATAAGAAGGGAGCGAGGAAGAAAAAGGTGTGGGGGCATGTAGGAGGAGGAGGAGGTAGGAGGTGGAGTGAGGAGGTTTAGGGAGAGGCATAAAATTGTGATATATTTTATTTGTTGAAACTATCTTCATAAAATCAAGAGGTTGTTTTAGCAATTGCACTTATGAGGTTGTTTACATGAAAAAACTTGAACCACACTTTAAGTGTTACCTTTTATAAATTATTCAAATGATATTACAACATACAAAACATGTATGGTGTAATACCATATATGTCTGATTTGGTCAAACAATCTCTATAAAAAATAGGAGGATGTTTTTATTTGGTAAAACTATACCAGTTTCGTATTAGGAAGTTGTTGTTTTAATTTGTTTGTTTATAACATGGATATGTAAGTCCTAATCAATTAAACTTATCAACTTCTTAACCAATTTCCATTGATGTAATCTATGAGATTAATGGGTGGCCATCATTTATTTACAATGATTTTCCCTGGTTCGTTTACTATATGAAGGTATCGATTACCTAACCAATGGCCATTGGTATGAAATTTTTGTATATGAAATAGGATTCCTTTTTGGTATGAAATTATATAATTTAAATCAACTTTGATTCAAGCAATATTCTATTCATCCGTAAATGGATGGCATATCATAGGAAAATATGTTTCCAATTCTTTGATTTACCAATGTTATGTTCATTTGTAAACACGACATAGAATTATATGTTTCAAACTAGTATTTTGTTCATTTTTACATAACCAAAGTTAATTTTCACATAACTAAAGTTTTTTTTAAGAAGTCGTAAATTAATTTTGAAAAGCCATATTCCTATCATCTTGAATTCAATTCAATTACTCATTCATTCAAATATTTTTCAATGACAGTTAAACATTAAGTACATCAAAGAATCAACTTATTAAACTTGATTTACTTTCCGTTGAGAATAAAAGTTAGTAGTCATGAATTCAAAGAAAGTCCTATATATATCTAGTTTTCCTTTGCATAGTGCTTGGATTCTCATTTTTTCTCTACTCTTTGGATTGATTTATTTAGTCCATTAGATTCTGTATGTGATGCGTGCATTTACGCTTGTTTTGTTGCTTTTATACCCTCCTGATAAGCAGTTCCCTTGTAATTATATATAATCTTCTTCGCATGGCCTGTACTTTGGCCTCCATAACACTAAGTTCATGTATTAAAAAATCATAAGATGAGTATATATACCCACAAAAATATATACTATGACAAAAGGTCAACTATCATACTGTAGAAATAAATCACAATAATATAGTAGAATCCATTTAAAAAATACACCATCTTCTCATTAAATGCATCAAATAAAAAAAAAAATTAACTCTATGCAAATTCAATTGAGACTAGAATTTACCATGGTCATAAATTCATTGCAATTCCTATATAAGCACTAGGAGACATTAGGAACACTGCACTGAAATTTGTTTAAGTCCAACCCACCACAAACCTTAGAAAACTAATAGGTAAAATATTTTGTTAGAATTATGTTTGGCACATAACACATAACACATACTTATTATGAGGACAAGTAGATGTGTGATGTAAGGTAGTTATGGTGACTATATCTTCTCATATTGTCTTTGCTTCAACACTAGTCCTTTTAGTTTCACAATATAGATAAATATACTATACGACAAAGCTAATAATTGCACAAAACTAAATTGATGGTTGCAACAACTTACAACACAGTAAGCATGAATTTGATGGTTTTGTGGTGTAAATATTGGTAGATTGAAGAACCCACAAAATCTAGTCAAATCAATGGATTTGATACCAATGTAAGTAACAACCCCTATTTCTACTATAGTTGATAGAATGTTTTTGCAATGTATAATAATATATTGAACAAAAATTAATTTATAGAATGGTTATTACAATGAGCGTTGCAGTATACTTATATACATTGATTGTTCATGAGGTGAAGTGTTATGTAAACTTTTACTTTTAATTAGCCTATTCCTATCATTATCATTATATTTATTTTTACATTTGGTACATAATCTTTAAACCTTAATGCCTCCATTATTTTAAGTAGTATGGATTTATATTGATAAAATTTATGAGTGCATAAATTCTAGTACACATTAGAGGAAATTTAAACTCAAAATGGGCCTCCTAAAATGAGCTAATAAAATAATAGTTAAAATAATAAAATAATATTTATTAATTTTGGAGGAAGAAAAAAAAACTACTTTTTTGTTTGTATTTTTGACATATCTCCCTGTGGTTTTCCTCAAATTTCGATCGGGAGAGCTCATTGCATGCTGAATTAAATTCCACATCCAACAAGTACCCACTTGGCATACTTTTTATGGACCCCGCTACCCTAAAAACAAGAAATACCTGAAAAAATGAAATGATGATGTCATCATTCCATTTTTTCAGGTATTTCTTGTTTTTGGGGTAGAGGGGTCCATCAAAAGTATGCCGAGTAGGTACTCGTTGGATGTGGAATTTAATTCCGCATCCAACGAGCTCTCCCGATCGAAATTTGAGTAAAAACACAAGGAGATATGTCAAAAATACAAACAAAAAAAGTAGTTTTTTTTATGATACCTAACCCCAAATTTATATGAAAAAATTGTTTAAGACCTATACGGTATTTCAAATTTAAAGTGATTTCATTGGCTAACACATGATGACATGGAATTTGAATAAAAGTTAAAAGGCCCATTTTGAGTTGAAATTTCCTCTAATGTATAGATCTTTTATTCCTTAAGCACTATAAACATTAACACATAACCCGTACTCCTTATAAAAAATATAATCCGCCACACATATGATTGTTATAACCCCTATGGTTAATACCCTCTATGAACCATAACTACTAAATCATATAAATCCTCTTAAATAGAACCTTAATATAATTCATGCAACCATCATTCCAAAATATAATATACGTTTGAATTTGTTTGTTTATAACATGGATAAGTAATTCCTAATCAATTAAAATTATTGTCTGCTTAACCAATTTCCATTGATATCACCTATCATATTGATGGGTGTCCATCATTTACTTACAATGATTTTCTACGGTGCTTGTACTATGTGAAGATATCCATTACTTAACCAATGGCCATTGGTATGAAATTTTGGTATAAGAAATAGGCTTCCTTCTTGGTATAAAATTATATATTTAAAACCCACTTTGATTCAACCAATATTCTATTCATCTATAAATACATGGCATATCATATGAAAACATGTTTCCAATTCTTTGATTAACTGATGTTATGTTCATTTGTAAACACGACATAGAATTGTATGTTTCAAACTAGTATTTTGTTTATTTTTACATAACTAAAGTTAATTTTAAAAAGTCACAAAATAATTTTGAAAAGACATATTCTTATCATCTTGAAATTAATTCAAGTACTCATTCTTTCAAATATTTTTAAATGACAATTATACATCTAAAATATGGAAATCCCACAAAATGTAGACTAACAACAAAATAATTACATATAAATCAACTAAAGTTTAGTTCATAATTGAAGCAATTCATCATTTCATCTTTTGAAAAATGAGATATTAAATTTGCATATATCATATCAGGGAATCATTGATACCAATACATTGTTTATTTACAATGCCCAAATCTATTTCCGAAAACTAGGAACAAGAAGAACCCTAATCACTCTTAAATAGTAACAATAAAACATGTAAATTTATCAAAAATCCTGCTTGAACGATATCTTATGAATTTTGCGCTCTTTAATAATAAAAAATCATAAAATGAGCATGCACGCGCGTGCGCGCGCGCGCGCACACACACACACACACACACACACACATATCCACCAAAAATACATTAGAAAAGCATAAACGACTATATTGCATAAATATATTCTAAATAATCGATAGAATGCAATTAAAATGTACACTATTTTCTCATTAAGTACATCAAACAATCATCTTATTAAACTTTATTTACTTTCCATTGAGAATAAAAGTTAGTTCTAATTAATTTAAAGCAAGTCCTATATATATCTACTTTTCCTTTGCATACTGCAAGTATTCTCATTTTTTCTCTACTCTTTCGATTCATTTATCTTGTTCCGTAGATTATGTATGTGATATGGGTGTTTATTCTTATTTGGTTCCTCGGATACCCTTACTGGAAGTATTTACATTGGAATTATATATAATATTCTTCGCATGTCTTGCTCTTTGGCCTCCATAACACTGAGTTCCTGGATTGAAAAAACATAAGATGAGTAGATATACCCACAAAAATATATATTGTGACAAAAGGTCAACTATCATACTACAAAAATAAATCACAATAATATTAAAAAATGCAATTAAAAAGTCCACCATTTTCTCACTAATTGCATCAAATAAACAACTTATTAAACTCTATGCAATTTCAATTGAGACTAGAATTTAGTACACTCGTAAATCCATTGCAATTCCTATATAAGCACTATGAGACATTAGGAACACTGCACTGAAATTTGTTCATGTCCAACCCACCACAAACCTTAGCAAACTAATAGGTAAAATATTTTGTTAGAATTATGTTTGGCACATAACACATACTCATTATGAGGACAAGCGAATGTGTGATGTAAGGTAGTTATGGTCACTATATCTTCTCACATTGTCTTTGATTCAACACTAGTCCTTTTAGTTTCACGATATAGATAAATATACTATAAGACAAAACTAATAATTGCACAAAAATCAATTTATGGTCGCAACAGCTTACAACACAGTAAACATGAATTTGATGGTTTTGTGGTGTAAAGATTGGTAGATTGAAGAACCCACAAAATCTAGTCAAATCAATTGCTTTGATACCAATGTAAGTAACAACCCTTATTTCTACTATTTAGTTAATAGAATATTTTGTAATGTATAAGAATATATTTAACAATGATTAATTTATAGAATGGTTATTAAAATGAGCCTTGTGGTATGCTTATTGCACCGAGAGGTGCTCTACAGCCCAGTATGGGGGAGATCTTGCAACGTAATGTAACGTTTATAACATTTGTAACATGTCAGCAAAAAATAATAGTGATAGTGAATCATATGGGAGAGATCTTGTAACGTGATGTAACGTTTGTAACATGTTGGCAAAAAATAATAGTGATACTGAATATTATGGGGGAGATTTTGTCACACAAAATAAAAAATAATATCACTTTTGTAAAGTTATTTTTATTAATAAAAAATAAATTTTCTAATAGGCCAATTAAATTTCGGCCAAAAAAACAATGTAATATGGGGGAGATGTTGTAATCTTCCGACCTAACAAAACAATAAAAAAGTAAAAATTTAATTATCCGTAAAAAAATATGTTGACCTTGCACATGGTTTAAAAACCATGTGCAAGGCATTCTAAACAACTCATGGTTTTATTGTACATGGTTTAGGAGGCTTTGCACATGGTTTTAAAACCATGTGCAAGCTTCCTGAACAACCCATGGTTTTATTATACATGGTTTAGGAGGGCCTTGCAAATGGTTTTAAGACCATGTGAAATGCCTCCTAAACAACCCATGATTGTAGGAGGGGCTAGCATATGGTTTTAAAACCATGTGTGGGAAAATGATGCAATGTTCCTTTTTAACAAAACAAAAAAATATTATATGGATGCCATAAATAATATTAAATATTAATATTAATAAAATTTTATGTGGACCTTAAATAAAAATATGTGTCTTTTGGTTAGAATCAAATCAATGGATACCTAAGAAAAGGTTTGCACTTCGACAGATTTCATCCATCTCGGCGCTTGATAGAGCCTAGGATTTGGATCTATGCTGGTATACATTGGTTGGTGAAGAGGTGAAGGGGTATGTACACTTTTATTTTTCATTAGCATTTTCCTATCATTATCATTATATTTATTTTTACATTCGGTACATAATATTTAAAACTTAATTCCTCCATCCTTTTAAGTATTATCCATTTATATAGATAAAATTTATCACTGTAGAAACTATAATACATATAGATATTTTAGTCCTTAAGAATTATAACCATTAACACATAACCTTTAATCCTTATTAAACATATATACCCCAACACATATGATTTTTATAACCCCTATAAACAATACCCTCTATGAACCATAACTACTAAGCCATAATCCTCTTAAATATAACCTTAATATAATTCATGCAACCACCATTCCATAATATAATATACCCTTGATTTTGTGTGTTTATAACATGGATATGTAAGTGCTAATCAATTAAACTTATCGACTGCATAATCAATTTCAATTGATATCATCTATGAGATTGATGGGTGGCCATCATTTATTTACAATTATTTTCCCCGCTGGTTGTACTATGTGAAGATATCCATTACTCAACTAATGGCCATTGGTGTGAAGTTTTGGTATATGAAATAGGATTCCTTCTTGGTATGAAATTATATATTTAAAATCAACTTTGATTCAAACAATATTCTATTCATCTGTAAATACATGGAATATGATAGGAAAATATGTTTCCAATTATTTGATTAACCAATTTTATGTTCATTTGTAAACACGACATAAAATTGTATGTTTCAAACTATTATTTTGTTTATTTTTAAATAACAAAAGTTAATTTTTAAAAAGTTGTGAATTATTTTTGAAAAGGCATATTCTTATCATCTTGAAATCAATTCAAGTACCCATTCATTCAAATATTTTTCAATGACAATGAAACATCTAAACTATGACAATCCTAGAAGATGTAGGTTGTTATAGCTCAAAATGACACATCTCTTCCTTTGACCACTTTCCTATGTTTTCGTCGCATGTCGGCAATTCATCAAAGTCACTGAAAAAACACCTACCTTGGAGGACCCATATATTGATTTCTATAACTTCGTTTGACCTCATCTCTACACCATTGGAAATATATTTCTGTTAGCTAAAACTTTCCAGAAGACACCAAAGTATGAAAATTCCCAAAAATACCCTAAAAATGTACTTTTATTTTATTCATATTAAGTTACCTCCATGTGATCTACAATATTAATTTCCCATAGCCAAGTGAAGGAATTTTTACATATTTTGGGATTTTAGCTTCACTCTAACATTATTCTCTTCAGTTATGAAATTATTTTGGTTTATCTATAATGGACTAATATATTTAAAATCTACAGATATGGGGTCGACTCTTACTAGTCATTATTAGAAATTTTATGCCCACCACAATAACCTGCTGCTTATTTTATTAACCCCAACATTTCAAAGAAATTTATTGTAAAACTACGATGCTACTTATAGACATGTCACTATAAACCATAAAATAACTAAGTCATATCATAGCAATTCCATGTTCTCTTTTAATTATAACATAAGCACAGGGTTAATCAAACTCTACAGCCGTGGACTCATTTGGGTAGATTTCCTTGTAGACTCATGGGGTATGATCTAGGATGATTGTAAACTTACGCATTTACATGTTCAAATTTTTTACCTCCTATGAGTATACCAAAACTAAATCCCTATAGTTAAAAGTTAGACCACAACATTAGTTAAGTGGGATACTCTATGGTTACCTGTCAAAACAAATATTAGTTAAGTGGGATGCAAAAAAATAAATTTCAAATATAATTATTTAACCGTAAAGAAAAGTGTAGGAAGCACTTGATAAGTCTTACCAGTAAATAAATAAGTCGAGAGGTTCCTGAAATGAGTTGTGTCGCTTGTTACAAGTGGAGTATAGAACCCAAGTCATGGGTGTTTTTATTGAACCTCTTACTCACGTAATGAAGAACTAAAGTGATAAAGTTTTTAAGGATGTTACCACTCTCAAATGCACCATATTTTGCACAAACTCATAAGTACGAGACCCAAAAACATCAAAACAAGATCTTGCTGGCATAGATCCAAATCCTAGGCTCTATCAAGCGCCAAGAGGGATCAAACCATTGGAGGTGAAAACCTCTATCAGCTTTGGTGTGTCCTATATATAGCCATTGATTTTATTCAAACTAATAGAAACATATTTTTATTTATGGTGGACATATAATATTTTTATTAATAATATTTAATATAATTAATGGCCGACATATAATAATTTTCATTATTTTTATTTTTTTAGGAACAGACATTACAACATATCCCCTATACAAGGTTTTAAAACCATGTGCAAGGCCCTCCTAAAACAATGGGTGTTTATGACACATGGTATTAAAACCATTTGCATGTCCCTCCTAAAACATGTACAATAAAACCATGGGTTGTTTAGAAGTCCTTGCACATGGTTTTAAACCATTTGCTACGCCCTCCTAAACCATGCACAATAAAACCATAGGTTATTTAGGATCCCTTACACATGGTTTTAAAACCATGTGCAAGGCGAACATTTGTTTTGTGGATAATTCAGTTTTTTATTTTTTATTATTTGTTTAGGTAGGAGCATTACAACATCTCCCCCATATTGTGTTTTTTTTTACGGATAAATAAATATTTAATTCTTTATTGTTTTTTTACGTTTGAACATTACAACATATCCCCGTGTTAGGTTGTTTTTGTGGATGATATTTATTTTTGCAGATAATTAAAACTTTTATTTTGTAGTATTTTTTTAGTAACAAACGTTACAAGGTGTCCCTCATACTAGGTCGTAGAGCGCCTCTCGGTGCAATAAACTAGTGCAAACCCTAAATCCTTCGCCAAGGTGTTGGGCTCAAGAAAGGTACCATCGTAGTGAAGAGGATTCATTTCGACAGGTTTAAAGTTCTTTAAGGAAGAGCCTTTTCACAAAGCCCAAAGGTCAATCCAATACATGGAGTTCACACAGTTGTCGTAACCCTCTTTAAAAACATTTGAAAAGCATTTGGAGACACCTCACCTTTTCCTCCATGTGTTCTCGGTTTTGGAACTTTTACAAAACCATGGTTTCAAATAATTAAAGGGTAATGTTTCCATGTATATTATAGTAAGTTAATTAATCTACCAAACACATTCAAAATAGGAATTTATGGTACAACGTTTCAAACCATACAAATGTGGGTTGGCAGAATTTTGTTGATGTATATGTAACTTCGGAATGTATTCTTATATGTACTTTATGTATTGTAACCCGATGTTTATTCTGGGATGTTTCTATTATGTATTTGACTCATGTGGTCATGCCCCGATGTTCCGATCGGGAGGATTAATAATGTAATCAAGTCATTTCAAGTCATTAGGTAAGTCCCCACAGTTATGGGGAACTTGAGTTATTATACACTAATTAAGGTGTAGGCTCGAGTAGTAATTATTAGGTCGAGCCTACGTGTGAAATGGTAATTCAAGTGAATGGACTAATATAAATAGAGAGGGTGAGTCTCTCTATTTATCACTTGTGAATTACATCACTTTCTCTCTCAAGTGTGGCGCACTTTTGGAGAAGGAAATACTTTGGCTTGTCAGAAGACAGAAGGCTGCTGTTGTGTTGGGAGGTCATCTTACTGTTTTGGGATCACATCTTGTGGTGATACTATCTTAGAGGAAGTTGAGGGGTTTTCTCCATTTATGGTTTCCCCTCCTAAAATATTTGTGTCTCTTGTCTCTTGTGATGTGCTTATGTGATTGCTGTGCTTGTTATTTTCTCAGTGAAAAGATCTTGTCATAATGCTAGCTTAAATGTTGAAAAACTAACATGGTATCAGAGCTAACCTGAGAAGAAGACATTGTGCAGCTACAGGAACTAGGGCTTCCTATTTTGTGGATATTCCTCCACATATTTTCAGCACAAGTATGCTAGGATGACTCTCCATTGAAGGGTGCATCTTTCTGTCGATGCAGAATTCAATTTCAAGCATTTTCAGTTTCAATGTGGAAATTAGGGCTTTCTACAGAAGAGTAATTTTTGACTGAGAATAGAATAGGATTGTTATCCTCATCAAAACCGAAATTTAGAGACCTGGATCAATAAATTTGGTTGGGTGAAACTCTGGGAAAGTCAAACCCTAGTTTGACCCTGAGCTAGGAAGAAAGCCTAAATACTAAAACTGCTAAGTTTTGGTACAGTCGCTATATTCTGAGATGGGAGAAGTCTCAGAAGCTTAAAATTGCAGGGGCCGAAGCTAAAATCCTTATGAAAACTGTGTCCAAAGGGAAGCCTCTGATTCTCTATGTTATGGGATATATGATCTCTCCAAGTTAGGGTTCCATCCTCTTCTAGAAATCATCCATAAACAGGACACCTGGGGAGATCTGCAATATCTTGGGCTACAGAGGTCCAAATGGAATTCCTGAAGATGTTCCAGAAAGGGAACAGACTTTAATTTTTTTTTTTTGAAGGTCAGACTCAGAAGATGAACCAGTGACATGTGGCATTCCGTACAACTTCATTGTTCTGAACAGTCCTGTAACAGGTCACCTTGGGAAAAGGATCATAAATCCCAAATGGTGAAACCAATTCTGATTAAACCTATGGTTTTGGATCAGGGACATGCTATTTTACCTTATTGAGAAATTTCAGACACAGAGGATTAGTAATTTCAGAGATATCACAAAAATAGTAACAGGAATTTCTGCAGAAGAAATTAGAAAATTAGGGCTTCCTGTTCTGGGAGCTTCCCTCCACTGTTTTCAGAAAAGGAGTACATTGGATAGATCCATTTGAAGAGATATATCTGTTCATCCAATCAGATCTGAAAAATTCCAAGCTTTGAAAATTAGGGTTTCAGTGACAAACCCTAGATCAGCAAACTCCGGGACAAGGACGAACACCTCAAATCGGTAAGATCTAATCCTTTGCTATTTCCATTTGAGGTTCTCATTTCAATATGATATATCACATCAGCTTGGTGACAAGCTTGGGGAAGTTGAAAACTTCCAAGCCTGGAAGTATATGATCTCTCTGAAGAAAATGGATTGGACACCTACATGAGTATAGAGGTTCCAGTTTCAGAGGGAGACGAGGTTAGAAGCCTTTCACAAGAAGAACTTGGTCAAGGCCAAAGAAGACATCATGCTCATGCTGCAGAGGATGATGAACCATCTAGAAAAGAGATCCAGATATGAAAGTGAAGATTCTTCAAGCAAGGATCTCACAGGACTCAAGAAGAACCTTCTCTCCATTTCAGAATTGATGCAAAAGGAATACGGGTTGCATTCATAGATGGTCAAGTCATCATGTGACCAGAAGCAAAGACTATCGATGATGCGGTAGTGATTGGAGAACAAGAAGGAGACTTGTACAAATTGAAGGGCCATCCAGAACAAGCCTTGATCCATGACATAGTAGAGCCAAATGAGCTTTGGCATAGAAGGCTTGCACATATGCATTACAGAGCACTACCTATTGCAAGCAATGCTGTTGAAGGTATTCCAGAATTTCAAGCTATTTGAAGGGAAGAACAAAATCAGAATATGACCTAAAGAAACCAGTTGAAGAATGTGAAGATCCAGAATGCAGAGACCATGCAGTCATAAGAGTCTCTCAAATCAAGAACAACTTGAAGCGGTAAAGAATGCAGAAGTGGTGATGGCCACCTTGAATGGCCTCCCAGGATCGTGGAATTCATTCGTTCAAGGAATGTGTTCCAGAAGGAAGTGATTACATTTCATAAGACTCTAGAAGAAGAAGCTCAAGAAGAGAAGGTGGGAGCAACTGAAGATCAAGCTCTCTCCATCCAAAGAAGATCCCTCAAGCAATGAGGAATATGA
>LPNX010736918.1:149133-186958 GCA_001517045.1 Pseudotsuga menziesii
CAGAAGACAGAGGGAGTATGATGCTTCGTTCCAGAGGGAGTGATTGCAGAAGATCCTGAGGTTCGCCATGGTATGAAAGGATGGGCATATTACTGATGACTCTAGGCTTTACTGAGAGTAAAGTGGATTCCAATTTTTGCTTCAAGGTTGAAGGCAAAAGACCAGTGATGTTCCTGTTATGTGTCGATGCACTATTGCTCTAGGCATGGAGGTGTGGCAGAGTACAGATGGAATATTCCTTGGACAAGGGAAGTATGTAGTAGAGATCCTGAAGAGGTTCAGGATGATGGATTGCAAAGCCATGGCTACACCTATGGCATCGAACCTGAAGCTATTGAGTGATGCTTCTTCAGAGACAGTTGATGCTACGATGTATCGTCAGATGATTGGGTCATTGATGTACCTAACGAACACGAGACCAGATATTTGCTTTGCTGTGAACACCTTGAGCCAGTACTTGACAGATCCGAGAAGTGTTCACTTGATTGCTGCAAAGCATATTCTGAGGTACCTGAAGGGTACAATTGATTATGGGCTCAAGTATGATGCGAATCAGAAGATTAACCTGGAGGGTTATGTTGATTCAGATTGGGCAGGCAGTGCCATCGACAGGAAGAGTACTTCAGGATGTTGCTTTAGTATGGGATCAGGTGTGATCTCTTGGTTTAAGCAATCATGTTTGGCACTGAGTACAGCTGAAGCAGAGTATGTCGCAGCTTGTTCAGCTAGTTGTGAGGCAGTATGTCTACGAAAGCTACTGTCTGATATATTTGATCTCCAGTTGGATGCTACTTGTATACATTGTGACAACTAGAGTTGCGTGAAGTTGTCAGAGAATCCAGTGTTCCATGACAAGTCGAAGCATATCGAGATCAAGTATAACTATATCATGGATATGGTGCAGAGAGGAGCAGTGATGCTCCTGTATGTTGCGACGGAGGAACAGATAGCTGATGTATTGACGAAGCCATTGGCTAGGCTGAAGTTTGAGTACTTCAGAGAGAGACTTGGTGTTCTCCAGATCGAGGCTTCCTCCCAGAGACAGTGATGAGTCCCAAAGCCATTCTGACGAGCAGGTCAGATGTAAGGGCTGAGCCATTCTGTCATGGGGAGAGGATTCAGTTCCTTCCATGTCAGATATGAGGGCTGGGATTGAGAGCCATTCTGACGAGTAGGTCAGATGTAAGGGCTGTGCCATTCTGTGCATGGCTAAAGGATTTAGTTCCTTCCATGGCAGATGTAAGTGCAGAAATCTCTCCTCGTTGGAGTTGAGAGTCTTCCATCATTAGATGGGATTGTGCCATTCTGACGAGCAGGTCAGATGTAAGGGCAGAGCCATTCTGTGCATGGCTAAAGGATTTAGTTCCTTCCATGGCAGATGTAAGTGCAGAAATCTCTCCTCGTTGGAGTTGAGAGTCTTCCATCATTTGATGGGATTGTGCCATTCTGACGAGCAGGTTAGATATAAGGGAAGAGCCATTCTGTTCATGGATAAAGGATTTAGTTCCTTCCATGTCAGATATAAGTGCTGGCCATTTTTTCAAGTAGGACAGATGTAAGGGCAACTGTCATTCTAGGAATGGAGGCACCTGGTCAGTTACCAGGAACACTCAGTCAGGTTGTGCAGATGAGCATGTAATTCGGAGCCCTAGGAGATTTGCAGATGGTCTTTCGAGGTTTTTCCTATGGCATGTAATTCGGTGCCCTGGGACATCTGGTAAATGCTCTTTAGAGGTTTTGCTCTGGGAGGACATGTAATTCGGAGCCCTGGGAGATCTGCAGATAGTCTTTCGAGGTTTTGCCTATGGCATGTAATTCCGTTCCCTGGGATATCTGGCAGATTCTCTTTCAAGGTTTTGTCCTATGGCATGTAATTCAGTTCCCTGGGAGATCCGTTAGGTTAGGCTGTGTGCCCGTAATCAGTCCTGGGATGCTCTTGCGAGGTTTTTCCATGACCACATGTAATTCGGAGCCCTGGGAGATCCTATAGGTAGAGCTGTGTGCTCGTAATAGCCTGGGATGCTCTTGCGAGGTTTTGTGGTGAGGTCACATGTAATTCGGAGCCCTGGGAGATCCTATAGGTAGAGCTGTGTGCTCGTAACAGCCTGGGATGCTCTTTCGAGGTTTTGTGACGCACGTAATAAGTCCTGAGGATTCCACAGTATGGCCGGTGATGATGAAGACCTGCAGGTGGTGGGCCTACATCCAGCATGAAAAAGGGCTGGCTCTGTAGAACTTCCTATGACGAGATAGTACACACATGATGATGACCAGAGGAGATCCAGATCGAGCTATGATCCATATCCAATTATGATGACTCTGAGAGATCCAGATCGAGTGATGATCCAGATCTAGCAGTGATGATCTAGATCGAGAGATGATCCAGATCCTGTCCAGAGAGATGATCCAGATCCTGTCCAGAGAGATGATCCAGATCGAGTGATGATCCAGATCTAGTCCAGTGATGTTGATCCAGATCGAGTGATGATCTAGATCCAGTGATGCCATTTTTTTGATGATCCAGATCAAGAGATGATCCAGATCCAGATGACTTGAAGATGAAGATGACTCAGAAGATCCAGCTGATACAGAGAAGAAGACCAGTGCTAAAAATTGTGTCGAAAGAATACCTTCCTAGTTAAGAGGGAGTGTTGATGTATATGTAACTTCGGAATGTATTCTTATATGTACTTTATGTATTGTAACCCGATGTTTATTCTGGGATGTTTCTATTATGTATTTGACTCATGTGGTCATGCCCCGATGTTTCGATCGGGAGTATTAATAATGTAATCAAGTCATTTCAAGTCATTAGGTAAGTCCCCACAGTTATGGGGCACTTGAGTTATTATACACTAATTAAGGTGTAGGCTCGAGTAGTAATTATTAGGTCGAGCCTACGTGTGAAATGGTAATTAAAGTGAACAGACTAATATAAATAGAGAGGGTGAGTCTCTCTATTTATCACTTGTGAATTACATCACTTGCTCTCTCAAGTGTGGCGCACTTTTGGAGAAGGAAATACTTTGGCTTGTCAGAAGACAGAAGGCTGCTGTTGTGTTGGGAGGTCATCTTACTGTTTTGGGATCACATCTTGTGGTGATACTATCTTAGAGGAAGTTGAGGGGTTTTCTCCATTTATGGTTTCCCCTCCTAAAATATTTGTGTCTCTTGTCTCTTGTGATGTGCTTATGTGATTGATGTGCTTGTTATTCTCTCAGTGAAAAGATCTTGTCATAATGCTAGCTTAAATGTTGAAAAACTAACAAATTTGGGTTTGATATGTCCAAAACATTGGATAAGGGTAATTTTAAAATGATAGAATATTTTTATAGGATCCAAACCAATGGGGAAAGTTAACATGCATAAGATAATTGAAATGCATTAGTACGTATATTATGGAATAATTAAAATTACTCAGAGAAAGCTTTATGAGTGCATGAATAAGAGTTTTATTTTATGTGTATTATGTTTTAGTCTGAGACTCTTGTAATCACCTGTCATACTCGAGTGAAAAGGGGAGTCTACCTTGCTACTAAAGAACTCTTACAAAATTTTTCATAATTACAGTTAGATATTTGTTAACTAAAGAATGTTATACAAAGCAATGAAGTATTCTTTCAAGGATATAGTTCTTATGCGTTATAGTGGAAATAAAAAACAAAGAACTTTGTTTATGTGTATTTCACATCAGTGTTATGGAGGCCAAAGAACAGGCCATGCGAAGAAGATTATATATAATTACAAGGGAACTGCTTAGGGGAAGGGTAGGCAAGAAACAAAACAAGCATAAATGCTTGTATCACATACAAAATCTAATGCACTAGATAAATTAATCCAAATAGTAGAGAAAAAATGAGAATCCTGGCACTATGCAAAGAAAAACTAGATAAATATAGGAATTTCTTTGAATTCATGACTAGTAAATTCTATTCTCAGTGGAAACTAAATCAAGTTTCATAAGTTGATTCTTTGATGTACTCAATGAGAAAATAGTGTACATTTTAATTGCATTCTATCGATTATTTAGAATATATTTATGAAATATAGTAGTTTATTCTTTTCTAAAGTATTTTTCATGGATATATATATCTGCTCAATTTATGATTTTTTATCATCAAAGAGCTCAAAATTCATAAGATATCCTTAAGTATTTTTGATAAATTTGGATGTTTTATTGTTACTATTTAAGAGTGATTAGGTTTGTTCATGTTCCTATTTTTGGAAAATAGATTTGGGAACTGTAAATAAACAATGTATTGATATCATTTATTCCCTTATATGATATAGGAAAATGTAATATCTCTTGTTTGAAAAGATGAAATGATGAATTGCTTCAATTATGAATTAAAATTTAGTTGATTTATATGTATTTATTTTTTTGTTATCCTATGTTATAGCTCAAAATCACACATCTCTTCCTATGACCACTTTCCTATGTTTTCGTCGCATGTCGACACTTCATGAAAGTCACTGAAAAAACACCTAACTTGGAGGACCCATATCTTGAGTTATATAACTCTGTTGGACCTCATCTCTACACTATTGGAAATATATTTCTGTTAGGTAAAACTTTCCAAAAGACACCAAAGTCTGAAAATGCCCAAAAATATCCCAAAAATGATTTTTTTTGTGTGTACATGAGTTTCTATATATAATAGTCACATACGCCTTAAATACGCGACTTTTCTGCATTACAACCCATGTGTACTCCTCGTGTATGCAATTGTTGTTTCTGCAACCCACGTACACCTCTTAAAAATGTCAAAAAATATGAATTTTGAATTTTGGGTAGTTTGGGTAGTTATGCAACTGACTCCTTCAGTTGTAACTACTTTGTCTTCGCCCCTAACTCTTCCTTAAGCATATAAATAGAGGTAGGGAGCTCCATGAGAGGAGACTTGAATCTTTGCATTGTTATGCTAGAGGATTTGGAGCTCTCTTTGCCCACATATTTTCCCTAGAAACATTCTCCTTGTGTTGCAGAGCTTGGAGGATAAGTTTCTTGGAGAAGAGAAGCAGCGGAACGAGATCAAGGTTTCATGAGGTGCCGAACTTGAAGAGAAGGTATATTTGTACTTGTTTTCAATATTAATAAACATGTGATGTCTTTCTTCTTCCCAAATCATTCTTCAATGTGTGATTGAATCTTTGTTAATGATTAGATTTTATGTTAGTCAGATTATTATCTTATGTTTATTTGATTACCGTTTCTTTATATTTGGTCATATTGGTTTGAGGAAGGTATAACATGTTTTGCAGGTATTGAGGAGAAAGAGGAGCAAGAGGAGCAAGAAGAGGATTGAAGGGTTGCTTGGATCAACCTTCATTTGGATAAGGTATGAACCATTCTAATCTCTGAAACTTGCTTGTATTTACTTGCAGAACCATTTGCATCCACCTTTCAACCCCAATATGTTGATGGCCTCTTAAACCCTAGCCATAGGATACTTTCCTTTACAATAGAACTGAAAGAGAAATAAATGCCTGAAAAAACTGATCTCTAGGACATACAATTCCATATACAAAACATCGCCATAAAGATATAGGCGGATCCAACATATGTATAACTGATGAAACTATCATGGTCGCTCAATATGCAAAAATGTGCCATATCAAATCTAAAGGATTCATGGCCACAAATGAACAAGGTGGATCCATACTCAATGATTGATCATAGCCATTTGATCCATTTTATTACGAGAAATGTGGCTTACAACAATAAAGTCGATATTTTGCTGAGACATAGTGTTTAACGAGCATGACAAAGACATAAAGTACACTCGAAATCTTTTTCATGTTTTGGGTCAGAGCACGAAAAAGAGAAAACTAAGCTCATACCAGGGGTTCCTTTTCTGTAAGTTTAGTCCCTCAGGTCTGGAAAAGCAATAAACCTATGCCTAAGAATACTCTTCTCAATCCCAAAGAAAATAGAGTGTTCCTTTCTTGTATTATTCCGCATGGTCTGAGAAAGAGATAACCTACCACCAATGTGGATGCCCATTCACATATTCTTAACAACCCTGAATGGACAAGTTTACTTGCCAATCAAGTCTATTTTGAGGAGTCAGACTTGGGCCTAAAGAAAATTAAAATACTTCTCATGAAGTTTTAACGAGTCCGAAAAAGTCAACTCGTGGCCTCCTTACTGTTTTTAACGAGATCGAAGGAGAGCAGAAAGAATGCCCTAAATTCAAGGAGACGAGTTTCATAGGCAAGCAAAACTAGTTCCAAGTGAGAGGAATAAACCTATGCATAATGCAAGGAAAGTGAGCAAGATAAGGACACTCAGGGAATGTCTCCTCAGGGTAAAAGGTGCCAAGTTGCAAAGGAAAAATGATACAAGGCTTAGTGATGATGAGAACAAAGATGAGGGCTTAGACAATGAGTTAAAATCATGGAAGCTGGCATCAGGCTCATAAGTGTGTGCAGTGAACATGCAAATGCAGTTACAACTTAAACAACAAGGAGATGCCAGTAAACAGTTGTGAATCCAACTACAAATCCTGTCTCCAAGAAACAACAACATCAGGATCATATTCAGAAGAAATGATCCGATGTCGGTCACTTTGGAAAAAACACATGTGACTTTGCTATCTTCTACAAAAGGTAAATTCAAGGTAGAATCAACTGAAGAAGATTCTATAGAACCAAGGCTCGAGGGTTTATAATCAGTAATATCAACCTCAGAAGGAGAGCAAAAATCAACAAGGGATATAGAGTCTGCAGGAACAAACTCAGTATCACAGGAGTTGAAAAATTCATAAGAAAAATCAAACTCATCAGGATCACTGACTTGCTATTCAAAGGAAAAGTCAAAAGACACAACAAGACCAACATAAGAAGAAAAGTCAGGATTACTAGGCAAATCAAGGTTATACTTAGTCGCAACTGAACCATCATCCAAAAGAAGATCAGACTGTATCAAAGACTCTAAGAAGAATTCATCCGAAGGGAGGAGTTCATCCGAGGTAGGAAACATATCTAAACTTTCAAATGGATTGACAGAGTGGAGAGAAGGCTCCATAGTCTGTAGAGGATGACTCACCTGGTCAACTGTTGCGACCAAGTCACGAGAAGGTAAGAATGAAAATAGAGGCTGCTTCTCAGTAGAAATTGAATGCAAAGGACATGAGACCACATAGCTCACCTATGGTGGGATAGTGTCTATAGAAACACTGGGAATCAATAAAGGAAATACCCGATCTCTAGTTTGGTCTAGGATATGGATCAAGAAAATCGAACTGATTGATAGTGACAATTTCTTTTCCATGATTAAAGTACATCACACAAAAAAATGTTGACACCACAGCTTGCATGGCATAGACATAATCATGTCCAAGGAGCATATTGAAGTCCAAGGCATCTTCTATTAGCATTAAGTCAACTAAGACAATCTTCCCACCCAAAGTAACAAGTGTTTGAGCAAGAATTCCCAAGGCTATACAAGTTCTTCTATCAAATGCCAGTAACTGACTAGCAATCAACTGATGTGGTAGTTTTCCATTCCAACTATCCTGAATGCTCCTGGTGCTTCTCAAGTAAGCTCCTTATATCAAGAGCATCAAAACACTACTTCCCCTTAACCTATAGTTGATTCTCCTCCTCCTTCTACCTCATGTGGTGAAAGTACTGATACTAGTAACCGACAGTCTAAAAGGAGTAAAAGAAGGAGGAATAGGAAGAAGGCACATAAGTAAGGGGGCACCCGTTCAACCTTTGCAAGTCAAGTTGAACCTCACCACCTAGCCTCTGCAGTTCATGCTGGGGGCACCTATCCAACCTCTGCAGGTCATGTTGGATTTAAGTGCTCAACCTCTGCAAGTCAAGTTGATCTTCACCATCGAGCATCTATTGATCATGATGGTGGGATCCTTCCAACATTTCTAGGTCACATTGGATCTAGTCACTCAGCCTCTGCAGGTCATGTATAAGGCACCCGTTCAACCTCTGTTGTTCAAGTTGAACCTCCCCATCCAACATCTGTAATTCATGTTGGATCCATCCACCCAGCCTCTATTGTTCATGCTAGGGGCACACACTCAACTGCTACAAAGCAGATTGATCCTAAGCATTCAGCCTCTGTTGTTCATGATGGTGGTGCCCTTCCAACCTCTGCAGGTCATGTTGGACCCAGTCTCTCAACCTATGCAAGTCATGTTGGGTGAAGTCTCTCAGCCTTTGTGGTTCATGCTGAAGACAATTCGTTAACCACTGCGATTCATGTTGACACTGTTGAAAAGACTACCCGTTGAAAACACAATCCCAAGTTTCCTTGTAAGCTTTGTGAGGGAGACCACCTTACTTATAAATGCCCTTCTATTGCGGAGGTGCAAAGAGTTTAGTTTCATGGTCATCCCATTTTTTAACATTCTGAAGCTTTTCAACAACCAACCTCTCTTAGTCAGGTTGGAAACAGTTAGTCGGCCTCTAGTTTTCATGCTAGGGGAAAACTCTGATCTTGTGTAGGTCATGTTGAGAGAAAACAGTCAGCCACTACTAGTCATATTGACATCGTTCAGAAAACTGGTTGTTTGAAGTGCAAACTTAAGTTCCCTTGTAAGCTATGCGAGGGAGATCATCTTACTCACCAGTGCCCTGCTATCTCAGAGGTGTGAAGAGTGTGGTCCAAGACTTAATATTTTCCTTCTCATGAACAACCTATAGTTTCTCAACAACCTACTCAACCTTTGCTTCATCAAGTGGTCAAACCAATCTCATCTTTGGTCGATCCCACTCTTCTTTCAAAGAGTGCTCCTGATCTGATTGAACCAATGTCAACTTTAATCAATCCCACTTTCCCTTTGGAGAGTGACTTTCTCGAAGCGGTTGAATCGATTCCATTATCGATCAATCCCACTCTTCCTTTGGAGAGTGAAGTGTCTTCTAGTCACATTTTCTTCACTGCTCGTTTAGAACTTACTGAACAAGGGGGCACTGAATTTGATTCGGATCAACCCCCACCAACCTCTTGAATTGCTTCCTTTGACTGGGATAGCCTGGTTGAGCTGTGCCTTCCTTCTGATGCACCTTTCCAGATAAAGGTCAAAGTTGAAACATACACAATTGCTCATTGTATTGTTGATGAAGGAGCCTCAGTTAGTATTTTGTCTGCTCATGCTTGGCAAGGCATGGGATCTCCCAACCTTGTGTCGACTACTAGTCATTTACTGGAATTTGATAGAAGAACTTGTATAGCCTTGGGAATTATTGCTCAAACACCTATTACTTTGGGTGGGAAGACTGTCTTAGTCGAATTCATGGTAATAGAATACCCCTTAGACTTCAATATGCTCCTTGGATGTGATTATGTCTATGCCATGCAAGCTGTGGTGTCAACATTTTTTCATGTGATGTACTTTAATCATGGCAAAGAAATTGTCACTATCAATCAGTTGGATTTTCTTGATCCATCTCCTAACCAAACTAGAGACTAGGTCTTTCCTCTATTTATTCCCACTGTTTCTATAGACACTACCCCGCCACAGGTGAGCTATGTGGCCTCATGTCCTTTGCGTTCAATTGCTACTAAGAAGCATCCTTTGTTTTCATGCTTACCTTCTTGGTACTTGGTCCCAGTAGTTGACCAGGTGAGTCATCCGCTACAGACTATGGAGCCTTCTCTCCACTCTGTTAATCCATTTGAAAGTTTAGATATGTATCCTACCTCGGATGAACTCCTTCCTTCGGATGAAGTCTTATTAGAGTCTTTGATACAGTCTGATCTTATTTTGGATGTCAGTTTAGTTGTGACTAAGTATAACCTTGATTTGCCTAGTAATCTTGACCTTTCTTCTTATGTTGGTCTTGTTGAGTATTTTGATATTTCCTTTGAACAACAAGTCAGTGATCCTGATGAGTTTGATTTTTCTTATGAAATTTTCAACTCCTGTGATACTAAGTTTGTTTCTGAAGACTCTATATCCCTTGTTGATTTTTTCTCTCCTTCTGAGGTTGATATTACTAATTATAAACCCTTGAGCCTTGGTGCTATAGAATCTTCTTCAGTTGATTCTACCTTTACTTTACCTTTTGTAGAAGATAGCAAAGTCACATGTGCTTCTGCCAAAGTGACCCGCATCAGATCATTTCTTCTGAATATGATCCTGATGTTGTTGTTTCTTGGAGACAGGATTTGTAGTTGGATTCACAACTGTTTACTGGCCTCACCTTGTTGTTCAAGTTGTAACTGCATTTGCATGTTCCCTGCTCACACTTATGAGCTTGATGTCAGCTTCCATGCTTTTAGCTCATTGTCTAAGCCCTCATCTTTGTTCTCATCGTCGCTAAGCCTTGCATCATTTTTCCTTTGCAGCTTGACACCTTTTATCCTGAGGAGATGTTCCCCGAGTGTCCTTATCTTGCTCATTTTCCTTGCATTATGGATAGGTTTGTTCCTCATGCTTGGAACTAGTTTCGCTTGCCTATGAAACTTGTCTCCTCGCATTTAGAGAATTCTTTCTGCTCTCCTTAGAGCTCATTAAAAAGAGTAAGGAGGCCATGAGTTGACTTTTCCGTACTCGTTAAAACTTCCCGGGAAATATTTTGAGTTTCTTTAGGCCCAAGTCTGACTCCTCAAAATAGACTTGACTGCCGAGTAAACTTGTCCATTCAGTCTCGTTAAGAATATGTGAATGGGAATCCACATTGGTGGTAGGTTATCTCTTTCTCGGACCATGTGGACCATTGGTGGTAGGTTTTCTTCGGGATTGAGAAGAGTATTCTCAGGCATAGGTTTATTTCTTTTTCAAACCTGAGGGACTAAACTTACGGAATAGGAACCCTGGGTATGAGCTTAGTTTTCTCTTGTTTGTGCTCTATACCAAAACATGAAAAAAAATTCTGAGTGTACTTTATGTCTTTGTCATGCTCGTTAAACACTATGTCTCAGCAAAATATCAAGTTTATTGTTGTAAGCCCCATTTCTCGTAATCAAATGGATCTTTCCAAGTGATCTTGCCTTCCTTCACACTCGTAAAACTTAGGCTATATGTTTCCTTTTAAGGAGCATTGGGTAGTTGGTAATTTAACCTTTTTCAGACCTTCTTGACTAAATACGAAAAAGGTGCACCTTTTCTTCTTCAGAAGTTAAGAGAGTTCTTCTTTGGTATGTTTTATACTTTTTCAGCCTTAGGAGACTAAATTGTATGAAAAATCACCCCCCTAGAGTCTTATTTGGAGTTTTTAGACTCTCTAAACTATGAAAACACTATCGATCATGTACTAGTTCGGGCTCGTAAAATCCACGAATCAGTGCTTTATCAAGCATTCTTCTGTCTTTTCTTCGAGCTTGCCAAAAATGAAGATGGTCCCGAGTTTGCTTTATTGGAATCATTAAACCTTTACAAGAAAGAGTGGAAGGGAATTTAATTTACATGTTTTTTACATTATGGCAACAAGTCTTGTTTCCTTGAACAAGGGTTTTCCTTAATGAAAGTCATGTACACACAAAAAAACTCATTTTTAGGGTATTTTTAGGCATTTTCAGACTTTGTTGTCTTCTGGAAAGTTTTAGCTAATAGAAATATCCTTCCAATGGTGTAGAGATGAGGTCTAACGGAGTTACATAACTCAAGATATAGGTCCTCCAATTAGGTGTTTTTTCAGTGACTTTCATGAAATGTCGACATGCGACGAAAACATAGGAAAGCGGTCACAGGTAGAGATGTGTCATTTTGAGCTATAACATAGGCTAAAAACAAAATAACTACATATAGATCAACTAAATTTTAATTCGTAATTGAAGAAATTCATCATATCATCTTTTCAAAGAAGAGATATTACATTTTCTTATATCATATAAGGGAATAAATGATATCAATACATTGTTTATTTACAGTTCCCAAATCTATTTTCCAAATGTAGGAACATGAACAAACCTAATCACTCTTAAATAGTAAGAATAAAACATCCAAATTTATCAAAAATCCTGAAGGATATCTTATGAATTTTGAGCTCTTTGATGATAAAAAATCATAAATTGAGCATATATATATATATCCATGAAAAATACATTAGAAAAGAATAAACTACTATATTTAATAAATATATTCTAAATAATCGATAGAATGCAATTAAAATGTACACTATTTTCTCATTGAGTACATCAAAGAATCAACTTATTAAATTTTATTTAGTTTCCATTGAGAATAGAATTTAGTAGTCATGAATTCAAAGAAATTCCTATATTTATCTAGTTTTTCTTTGCATAGTGCCAGGATTCTCATTTTTCTCTACTCTTTGGATTAATTTATCTGGTGCATTATATTCTGTATGTGATACAAGCGTTTATGCTTGTTTTGTTTCTTGTCTACCCTTCCCCTAAGCAGTTCCCTTGTAATTATATATAATCTTCTTCAGATGGCCTGTTCTTTGGCCTCCATAACACTGATGTGAAATACACATAAACAAAATTCTTTGTTTTTTTATTTCCACTATTACACATAAGAACTATATCCTTGGAAGAATACTTCATTGGTTTGTATAACATTCTTTAGTTAACAAATTTCTAACTGTGATTATGAAAAATTCTGTAAGAGTTTTTTAGTAGCAAGGTAGACTTCCCCTTTTCACTCTGGTATGACAGGTGATTACAAGAGTCTTAGAGTAAAGCATAATACACGTAAAATAAAACTCTTATTCACGCACTCATAAATCTTTCTTTGAGTAATTTTAATTATTCCATAATATACGTACTAATGCATTTCAATTATCTTATGCATGTTAACATTCCCCATTGGTTTGGATCCTATAAAAAACTTCTATAGTTTTAAAATTACCCTTATCCAATGTTTTGGCCCTATCAAACCCAAATTTTTCCAACCCATGTTTGTATGGTTTGAAACGTTGTACCATAAATTCCTATTTTGAATGTGTTTGGTAGATTAATTAACTTACTATAATATACATGGAAACATTACCCTTTAATTATTTGAAACCATGGTTTTGTAAAAGTGCCAAAACCGAGAACACATGGAGGAAAAGGTGAGGTGTCTCCAAATTCTTTTCAAATGTTTTTAAAGAGGGTTACGACAACCGTGTGAACTCCATGTATTGGATTGACCTTTGGGATTTGTGAAAAGGGTCTTCCTTAAAGAACTTTAAGCCTGTCGAAATGAATCCTATTCACTACGATGGTACCTTTCTCGATCCCAACACCTTGGCGAAGGATTTAGGTTTTGCACTAGTTTATTGTGCCGAGAGGTGCTCTACGACCCAGTATGAGGGAGACCTTGTAACGTTTGTTACTAAAAAAAAATACAAAATAAAAGTTTTAATTATCTGCAAAAATAAATGTCGGCCACAAAAACAACCTAACACGGGGATATGTTTTAATGTTCATACCTAAAAAAACAATAAAGAATTAAATATTTATTTATCCATAAAAAGAACACAATATGGGGAAGATGTTGTAATGTTCCTACCTAAACAAATAATAAAAACTAAAAAATTGAATTATCCACAAAACAAATGTTCGCCTTGCACATGGTTTTAAAACCATGTGTAAGGGATCCTAAATAACCTATGGTTTTATGGTGCGTGGTTTAGGAGGGCCTTGCAAATGGTTTAAAACCATGTACAAGGACTTCTAAACAGCCCATGGTTTTATTGTACATGGTTTAGGAGGGACTTGCAGATGGTTTTAATACCACGTGTCCTAAACAACCCATGGTTTTAGGAGGGCCTTACACATGGTTGTAAAACCATGTATGGGGGATATGTTGTAATGTTTGTTCCTAACAAAATAAAAATAATGAAAAGTATTATATGTCGGCCATAAATTATATTAAATATTATTAATAAAAATATTATATGTCCACCATAAATAAAAAGATGTTTCTATTAGTTTGAATAAAATCAATGGCTATATATAGCACACACTAAAGCTGATAGAGGTTTTCACCTCCAATGGTTTGATCCCTCTCGGTGGTTGATAGAGCCTAGGATTTGGATCTATGCCAGAAAGATCTTGTTTTGATATTTTTGGGTCTCGTCCTTATGAGTTTGTGCAAAATATGGTGCATTTGAGAGTGGTAACATCCTTAAAAAGTTTATCACTTTAGTTCTTCATCATGTGACTAAGAGGTTCAATAAAAACACCTATGACTTGGGTTCGAGACTCCATTTGTAACAAGGGACACAACTCATTTCAAAAACCTCTCGTCTTCTTTATTTACTGGTAAGACATCTCAAGTGCTTCCTACACTTTTCTTTACAGTTAAATAATTATATTTGAAATTTATTTTTTTGCATCCCACTTAACTAATATTTGTTTTGACAGGTAAGCACAAGGTATCCCACTTAACTAATGTTGTGGTCTAGATTTTAACTATATGGATTTAGGTTTGGTATACTCATAGGACGTAAAAAAATTGAACATGTAAACACATAAGTTTACAGTCATCCCAGATCATACCCCATGAGCTTACAAGGAAATATACCCAAATGAGTTCACGGCTGTAGACTTTCATTAACCCTGTGCTTATGTTTTAATTAAAGGAGAACATGGAATTTCTATGATATGACTTAGTTATTTTATGATTTATAGTGACATGACTATAATTAGCATCATAGTTTTACAATAAATTTCTTTGAAATGTTGGGGTTAATAAAATAAGCAGCAGGCTACTATGGCGGGCATATAACTTCTAATAGTGACTAGTAAAAGTCGACCCCATATCTGTAGATTTTAAAGATATTAGTCTTGTATAGATAAACCAAAATAATTACATAACTGAATAGAATAATGTTAGAGTGAAGCTAAAATCCCAAAATATGTAAAAATTCCTTCACTTGGCTATGGGAAATTAATATTGTAGATCACATGGAGGTAACTTAATATGAATACAATAAAAATACATTTTCATTTCACATTATAAATAGAATGAAAATTACTTTTATCTAATGTCTATGTTAATAATTCTCTATTTGGATCCAATCTAATATAAAGGAAATTCTTTCATAAT
This sequence comes from Pseudotsuga menziesii, assembly GCA_001517045.1. Classification (NCBI taxonomy): domain Eukaryota; kingdom Viridiplantae; phylum Streptophyta; class Pinopsida; order Pinales; family Pinaceae; genus Pseudotsuga; species Pseudotsuga menziesii. The sequence goes on from LPNX010736918.1 coordinate 164,100, forward strand.
TGCATATAGCTTAGTATAAAACATCAAAGGATCTTCTCTTTTAATCTTGAACTATGTTCTTTTCTGGAAAACATTGATAATCATTATACAATGGAAGAATCTATGAATTTAGATGTATAAAAAATAAACATCGATCCGTACAAATAAAATAAATTCTAAAGAAACATGGAATCTTGAAATCCGAATGTAATAAGAACAACCACATTCCTCCCAACCATAGATTAGGTTCATCTCTATTTCCTTCCCTTAACCACCCCTAAGCTAAGCCATGCATGCCAACAGTAAGGAAAATCAACCTCAGTTCCATATCTTAGATTTTTCCTCAGAAATATCTTGCCGAACACAATGCGATCACACATCAAGAGTCTCTTCCAAGCATACTAAGCAATGTTATGCCTCCATCATATGATTTCTTTTTATAGTTTATTTTTCCTAGGTATTTCCCATCGCACCCAATTCCTCATGGAATTTTTGCACCTAACAAAATCCCTGAAGTTAAAATAATTTGTATATCATGTTAATCAATCATAATAAGCAATGATATATATATCTGTGTATAGAGAGATATCTTCCCCTCTAATACCGTCCTTTCATTATAGTTAGTAAAATTAACATTAATTTATGTTGAAAAGTGTAGATCTCGCTTTGAGCATATAAGGAGATCATGGTTAGGTAAATTATCACTAAAGACTTAAGGTCTAAGGTAAGGATTTATTTACCGTCTTCATCTTGGTATGCCTTTGAACCCAATATGTCACCCAGTAACTCTACTGGGCCCCAAAGGTTATAATTGTCTTTTACCTTAGTGGATTTATTTTCCCATCATTAATTATATCTTAAGTCTCCTAAGTCCTCTACTTAGGGAATTAATCACCTAACTTACAAGGTTTTTACTAGTGGGGCCCTGGCCTTGATCTCCTCACTAGAAAACAAGCATAGTAAACATTCAAATTACAAAATATTATAGGAGTATATAAGAGGGCTACTACAGGTGTTTTTTTAGATTTTATGGAATTCTATTATTAGAGCGGTTGACCACTGAAAGGGTCGACCTTCTCTCCATTGTAATCACTATAAAAATATGTCTTTGGTTGTGAAGAAAAAGGAGGAATTTTTTTTTTAATTTTGCTGCCAGTTTTAATACAAAAGCTTTGTTTAGCTATTGGTTTTATCTTTTGCTTCATGGTTGGTGACTGATTATCTCCTAAATGGAAGCCACTGTCACCTGATAGGGCCCCTTAGTGACAAGTGTGTATTTCTGTGTAGAATCCATATTCAACTTGTTTGTTTTGTTCATTTGTTGTCTACGTCAGCTAAGTATTTGTTTCTGCAATTTATTTGTTAGATATGAATTTGTTTGATACTTAAATTGTCTATAGTTTAGATTAGATTCAATTATGTTTATTAGCTCAATTAATTTATAGTTTGTAGAGCTCTATGTAGGTATTTCCATTCTTGTTTTACTGTCATTTCCTTCTTGCTTTATTTTTGTCCCGTCGCTTTAGTGTTTGCCATTTAGTCTATGTCATTCACATTTTGCTTAGTGTAGGTATTTACAGCTCATTGATTTTCCCCTTTACAAAATAGCTTTGTGTTTCTATCCATTTCAATTTCCATTATGATTTTGACCATCATGCCTTTGCATCCTTTCCTCTACCCATCTTTCTTCTCATCTTTATAGTTTGTTGCATTTACAACTACATTCACATTTCTGTGAGGAGACAAATTTCAGGTGAAGTGTGTGGACAAACCGTAAGGAATCTAGGGAAACGATTCAGAACCCACTTCCTAAATGGACTCATTTACCCCTTAGGATGGATAATTTCTAGAATTACTTAATAGGCATGGATAAAAGTGAGTTTGAATAGACATCTTCATTTTGGGTTTAGTTTAATTTTTAGATTTACATCTTACCATAGGTAGAATTCAGAACTGCATTTTCTGTTTTGTTAATTGATTGCATTTGTTTTTGTCACCATAGACCTACACTTCATCATCATAATTCCTTCAATAGACATAGATAGTGTTAGGAAGTAGACTTATAATAGATATCACATTTCTATTTGACTTCATTAGACACATATAGAAAATAGATTTGCTTCAATTGAATAGTGTATTTTCTTTCTGTTTACATAGCATAGGGTTCAGTTGCTCTTTATTTCTCACAATAGAATGCATTTCAATTTGATAGATAGAAGTTAAATAGATATACTTGCAAGTTGTTTATCACTTTATAGTAAGACTTTAGAATAGTATTTCAATTCAGTTATGTCAATTTACAGTTAGTTGTTGATTAGATTAGATTAATTAGACTCGTTTTCTTTCAATCAGTTAACTATTTCATAATGCATTTATTTAGAATAATGTTTTCTTTGCTTTCTACGAATCCATAGTTAAATAATTAGGTTGAATTCCATATATTAGGTAGTTAGTTCACTTTCTTAAGAAATATAATAGTTTATGTATTAAAATAATTAGTTTATAGATTCTATAGCTTAAATATTATTTTCTCTCTTTAATAATCAAGTTGTAATTGCATTCTTAGATAGATATTTACTTTTGCATAAGTATAATATTTTTCTCATTCATAGCATAGATTATATAATTTACTGAAAGTTTGAGTAGTTAGTTTTGTTTTCATTAGTTAGTTGGTTTTCGGACCAAGCGCTGCTTTCTGGATTAGACATCTCTTTCCATTGCAATTTTAATTTTAGTTCATAGGGTAGAATGGCATAGTGATAATATTGAATTGATAATCAAGTTTGATTTACATTTGATATAAAAGTATGATTTAACTCCTAGTTAGAGTTTGAATGAAGTGTTGTATGTAGTGTATGAATAAAGTGTTGCATGTAGTATCATTTGATAAATAATAGGATATATTCTTTATGAATCACAAGTGACTTATTTTTCCATTATGAATTAGATTTCACTTTCCACTTTTAAGTAAATTACCTGATCTAGGATAAGTTAGGCTAGGTTAGTTTAGGCTTTCAGTCCTGCACATATAGTGTTTACATCTTACAAGATACCTTCCTGGGTTCAAAATTAATTGTTGAATTAGATAGCGTATATTTTCACTAACAGTAATTGCATATTTATACTATGCTAAGAAATTTCCTTGAACATTGAATGACATGGCAAGTGAATTGGAAGAGTTGACTCAACAAGGAAGATACCAGACATAATGCAAAGACAAGATAGTGTATTCTTTGAATTGACTCAAAGGAGATAGTTGAATAATGAAAATGGATCAACTCAAGGATGATATAAATACTCAATTGTTTAAAATGAAATGCAGGTAGGTGACATGTTCAAGGGTTACTATAAAATACCATTAATAAAAATGAAAAATGTCTTCCCATTCCCTTAATTTCCCCATCATGATGGATGAGTACCTCTTTTGTTTTTAATGAGCTTGAAAAGGGTAACAAAAAATCAATATATCTCATCAAGTGATGATTCCAACCTGATATATTTTATGAGCTTGAGAAAGGAGGGTGTAACGACCCGAAAGTACCTAGTTGCAGAAATAGATAAAATGGGTAAAAAAAATTCATTTCTTTAATAGAGCTATAAACCATCCAAGTAAGTTCTTCCGAATTGAAAGTCGGCAAAAATATGTTTATTAACCTATTTCATCAATAAAATTTATACTACATTCATACTAACATCATCATAAAAAAATAAACATGCACAACATAATAATAATAAAGGACAAGACAACCATATTCACGTGGTTCACCTCATCCACAAGGCTACATCCACCAATTGTTAGTCGTTTTATTGATTCTTCATTAAAGTGGGTACAATGATGCGACTTATCTATTACAATTCGATTCAGCCTCAAAACAAGGCGGGTGTAGTTGGAAAATTGTATTCCCTAAACCCAAAAGGGAAGTTAATGGCTCGACTTTACACAATAAGTTAGCATACAAACTATACCAGCTTAACCGAGAATGAGCTCCCAGCTGAACACCATGAGTTAGTATCTGGTCTGAAAAGGACAATTTAAGCTCTATATCAGCATGCTGCTTGTCCATGTTTCCTTCTAGGTCTAAAAGAATTCCAAATTTATAATATATGTCAACAATCTGTCTTTTGTCAATACATTAATACAGAAAAACATAAAAACATCAAGATTAACTCAGTCTTCAACCAGCTACTTCAAGATTGAGCATGAACTTGACTAATCCAAAAGAAGCATTTTTTCATAACCCAGATCTAAAATGATGAATTTTTTTATTATTGTACTCCAAAGAAGAAAGTACTTTCAGTCTTTAATAAGGAGGAATAATCAGCCATCATTTAAATCCCAGAAATTTTTCTCATAAAAATCACAGTCATCAAGGACATAGGTTAAAATAAAGAAAAGTCTTTGAGCCAATGCCAACCCCAAATCAATTCCCTTTTCCTACAAACATGGCATAGAAAGAAAGAGAAAAGAAAAAAAGTGATTGACCATAAACTGATTTCCCAAATCGATTTTATTTCTGAAAATTCATGGTAGAGATTTAAACAAAGTATAGTATCCAACCATAAGCTGAACCAGAGATCGATTTCCTTCTCTGAAATATTGGCAGCAAAAGGACAGAGGTTAACAAGAATTATATTCAAGACAATAACTAAACCAGAGATCGATTTCCTTCTCTGAAATCTTGGTATCCAAAGACAGAGGTTTTAATATAGAACAAAACTCAATCCAGAGATCGATTTTTCTAAAAACATGGCATATTTAAAACCTCTAAAAAATAAGCACAGATCATGCAAACCCTAGTTTGAAATAATATAGCGGCATTTGTCATGCATTCACCGTAATGAAGAGATCACAGGAAAATAGAAAACCCCAGATCGAATTACTTCGGCGACGTTTGACATAATCATCTTATAAACACAACGATTTTGACAAAGCACAAATCATGCCTTCCCTAGATCATTAAACAACCAGCGTTTAATAAAATTATCATGCAATATACCAAGCATAAACTTGAACTAGCATTAACCACTAGTTCTTAATAGTGAGAAACATCTAACAGATGAACTGATCCAGAAACACATCAAAATGTGAGCATCATATACCCAATGAATAGATCCAGACTATTCATGAACTCGTGGAATAAAATAAATATTTAAGAAGAGCAAGGTTCCAACGTCCGGATCGACGTCATGGCACAAACAGGGACTTTTATAAAGAATAACAACAAAATGGAGGTCGATATCCTTCCAAAAATCCTGGCTCCAAATAGATATTTATAAAGAATAATATATCAACATGCAGATCGATATCCTTCTAGAAAATAGATATTTATAAAGAATAAGCATGCAAACACTAAATCGTGGAAGAGATTTTTCTTAGAAGAATAACCTGCAAAACTCAAAATCGTTGCAAAGGTTTCATACAAGAATAAACCTGAAAAGTCCAAATTGACTTCGTGAGAAATACAAGACTGAGTTCAGGAAAGCACAAATCAAACCATTGAAACCGTGAGCATCATATAACCAACAACATGCTATAAGAAAAGTTCAAAGCGCAGACACCCACATGATTTTCGAGGACTCCCTTCCGATTAAAGGAGCAGACCCAAGTCCAGGATGCATCCCCTCAGCATATCACCCTCCTCTTTTTATAGGAAAAAATGCAAGGACAAGTGGCAGGATTACCGACCGGTTTTCTATTTAGGGTGGAGTAAAATCCTCCTCGGATTCCAAGCTATTTCCTGTCAAGGTGGGAATAACGTAGCCAAAATTTCCTTGTTTTAAAACTATTTCTATTGCTAGAAAACCGCATAAAATGAATCTTTTCCAACCCTATATGACCATTATGACATAACGAATGAAAGTTGTGCTTCCAACTATATCTATATTTATATATCGTATGCAAACTAGATTCATGGTTTAGATCCTACATCAACAAATACAAAGGCGAGATGATTTCAATTTTCTTTTTTTTGTCATCATTCAACACATAAAATAAGGAATGAAAAAGAAATTGTTTGGACCCACATATCTACTGTATGTTGGCATTCGAAACATATGCAAAGTTCAGATTACATATCTCCCATTTAAAAATCCTACTTAAAGAATTGACATGTGAAGGGTCTAGATCCCATAAAAATTGTAGATGCTAGCATTTGGGAAATATTACAAATAGTAAAATATTACACCCGCAATGCAGACAATGGGAATTGTATACAAAGATGTGATAATAAATCAGTTAGATTGCAAATCTAGGAAACCATTGGTAAACGAAATACATCATGGAATTTCTTTCCATATCTAACAAAGAGCCCTATGATATTCAATAGTAGCTTATAATTCTATCCAAGGAATGCAGAGATAATCATCCAGCAGGTCATTTCCATATTTATAATATCACACAATTGATATCAAAACGTGGAGTATAGATATATCTTATCAACACATACATGAATTAACAAAATGGTATTCTAGATCTTACAACATAGACATGAATAATCGAATTGGTATTTCATATCCATGTAAAAGAAATCGAGGCATGAATAAATGAAAATGATTTCAGTATTCTAAAACTGTAATGTCAATAACCATCCCAAGTCAATTTAACCGTAGGCAAATAAATGCATATATATATAATGGTAATTTCATATAGGTTAAAAGTTTATATGTATGGTCTCTTACCAGATGCATGATGAAATCCAAACTTACAGTGAGCCGCAACATATACATATAGGGTCTTCATTTTAATTCTTTTAGTATACCAACGTATGGTGCCTTGTAACGGATTTAGGGTCATGAGGGGTTCATTTGCAAAAAATGGTTTTTCCTCGCTTAATTTTATGAGTCTGGAGAAGTTAAAATCATTTGCCACTTCATGTTTAGAGAGTCTAAAATGACAAAGAAGACTCCGAGATGAATTTTTTCATAAATTTAGTCCCCGACATCTGAAAAAGTATAAACCGATACCTAATAAAACTCTTCTACTCGCAATGAAATAGAGTGTACATTTTTCATAAATGAGTCTAAAAGGTCTAAAAAGGGGGTAAACTATTACCAGATAGACGACCTTTCAAATAAGTTTACAAGCGTGAAAGAATCAAGCTTGCTTGGTGATATTTTCCTATTTAGAGAGTCTGAAAAGATCTTAAAGATGACTCCAAATACGTGTTCCTTTTTCATATAAGTTTTTATGAGTCCAAAAAAGTGATAAAAGTATACTCGATACCTTTTCTCTATGTTTTTAACAAGCATGACTAGGGTATAAAACATGCACGAAAGATTTTTCAATTTTGGCACAGAGCATGAAAAAGTAAAAAAGAGACTCCATCGTAGCCAAAAAATGCCCAATTAAGGCCAAAAATCCTCAAAAACTACCATTAGACCATTTTCACATATGAAATAATAGAAAACATGGTAAACATAAACCATATTTAACTATTTTAAATATTATTTTCTGTTTTAAAAACAAAAAATGGTATATAAAGTGAAATGGTAAAAAACATTCTACCATATTTTTTACTATAAGAGTTTTAGTGAAAAATAGTGTTTGGAGATAAAATCTTGTGATGTTGATTCCGAGGGTTATAGACATGCATTTGAAAAACCTCATATTCTAGGAAAGATTTTTCATCCCTCCCTTCATTTTTATTGATAATCTTTTTTCATTTCATCATTAATTTTTAGGTTTTTGGGCTAGTTTTGTAAAGGGGAAGAGCATGCCCTAGGTGATTTTCTTCTCCCTTTTCAGATGCATGTCGACGCACTCTCCAAAATGGGAAACAAAACATACACCTCTATCCTTAGAGGGGAAATTCATTGCCGCTCTATTTGCTAAATGAAAGAGTGCCGGCGGACACAAAACTTCCAAAATGATAGTTTAAAGCATGAATTTGAATTTTTTCCTCCATGAAATGTATCTAATGCATGTTTTGTGGATGTCCCATAGGTATTTGTAACAAATCATGGTCATTTGTAAGGAGCGTGAACATGGTTTCGATGATTCCCAAGCGACAAATGATCCAAACATGGTAATGTCTTCGAGGGAGTGTGGAGTCCTCAAATACTTCAGAGTCCTGAGCATGAGAGCCCATGTTCGCTTACTAGACCATCTAACCTAAATGTGGGACCTAGAGAAATAACACTTCCAAGTGGTCGTGCATATCCTAACCATATATGTTGAGTATATTTACTTCTTGATAGGAATTTCTAGGAGAGGGAGTCTGGTGTCACTCTCTGGTCCGCAAGGGGGAGATATGAATATTGATGGCTTTATAAATGAGCACAACGTGATTGGAAGTAGGTCTCAAGGTGAAAAAATTCCCATCAAACACATCATGTATATGCCTCTAAGGACTATTGCATTTACTATTGAGAAGGTGGAAAGTAGCAAAGCTTCCCATTAGATGACTAAAGCATACATGATATATGCATTGGAGTGTATGGATTCAAAAATATTCAACTAGATCGAGGCACTTATAGTGAGCCTCAAAGATAAATTCATAAAATGTCATTGAGGATATTTTGAGAAGTTCATCTATGGTGCCATAGTAGTGTCTTTCTTATTGGATAGGGTCCCTCCATTATGCCCTTAGGTTCCCTTAAACAGGTTAGAGCCATAGGATCCACAGATGTTGAGGTGGGTGGAGGCCATGGCCTGCCATGGAGGTGGAAAGGGAGGCCGTAATAACCTATGGTTCAATTTTATTTTGATGGTTGTGTGGCCAATTTATGATGGGGGAATATTATTCCTATGCAAGGGCCAATTTTAGGGGTTACCCTAATATAACTTTACCGGAGTATGATCGGTGGGACGAAATATGTTACTTTCATTGTGTTTTTATTTTACAACATACAATGTCTTAATATTTCAAAAATACTGCCAATTTTGTTATAAAAATTTCTCAATCAATGCGCACACCCTAGTCTACATGGGGAAGGTCTAGAACAAAAGACTCACATCAGTTTATCATATCCCTAGATTATCAAATCACTTGAATATAAATATTTATTACCTCACAATGAAGGTGATCCTTGTCATTTGAATTCTTTCAAGATCACTTGTACCCGCAAAAGAATGTAAAGAACAAGATAAAAAAGTGAAAGCAACAAGATAATATAACACTGTATGATAATGATTAGGGATAAAAGGAATGAAAAACTCACATAAAACACAAATTATTCATGGGAAAGGGAAACATATTTGTATTAATAAATATAGAGAAAACTGTAATCAAGTCCTTGATGTTGAATCTTTGTCCTCACAAAGCATTTTCACTCACTTTCACAAACTCTACAATCTCTCAAAACTCTCACTCACAAGACCATACGTTTTTCCTCCTACACCAGGAATGTTTCCAACAACATAAAGGTACTTTATTAATCCTCTTCCCCCTTATCATCCATGAGGATAAGCTTGCATATAAAGGCCAAAGAGGGAACAAATGGGTTGAGATTATTTGCGAGGAAGATGAGAGCTCATCCCTATAGGTCAGGTCTACAAATCCCACCCACTCCAATCGATTGGGATAATCCTCCACAAGGGATTTCATCTAGAAGGTTGTCGAAATTTCTTATTTTTTCCATTTTAAGAGTTTTTACACTAGGATTGTACACTAGCACAAGGTGTCAAGGGGAACAAAAAAACTTTGTCAATGGGAAAACCGAGTTTTTAGTCACAAAATTGATTTTTAGTCACAAATAATTTACAAAAATTAATAACTGTAAAAACACTGAGATATTAACTAATTATTTGAAAATAAAACACATGAATCACAAACACATTCGACGTATATTTACCCTGGAAAACACTAGATGGGAAAAAAACAACAAAAAATTGATTTTATTATCTCTAAAACCCTTGGCTCTCTTCTTGGGATAACAACCCATTAAGGAAAATAAAATGACAAAATTCTGGCTTTCAAACTGCAATATCATTCCTTCGATCTTCCTAGCTTCTAACCTTCAGTTTCCCTATGCTAGTTTCCTCTAAGACTACCCTTGCACCTGCACACTTGGTTGAAAGTCCTTCTCTAACGAATCAATGAGATCTCACTCAATCTGTGTGTCTATTATGTGTCACCTCTTCTCACCTATATTTCCTTTTATAACATTACAGTATGTAAATACCTTGGTCCAATTCCATGGGATACCAAATACCATGGTCCCTCTAGATCATTTACATAAAGTAATTACAAAACTACATTCACTTTAATAGTTCACTTTAGCAAATTGGATGTCCTATGTCTAAGATTCATTGAATGACACCTTTCACCTGTCATACATTTTTCATGTGGAAGTACCTATATGATGCTACAAAAATAAACACAAAAACCCTAGATCTGGTACCCATCTACCCTCCTAGTGTCGAAATCAGGTTCTCAAATCACTGATTTTGAAAAAACTCATTGCACTAGTTTCCTCTATGTTGGTACCTAGAATTTTGTCGATTCATTTCATGGTTTTAATCCTATGAAAAACATAATTTCAAGTGTACTTTACACCTAAGTGTAGAGATATTTCCATAATTCCATTGAAAGGATGACTATATAAATGATAGATATCATGTTTCATTAGAGATGAGAGCGAGCGACGATGTTTATAAATTGATTAATAGAAGGAAGGTGACAATCCTTTTAGAAGGAGGATGGACATGTGTCATTGGTCCATTCCTGTCCTTAGGACCTTCCACATGTTGTCATATTGTACTTCTATCTAAAGACCACCCAATGTGGGGTACTAGTTTAGTATGGTTGGTAGAAATAATGAAGTACCATTTTTTTGAATGAAACGTTGTGAGAAAAAAGGGATGAAATATTGGCTAGAATCAGTTGAGATAATATCATTTGGGTAATGGTTGGAAATATTTTGAGGATTATTAATCCTCCCTTTTCCAATTTGGTCATATGTCTAAATCAGGAGTCATGTCTAAATCGGGAGTCCATCGAGTCTATTTTTAGTCACTAGTACCATTGGGTCCACTTGGCTTAATTGGGGCACATGTTCCAGTTACTAAAGTGTGGGGAACACTAATTGAGGCCTACTGCCACTAATTTCACTTGCATGCATCCGTCTAGGAGTCTCCTAGATCAATTCCTACAATTTAGGAGCCATTGGGAGTGCCGATACCAACCTCCATCAGTTGAGTTCAGTTAGTGACTAGTCAAGCTGAGTTAGGAGTAAGTTACATTCAGTTCTAGTCCTCTACATTCAATTATCACTAGGTTTGCATGGATGCATACAAAAGAGGTGCATTTCTCACCTACCACAGTCAGTTAGCCTCAGTAAACACTGAAGTAGACACTTGATTTGTGTTTTAGAACTCTGTTTAACTTCGGTAATGGTTTAGACAAGGTGAATTAACTATTGAGTCTTCTGACAGTGATTTCGACAAGGTCTTCATTATCTACAATCAAGTAGAGTCTAATCAATTCAAATTTCCTCATGTTGATTTGAATTGCATGTGGTTATTAAGCCATTGTACTTCATTTTAATTATTATCTAACTTATTTTTTTATTAATGAAAGCATTCACAGTTTCTATCCATTTTTGCACTGTTTCATTCTTCAATTACCGAGTAAATTGTGTGATCTATCTTGTGAGTTATGTGTTTGTCCACATATCTATGTGATTAATTTAATATGGTATTAGAGCATCAACGAACAAGGCACTTCTCCTTCCAAGATCTCCTACTAGATCAATTTTTAGGAATATTTCTCCTTCCACTTCTACACCAGAAGCAGAAGGTTTACCACTTAATACTCCAAGTTAAGGAATTGTTGATCAAGCTTGCTTGATCAATTATGCTGTGTGTGATGAAAACTTGAAATTTGTAGGCCGTTCGACCTTATGGTGCCCCTTTTTTGTTTTTACATGTACAACTTCGAATGGATTCATCAGTTCCTCTTCTTACCACATTGACAAGCTATTCAGAATGGAAGATGACAATGATTGCATATCTGAAGAGACACGATCGCTATGAGGTGTTTATTGGACTTGGTGAAGAGTCCTACAAGAGTGAGAATTATTGGTTGAATGCATGTGATGGAGCTTTTGGAACAATTGGTAATGCTCTTTCTCCTAGCTTGCGCTACCTCACTAGATCTGTTGAATACCCAAAGGATCTCTCGACAAAATTGGACACAACCTTTGGAAATATTGATGAGGATCCTAATAGCACTTTGGAGAGAAAATACATCACCATAAAAATTCTTTATCTAACATTCTTGGCCTCCACTCTTTCTAATGAAGTTGTTCAAGATGAAGAAGAAGCAAAATCTTTTACACAATCAATTCGAATTGAAGACAGTCTCCTTGCAGTGACTCCTTCTCCTCATGCTCCGGAAGTTTGTGATATATATGATATCTCATATCCTCATATGTTTGAAATGAAAGAATAAATTTGAATCTATTATATTGAAGAAAAATACTACTGCACTTCCATGCAAACACTCTCCAGTGATTTTGCTTTGAATTCTGTGCAGAATTTTCCAGTAATTGCTTCTGAAAGTGAAGATAAGTTTGATTTTTATATCGCTAATGTTGCTATTGGTGTGAAAATATGTAATACCTTGGATATTTTGGAAGAAATATCATATTACTATAGTGATCCATTCGCTCCCCATGATATTGATCTTCCAGCAAATTCCTGCAGAATTGCATGCACCAAAATTCAGAATTTTGAAGAAGAAGAAAGCTACGCATCCACCATCTCGATTGACCATTTCTTTGGATATGATATGAACCTTAATGGATATAATATGGTATTATTTGGATATTATATGATATTTCTTGGTTTAATATTTCAAATTCATAATCTTTTAATAGTGCTTGTAGATGTTCTCATCAACGGTGTGAAGAAACAAGTATCGCAAGTCTCCTACAAAACTGCCGCTCAGGATTTGATTTGATTTCATAGTTTTGGATCTTTTGTGAACATATTTAGATATGATTTCATTTCTGATATGATATTATTTGGTTCATATTTTAAAATCCAATAGCTTTCAGTCATGCTTTTAGCTACTCTCACCAATTCCGGTGTGAAAAATCAAGTACCACAATTTCTATTCAAAACTGTTGTTGGGGATTTGGTGTCAGTTTCCTCTTATGATGTTTCTGATATTTTATTTTGAGAATCATTATATATTTTTTAATCTATATCAGACTATGTAGCTCAATAAATTTCTCTCCACAGTCCCAGTGCTTCTCTACCATTGATCACATGCTCATCTCCTCATAGAACTAGTAAAGAGGAAGACATTCTGCATCCTCCTGAACACTTGCTCCTAACACTTGGGGCTAATTTTACCACTCATGGTTTTCTATTTATGGCTGTAACATATCATTTTCTTGAGTGTTCCTCACATGTTCTGAATCCTCAAGAACGATTTCTCACTTATCACTTGATTTCAGTTACTCTACATGGGTCCAGTCTTCATTTGGAAGCTGTCTATATTTCTGATTTAGTTGAGCATATCATTATTCTTCCAAAGAGGAAGATTCCTCCAAACATGATGATGGAGAGTTTCACATGCGAGGTCCTAGGATACATGTGCACAGAAGAACCATATTGATCTTGATTCTACCTGCTTAATTAGAGGGGGGATTTTTTCCCATGTGGTTTTTTCCCCAGCTCCTTGTATTGAGAAGTTACTTTAATTTACTTTATGTATTGGGTGGCCTATAGTCTTAGTTGGAAAGGCCCACATATTATCCAAGTTAGGATTCAGGGGGGGTGTTAGGATTATTAATCCTCCCTTATCCAATTTGGTCATATGTCTAAATTAGAAGTCATGTCTAAATCGGGAGTCCATCCAGTCTATTTTTAGTCACTAGCACCATTGGGTCCACTTGGCCTAATTGGGGCACATGTTCCAGTTACTAAAGTGTGGGGAACTCTAATTGATTCCTACTGCCATTGATGTCACTTGCATGCATCAGTTTAGGATCCTCCTAGATCAATTCCTACAATTTAGGAGCCATTAGGAGTGTCAATACCAACCTTCATCAGTTGAGTTCAGTTAGTGACTAGTCAAGCTGAGTTATGAGTTAGTTACATTAAGGTCTAGTCCTCTACATTTATTTAGCGCTAGGTTTGCATGGTTGCATACAGGAGAGGTGCATTTATCACCTACCAGAGTCAATTAGCGTCATCCAACACTAAAGTAGACACTTGAGTTGTGTTTTAGAACTCCGGTAATGGTTTACACAAGGTCAATTAACTATTGAGTCCTCCAACAGTGATTTAGACAAGGTCTTAGTTACTTACAGTCAAGTCGAGTCTACTTAATTCGAATTTTCTCATGTTGTTTCGAATTGAATGTGGCTATTTAAGCCATTGTACTTCATTGTAATTATTATCTAATTACTTTTTGATTAATGAAAGCCTTCACAGTTGCAAGCCATTTTTGCAGTGTTTCATTCTTCAATTGCTGAGTAAATTGTGTGATATATCTTGTGAGTTTTGTGTTTGTCCATAAATCTATGTTCTCAATTTAATAAATATATTGTCTCAACCTTAAACACTTACAAGAGTGAGATTATTGGTACATTGTCAACATCAATTAAGGCACAAACAAGGGAAAACATTTAACAAACAAGATTTGAACTTGAGTAAGGTGGATAAACAATTTCTCATTTTAATTACATAATATAAGATGCAATTAACATTACTATCAAGGAAGTTATTTTATATTGTCCAAAATTAACATCATACAAATAGATGCTTTACTACCATTGAAAATATTAATATGAAAATTAAAAATATGAGATACTCTCATCATGTTCTCTAAATCATAATAAAAAACCAAAAAAAAATTATAATACAATGTTTACTCTAATATAAACCATTTTACTAATTAAATATTCATTAATTAAAATACCTAATTTCTTAAGAATGACATAAATATGTTGACATTTTAGGACTTAAGAACGTAATCTTATCTGAAAATATTTAAGTAATTGTAATATCAAATGGAGATCTTACTCTATGGCCTACCTCTATATTACATTAATCCTTGTAACCATGATTAATTTTAAAATATTTATGTAACTTTACAAATTTCATTGTTAGAGAATGAAACCTTTGACTTCAATACTCAATCTTACAAATCCTATATCAAGAAATAATAAAAATATATGCATTATATTTTTATTTAAAATATTAAATATTTTTTTTCACTTTCACAATCTTATAATACATTTGATTTTTTTCAAAAGATGTTTGTGAATGTTTTCCAAATTAAAATGATAGGTTAATATTTGTGAATTTTTTCCAAATTAAAATGATAGGTTAACATTGTATAATGCAGTTGTATTATAGGTATTTTAAAAGCATTGACTTTTTTTTTTTACATTAAAATAATGATTTTATTGATTCCAAATTTTTATTTTTACAAAGATAATAATAACCTAAGATTAAAGTTAAAATTGAAATCATTTTAACTTTCTTCTTTAAAAAAAACATCTTATTAAATACTTAAACTTTATACATGTAAATTTTTTACATCATTATTGATAAGATTCATATTTAAAAACAATAATAAATAGAAAAAAAGTAATTCATACACAATGTACATTGAAGTATGGTGAATGATAATATGTAAACAAATTTAATATCAACATTATTAGATATTTTGACAATGCAAGGGATATAATAATTGTCCTTTTTATCATAAGAAAAGTAAAGAATATATTTTTATTGAAAAATGATAAATTATAATTCTTACCAATTGTTAAGATAATTTAAATAACACAATAAAAAATTTAAAAAGTTGAAAAAGGAAATTACAATATCATATAATTATTAAATCATAAAAATATAATTGAATTTTAATAATACATTGAGAATTTAAAAAGGTGAGCTTCGGTTATTTCACAAGTATAGTATAGTGAAAATCATTGGAATGGTCATTCTTATTTCTTTTATTACGATTAATAGTATTATCAGAATTTATAAGTATCATTTTTTGTGTAAATGGGATTTTTTTTTGTCAAGGTTATGGTTCATTGACTTCACTCACTTGGATTGACTCTCTTCACGATACGTTGAATTCTTCATTTGGAGCTTAACATCCATACTCTCTCATATTGCATGTAATGAGATATTACATGTTGTTGCATATTGCAATGGTTTGGTTCCTTTATGATTTTCCTTCATGTATTACTCACATCACAATTGTTGAATGCATGAAGAAATTCAGTTGAATGGTTAAATGTGTATGGGTGAATGATTTCTTCTTTGCATGATGGTGAGCTCTAACGGTGGAGAATTTCATGGAGATTCACCCTTGGAGAAAGAAACATGGAGTTTCCTAATGGAGGTAGACTATGCTCGGTAGTGGAGACTAGTACCACACTGGGTATTAAAGGAGTGGTGAAGCTACATACAGAACCACAACCACATTGAAAACTAGAAGGTTGCTATTGGTGCATTTTTCAAGTAATTCTAGAGCACCAACAATGTGAATGAACTTATACTACCATCTTAGATATAAAAGGAACTCAAGGATCTTACTTTATAAACAATATATATTTTGGGTATTAAACTCTTTTCAGAGGTTGATCTAATTTCTTCCAAATATCATGCATCGTTAAGAACAATAGAGATGCTATGATGAGTTCATGCTCATAGGGATGTGGTGTGGATGTAGTTAAAGACCAAGTCATGCACATGGACATTAAGCATGGAATCAATGACAAATTTAGGCTAGGGTGATGACATTCACACATAGATAATGCCAATAAATAGTCCATGATTGCTAATGATAATAACAACCAGATTTACAAATGTAAGTAATAAAAATGTAGCTCATAATAATAGAAATGATGTATAAAGATAATTACACTTATGTCAAAATATGTGGACAAAAATAAACAAAATTACAATGCTAACCATTTATCATTAGCATAGCTTATAGAAACAATCCAATACATTTTTCCTAGCTATGATTTTTATAAACATAGTAATTGTTTTTATATCTTCTTGTTTTGACCAAAGGACACCATTTAAATAAATATTCTACAATGTTTCTTTTTATACTTGGAAAAAACATAATTTGACAAGATGTATTTTAACAAAATATATAATCTAAATTTCAATAACTTAAAACAAAATATTTAATATATATTCAATATTTGAATAAATATTCCAAAATATTTACATAGATCCCACTTTAAAAAATTCAATTTAACATTAAATATTTTGACAAAAACATAATAACACTAAATATTTTGACAAATACATGTACATATTTTTATAAGTTTGTTTTCATTTTTCTATATGTTGTGTTTTTTTTAGCTTTATGTTTCTTACTTGAGAGAAACAAAAAGTTTTTACAAAAGATTGAATTAGTTTTTTCTTTAAGCTTTATTTAAACTTTTTTCGCTTTAAGCTTTTCTTGCTTCCAAGGATTGAATTGAATTAGGACCTCGAGACAGCCAGAACTTCAAGCTTTGTGTTTTTACCTTAGAGAAACAAAAACTTTTATAAAATATTGAATTAGGTTTTCCTTTTTAAGATTTTTGTTCTTTAAATTGAATTGCTTTAAGCTTTTCTTGCCTTTAAAAATTGAATTGAATTGGGACTCGAGAGAACCAGCGAGAATGGGACTCGAGTATCTACTACACTATCGCAGCATCTATCTCCATTGTATTCTGCAATTTCCGCATTTCTACTACACCAAGAGCGTCAAGCATTTCCGCATTCTGCAATTTCTGGCATTTCAGCAGCAACATTGTTTGCTCTGCTCTGCCATATGAGAGCATATTAGATTGCTCTGCTCTGCCATATGAGACACGATTTGATTGCTCTGCTCTGGCATATGTATTTTTAATTCAATTCACTTTCAACAATTTCCGCTTCTGCAATTTCTGGTATTTTCGTAACCTCTCCTCTTTCCATGGAAATTTGGATTGGTCGTCTTTTCATTTCGTTTAAATTGATGTTTATTGTTTTCATTTGTTTCATGTTTTCTAGATGGATCGGATCAATGGTTTTATTGTTTTGTTTGATGCCCCATATTCCAATCAGAGATAGAAAGCTATGCATTCATTTAACATTAGCAGCACTGTTTTCTTTGCTCTGCCATATGAGAGAAGATTTGATTGCTCTGCTCTGCCATATGTAAATGTTATAAGTAATGTAGTATTTTTAATTCAATTCACTTCAGATTGCCTTCAATTTCTACAGTAGGAAAACATCAGTTACAGTAGGAAAACATCAATTAATAATTACAATGGATAATTTTATATGGATTCTCTTTTGATAGATATTGATGTCTAAATTCTTGAAATGTGCAGGTGAGGCCACATTGATCAGTTACAATCATTGCACATATTTGTTGGGCAAAACAGGATTATACAGGCATGCTGCAGCAATGTCCAAAAATCTCCAGGGAATCTTGCAAAATGCACACCAAGGGTAAGGGTATCTACTATCTCGTCTCCCCAGTGGCTTATTTCTTTCAATTTCATGTATTCATTCATTTACAAGCCTGATATACTAAGCTGTGACCTAGCCTGGCCCTTTCTAAATTCAGTTACAGATTTCTAGCATTTCCGCTTCTAAGCCCTGACATTTCTACTTCTGCAATTTCTGGCATTTCCGCAACTTCTCCTCTTTCCATGGCCATGAAAATTTGGATAGGCCGTCTTTTCATTTCGTTTATATTGATGTTTAGGGTTTTCTTTCGTTTTGTGCTATCTAGATGATTGGATCAAGGTGTCTAGGATGTGGAGTATGCAATGGTTTTATTGTTTCGTTTGATGCCCCATATTACTGTCAGAGATAGAAACATATGCATTAATTCAACAATAGCAGCACTTTCTGCTCTGCCCTGCCGTATCTGAGAAGATTTGATTGCTCTGCTCAGCCATATGTAAATGCTATCAAGTAATGGTTATGGTTTTCTTTAGTTTCGTGCTTTTTATATGGATCGGATCAATGGTTTTAGTGTTTCGATTGATGCCCCACATTCCCATTAGAGATGGAAACCTATGCATTCATTCAACAACAGTAGCACTGTCTGCCCCTCAGAGATAGAGACATATGCGCTCATTCAACAGCACTGTGTGCTTTGCTCTGCCATATGAGAGAAGAACTGATTCCTTTGCTCTGCCATATGTAAATGCTATCAAGTAATGCAGTATTCTTAACTCATTTCTTTTTAAGATTGTCTTCAATTTCTAAGCTACAGAGAAGATCAGTTAATAGTTAGAATGGATAATTTTATATGAATTTTTTTTATATAGATATTGACTGTCTAAATTCTTGAAATGTCCAGGTGGGAAACATATTTGTTAGGCATAAAGGATTATATATACAAGCTACAGCTCAGTTCGGCGATCATTAATTTATCAGAACTTTCGAGGGAAACATGCAAAATGCAGGCCAAAGGTAAGGTATCTAGTCTCACAATTGGATTATTTATTTCAATTTTATATATTCATTCATTTACAATCCTGATATACTAAGCCCTGGCCTATCTTAGTCCTTTCTAAATTCATTTATATTTTCCTAGAGTAGCCTATCCACCTTGCCTTTCCTTTCAGCAATACTGTATTTAGCTTTCAACAATACTGCCTTTCTATTTCATGCTTCCACACGGCCACATGTAGCCAGCCAACTATGCTATACTCATTCTATATACCTACATACATACCTAGCATGTCCACGGCCACAACCACTCCCACTATCCATTACAGCCACCACCACAACCATTTGTTTCTTGTTGTAGGAATGTATTTTTTAACATCCTGGCATTTTAAATGTTTGAATGGTATACAACTCTATGAGGTGTTGTCTGATGGACCATAGTAAAAGAACTCACATAAAGAAATATCCAAGCCATGTCATAAGTTGTAAATTGCAGAAGCTTATAATCCTTTTATATATTATCAATGACGATCCTATAGCCAGGAATGCAAAGACTTTAGTTGAACTTTTTAATATTTCTAGTTTATAGAGTGATATTTCTATATGAAAAGTGATATTATACATTACATATTATAGTGATATTTCCATATTACTGTGATATTTTACATATTATAGAGTGATATTTCTATATTAAGGGGTGATATTATATGTTACATACTATAGAGTGATATTTCCATATTACAGAGTGATATTTTGCTGAATGGGATACATTTTTTATAAACATATTTATTTCTTCTCCTACATGTACCATATGTATTATTATTTTTCTTTGCAACCTCTCATAGGTCTTTTTGATATTTTCCAAGTGATATGTCCTCTCTGCATTAAATGTTCCATTTTCTCTCGGTCCCCAAGTGTAGGTTCAATTTTTATGCATCATCATAGTTTACAAAACCCTTTCTTGCTTTTTATGTATCAGCATAGTTATATATGTTGTTTGAACTTTGTATTTGGGACTCTAATTAAACCAGCTCCATAATGAACATATGAATCGAAAGGAAATTCTAATTATATAGTTAATAGACTAGTAGAAGAAGTATATATTATATTGCTATATTTTCATTAAGTAGTTGAAGGCTATGTTGTTTAGTCTAGGTTAATATAGATGACTTGTAATCTACTATTTTTATATTATATATATATATTCTATCCTACATACAGAAAGAAAGTCGCACATACTATGGTCATGTCTATCTACCTAGCATTGCTACAGATATAGCCATAGACAAATTTATATCAGTTGTTTGAGATTCATTGTTCAATAAGAAATGTTTGTCTCAGTAAAATCTCAAATTCATGAATCTTGATATGGAATTTTATATACAATGATGAGAATGTGACATTTACTTTTTTAAAAGATTTGTTCAATAAGATATGTTTGCAAATTCATGGATCTTGATATGGAATTTTATATACAATGATGAGAACGTGATATTTACTTTTTTAAAACATTTGTTCAATAAGATATGTTTGTTTCAATAAAAGCTCATTTTTATGAATGTTATTTACTTTTTGAAAACATTTGTTTAATAAGATATGTTTGTTTCAATAAAAGCTCATTTTTATGAATGTTTGTTTTAGTAAAAACTAGGTTTTATGAATAGTGATAATTAAATTTTATATAAAAGGATGCGAGAGATAAGTGTTGCTCACATTAATGGAAATGGAAGCCATTTGGAGAATGCAATATTTTCTAGTCATGGGTATAGGTCTATACGTTAATGAATTTTTCTTCAAAAGTAGAAGGCTTGATATATTTCTCTATTAACACCATACTTTTACATTAAGGCACTTTCTATATTTTTTTTTAAATTTTCAGTATGTCCAAAGGTTGTATATTTTTTTAATTTTTTGTAAAATATTTTAGAAAAGAGTGTAGACCAAAAGCTTGTATTTTTTTTTTAATTCTTCGTAAAGTATGAAAAAAATAAAATTGTATATTTTTTATTAGTTTGTAAAGTATGTCAAAAGTTTTAATTGTTTTTGGGTATTAATTATTTTAAAGATTGTAATAATAATTTGAGATTTTAATCCTACAAACATAAAGATTAAAATTCAACTTCATATGTCATACATCTCTATTCATTTCAATTTTTTTATTCACTATATTGGTAATACAGTTATATATTTCATTAATAATGTTTAGATATATAAATATTTTTTAAATGTATATATTATATTTAAAAAATAAATTGTATATTTTTTATTGGCTTGTAAAATATGTCAAAACTCTTACTTACTTTTGAGTATTAATTAGTTTAAAAATTCCAATAATTTGAATGCTTAATCCTACAAACATAAGATGAAAATACAACTTCATATGGGATACATCCCTATTCATTCAAATTTTTTTAGTGACTATATTGGTAATATAGTTATATGTTTTTTTACCAATAATGTTTAAATATATAAATATTAGAGATAAATATTTTTTAAATCTATATATTATATGTTTTTCCAAACAAAATGTATAAGTTTTATTAGTAATGATGGATAGTCAAAATTTCTTTCTTAATGCACTACTAACTAATAAACCACATAAGAAAGGATCAATGACTACTATTTTGGATCTTGTTTAAATATGGTCTTTTTTTTGTAATGTTAACTTCTATGTGTCAAGAAGAGCATGAGGAAGAATAGGAGGGGGGATAGTAGGAATAGGAGGAGGAGGTGAGGCAAGAAGGGAGGAGGAATATTAGGGGGAGGGGGAGGAGGGGAAGTAGAGGCAAGAGGAGTGAGAAGGAGAAGTAGAGGAAGCAACAGTGAGAAGGAGGAGAGAGGAAGAGGGAGGACGAGGAGGGGTTGTGGAGGAGGTAGAGGGAGGAAAGGATGGGGAGGAGGAGGATAAAGGGGGGGAGTGTGGTAGTGGGGAGAAGGGAGGGGGGGGGGGGGGAGAGGGGGGGGGGGGGGGGGGTCTAGGATGAGGAGGAGGAGAAGGTTGGAGGAGGAAGAGTAGGGAGGAGAGGATAGGGTTATGAGAAGGGAGGGGGTGGAGTAAGAGGATGGAGGGTGGAGAAGGAGGACTAGAAGGGAGGATGGGGTGGAGGAGGAGGAGTAGTGAAAGGGAGAGGCATGGAGGGGAGAGAAGGTGGAGGAGTGGAAGGAAGAGGAGGAGGTGGGAATAGTGGGGGTGGAGGAGAAGGGAGGAGGAGAAGGGAGGTGGTGGGTGGAGGGTGGAGAGAGGAGGGAGGGAGGAGGAGGAGGAGGATGTAGATGGAGGGTGGAGAAGATAGGGAGGGAGGAGGTGGAGGAGGCGAAGGTAGGGTTGACAGGAGAGGGAGGAGGAGGAGTGGGGGGGGATCAGGGAAGGGAAAAGGAGGAATCAAGGTGTGGGAGAGAGGAGGAAAAGGAGGTAGAGGAAGGGTGGAGGAGATAGGAAGGAGGGATAAGGTGGAGGAGGGAGAGAGGAGGTGGAGGAAGAGATGGAGGAGGAAAGGAGGGGGGATGTGAGGAG
>LPNX010736918.1:187299-209687 GCA_001517045.1 Pseudotsuga menziesii
AAGGAGAGAGGGAAGAGGTGGAGGAGGAAGAGATAGGGGTGGAGGAAGACGAGCAGCAGTGGAAGAGACATGGGTGGATGAAGAGGAGTGGAAGAGAGAGGGGTGGAGGACATGGACGAGGATGAGGAGGAGTGGAAGGGAGAGGGGTGGAGGTAGGGTGTGGGAGAGAGGAGGAGAGAGGGAGGAGGGATGGTGTTGGAGAGAGGAGGGGGGGGGGAGGCAGAGTGGAGGAGAGAGGGAGGAGGAATGGAGAGTGGCAGACCAAGAGGAGGAGGAGTGGAAGGGAGAATGTTGGAGGAAGAGGATGAGTGGAAGGGAGAGGGGTTCAGGAAGAGAAGGAGTGGAAGGGATAGGGGTGGAAGAAGAGGATGAGGTAGAGTGGAAGGGAGATTGGTGGAGGAATAGGATTAGGAGGAGTGGAATTGAGAGGGGTGGAAGAATAGGAGGAGGAAAGGAGTGGGGGAGGAAGGAGAGGGAGTAGGAGGAAATGCTAAGGGGAGTGAGGAGGGAGAGAGGAGAAGGTGGGAGGAGGAGGAGAAGCTGGCAGAGTGGAAGGGTGGAGTAGTTGAGGGAGAGGAGGAATAAAGGAGTGGGGCATAGAGGAGAGGGAGGAGGAGGAAAGGAGAATGTCAGGGAGGGAGGAGAAAGGAGGAAGGATGGAAAGGGAGAGAGGAGGAGGTAGGGGGAAAGGGATAGGGTGGTTGAGAAAGTAGGAGGAGGCAGAGGGAGGGTGGAGGGGAGAGGAAGTGAGTAGGAGGAGGAGGAGCGAGGGAAGGAAAAGGAGGAGGGAGGTTGTGGGAGAGAGGAAGAGGAAGAGGGAGAGTGGAGGAGACACGGAGGAGGGATGATGTGGAGGAGGGAGAGGGGAGGAGGAGGAGGAGGTAGAGGTAGAGTGGAGGAGAGAGGGAGGAGGGGGTGTAGGAGAGAGGGAGGAGGAGGAGTAAAGAAGGGGGTGTGGGAGGAGGAAGAGAGGGAGAAGGGGGAGGGGGAGGAAGAGAGGGAGAAGGGGGAGGGGGAGGAAGAGAGGGAGAAGGGGGAGGGGGAGGAAGAGAGGGAGAAGGGGGAGGGGGAGGAAGAGAGGGAGAAGGGGGAGGGGGAGGAAGAGAGGGAGAAGGGGGAGGGGGAGGAAGAGAGGGAGAAGGGGGAGGGGGAGGAGAAGGAGAAGGGAGGGAGGAGATGTAGTAGGAGGAGGAGGAGGAAGAGAGGGAGAAGGGGGAGGGGGAGTAAAAGGAGAAGGGAGGGAGGAGATGTAGGGGGAGGAGGAGAAGGTACGGGGTGGAGGAGGGAGAGAGGAAGAGGAAGGAGTGGGGGAGTGTAGGAGGAGGAGGAGGTAGGAGGTGGAGTGAGGAGGTGTAGGGAGGAGGCATAAAATCATGATATATTTTATTTTTTGAAACTATATTCATAAAATAAATAGGTTGTTCTAGAAATTGCACTTATAAAGTTGTTTACATGAAAAAACTTGAACCATGATTTAAGTGTTACCTTTTAGAAATTATTCAAATGATATTAAAACATACAAAACATGTATGTTGTAATACCATATAAGTTTGATTTGGTCAAACTATCTCCATAAAAAATAGGAGGTTGTTTTTATTTTGTCAAACTATACCAGTGTCATATTAGAAAGTTCTTGTTTTAATTTGTTTATTTATAACATGGATATGTAAGTCCTAATCAATTAAACTTATCGACTACTTTACCAAATTCCATTGATATCACCTATGATATTGATGGGTGGCCATCATTTATTTACAATGATTTTCCATGGTGCTTGTACTATACGAAGATATTCATTACTTAAACAATGGTCATTGGTATGAAATTTTGGTATATGAAATAGTATTGCTTCTTGCTACGAAATTATATATTTAAAATCAACTTTGATTCAACCAATATTCTATTCATCTGTAAATAGATGACATATCATAGTAAAATATGTTCCCAATCCTATGATTAACCAATGTTATGCTCATTTGTAAACACGACATAGAATTAAATGTTTCAAACTAGTATTTTGTGTAGTTTTACATAACTAAAGTTAATTTTCACATAACTAAAGTTTATTTTAAGAAGTGATAAATTAATTTTGAAAAACCATATTCCTATCATCTTGAATTCAATTCAATTACCCATTCATTCAACTATTTTTCAATGACAATTAAACATCTAAACTATGGCAATCCCACAAAATGTAGACTAATGATAAAACAATTACATATAAATCAACTAAAGTATAATTTATAATTGAAGCAATTCATCATTTCATATTTTCAAACACGTGATATTACATTTTGATATCATATCAGGGAAAAAATGATATTGATACTTTGTTTATTTACAGCTCCCAAATCTATTTTCAAAATCAAGGAACAAGAAAAACCCTAATCACTCTAAAATAGTAACAATAATTCATGCAAATTTATCAAAAATCCTTCCCGAAGTACATCTTATGAATTTCGAGCTCCTTGATTATAAAAAAATTATATATTGATCATATATATATCCACAAAAAAAATACATTAGAAAAACATAAAGTACTATATTGCATAAATATATTCTAACTAATCGAAATTTGTTTAAGTCCAACCCACCACAAACCTCAAAAACCTAATAGGTAAAATATTTTGTTAGAATTATGTTTTACACATAACAAATACTTATTATGAGGACAAGTGGATTTGTGATGTAAGGTAGTTATGGTGACTATATATTCTCACATTTTCTTTGATTCAACACTATTCCTTTTAGTTTCACGATATAGATAAATATACAATACGACAAAACTAATAATTGCACAAAACTCAATTGATGGTCGCAACATCGTACAACATAGTAAGCATTAATTTGATGGTTTTGTGGTGTAAATATTGGTAGATTGAAGAACCCACAAAATCTAGTCAAATCAATGGCTTTGATACCAATGTAAGTAACAACCCTTATTTCTACTATTTAGTTGATATAGTTTTTTTTGCAATGTATAAGAATATATTGAACACTTATTAATTTCTAGAATGGTTATTACAATGAGCCTTCCAGTATACTTATATACATTGATTGGTGATGAGGTGAAGTGGTATGTACACTTTTACTTTTCATTAGACTATTCCTATCGTTATCATTATATTTATTTTTACATTTGGTACATAATATTTAAACCTTAATGCCTCCATCCTTTTAAGTATTATCCATTTATAATGAAAAAATTTATCACTGCAGAAATTATAATACATGTAGACCTTTTAGTCCTTAAGCACTATAATCATACACATAACATCTAATCCCCAACACATATGATTGTTATAACCCATATGGTCAATACCCTCTATGAACCATAACTACTAAACCATATGAATCCTCTTAAATATAACCTTAATTTAATTCATGAAACCACCATTCCATAATATCATATACCGTTGAATTTGTTTGTTTATAACATGGATAAGTAAGTCCTAATCAATTAAACTTATTGACTGCTTAACCAATTTCCATTGATATCACCTATGATATCATTGGGTGGTCATCATTTATTTACAATTATTTTCGATGGTGCTTGTACTATGCAAAGATATCCATTACATAACCAATGGCCATTGTTATGAAATTTTGGTATAAGAAATAGGCTGTCTTCTTGGTATGAAATTATATATTTAAAATCAACTTTGATTCAACCAATATTCTATTCATCCGTAGACACATGGTTCCAATTATTTGATTCACCAATGTTATGTTCATTTGTAAACACGACATAGAATTGTATGTTTCAAACTAGTAGTTTGTTTATTTTTACATAACTAAAGTTAATTTTAAAAAGTTGTGAATTATTTTTGAAAATCCATCTTCTTATAATCTTGAAATAAATTCAAGTACTCATTCATTCAAATATTTTTCAATGACAATTAAACATCTAAATTATGAAAATCCCACAAAATGTAGACTAACAACAAAATAATTACATATAAGTCAACTAAAGTTTAATTCATAATTGAAGCAATTCATCATTTCATATTTTGAAACAAGAGATATTACATTTTCATATATCATATCAGGGAATAAAAGATACCAATAAATTGTTTATTTATAGTTCCCAAATATATTTCCAAAATTTAGGAACAAGAAGAACCCTAATCACTCTTAAATAGTAACAATAAAGATGCAAATTTATCAAAATGCCTACATACATACATACATACATACATACATACATACATACATACATACATACATATATATATATATATATATATATATATATGCACGAAAAATACATTAGAAAAGCATAAAATACTATATTGCATAAATATATTCTAAATAATCGATAGAATGCAATTAAAATGTACACTATTTTCTCTTTGAGTACATCAAAGAATCAACTTAACTTACTTTCGGTTGAGAATAAAAGTTAGTAGTCATGAATTCAAAGCAATTCCTATATATGCCTATTTTTCCTTTGCATAGTGCAAGAATTCTCATTTTTTCTCTACTCTTTGGATTCATTTATCTCAATGTGCATTAGATTGTGTATGTGATACGAGAGTTTGCGCTTGTTTTGTTTCATGGATAGCCTTCCCCTGAGAAGTTCCATTGGAATTATATATAATATTCTTTGCATGGCCTATTCTTTTGCCTCCATAACAATGAGTTCGCGGAAAAATAATCATAAGATGAGTAGATATAGCCACAAAAACATAGACTGCGACAAAAGGTCAACTATTATACTACATAAATAAATCACAATAATCTAATAGAATGCAATTAAAAAGTACACCATTTTCTCACTAATTGCATCAAATAAAGAACTTATTCAACTCTATGCAATTTCAATTGAGACTAGAATTTAGCACGGTCGTAAATTCATTGCAATTCCTATATAAGCACTATGAGACATTAGGAACGCTGCAGTGAAATTTGTTCACATCCAACCCACCACAAACCTTAGAAAACTAATAGGTAAAATATTTTCTTAAAATTGTGTTTGGAACATAACACATACTTATTATGAGGACAAGTGGATGTGTTATGTAAGGTAGTTATGGTGACTATATCTTCTCACATTGTCTTTTATTCAACACTAGCCCTTTTAGTTTCACGATATAGATAAATATACTATAAGACAAAACTAATAATTGTGCAAAACTCAATTGATGGTCGCAACAACTTACAACACAGAAAGCATGAATTTGATGGTTTTGTGGTGTAAAGATCCGGGTATATTGAAGAACCCACAAAATCTAGTAAAATCAATGGCTTTGATACAAATGTAAGTAACAACCCTTATTTATACTATTTGGTTAATAGAAATATTTTTGCAATGTATAAGAATATATTGAAAAATAATTCATTTATAGAATGGTTATTATAGTGAGCCTTACAGTATGCTGGTATACATTGATTGGTGATGAGGTGAAGGGGTATGTACACTTTCAATTTTCATTATTCTTTTCCTATCATTATCATTATATTTATTTTTACATTTGGCAAAAAATATTTAAAACTTAATGTCTCCATCCTTTTATGTATTATCCCTTTATATAGATAAAATTTAATCAGTGCAGAAATTATAATACATGTAGATATTTTAGTCCTTAATCATTATAACCATTAACACATAACCTTTAGTCCTTATAAAACATATAATCCTCAACACATATGATTGTTATAACCCCTGTAGTCAATACCCTATATGAACCATAAGTACTAAACCATATAAATCCTCTTAAATATAACCTTAATATAATTTATGCAACCACCATTCCATAATATAATATACCCTTGAATTTGTCTGTTTATAACATTGATATGCAAGTGGTAATCAATTAAACTTATTGACTGCATAATCAATTTCCATTGATATCACCTATGAGATTGATGGGTGGCCACTATTTATTTACAATGATTTACCATGGTGCTTGTACTATGTGAAATTTTGGTATGAAATTATACATTTAAAATCAAATTTGATTCAACCAATATTCTATTCATCTGTAAATACATGGAATATCATAGAAAAATATGTTTCCAATTATTTGATTAACCAATGTAATGTTCATTTGTAAACACGACATAGAATTGTATGTTTCAAACTAATATTTTGAATATTTTTAAATAACTAAAGATAATTTTAAAAATTCATAAATTAGTTTTGAAAAGGAATATTCTTATCATCTTGAAATAAATTGAAGTACCCATTCATTCAAATATTTTTCAATGACAATTAAACATCTAAACTATGACAATCCTAGAAAATGTAGGCTAACAACAAAATAACTACATATAAATCAACTAAAGTTTAATTCATAATTTAAGCAATTGTCCCAAAAAACTATAATTCGTATCGCCAACATTGCTTTGTTGCAAGTACATTTTGCAAAAATTCTCAGGAAAATCTGATTGATGTTTCCTTCCTCACATTTTATTCATCAATCAAAACTCAAAGAATCTAGTTGCTAAGTTCACAAGGATATTATTTGCAAATCCCTTTATTTAGTGAACATGCAAAACAACAAAAATTTCTAGGAGATATAATGAAGAAAGCATTCCATGATAACCAAATTTAATTTATTACTACTCACCTTTTTATCCATTGTCAGTATGCCATTAGAACACCCATTAGAGTATACCAATAGTACTCCAATGTCAGAATCTATTGCCAAACAATCATATTTCTTCCTAGTTCCAAATGCATTAGACGAATTGCAAGTGTTATTTTTTATGTCCCCTCCAAAAGAATATGTAAGTTGCTCTATAATTTAGTTTGTGACCTTGATTCGAGTGCTTGGTTTGGAATGTTGATGAGATGAAACTAAAAGTAAATTCATCATCAAACTAAAATCACACTAGAAATAAATATTGTTTTAATGTATAATTACATATCTGAGCACTTGGAAAATTTCATCAATCGTATGCATCGATATCAAATGCTTGTATGTTTTTCTTTGTATGTCATTTTCATATATAGGGTGAGAAGAGGGATCTCACACTAGGTACAATAATCTAGGCTCCCAACATTTTTTTGCATTGAAGGATAAACTTTTCGAAAAAAAATAGAAGCATTATAAATGCACTACTATGTTAAGTTTCATATGTAGAGCAATTATGTCATTATAATAATGAAAATTTTACAAAAACACAACTTGGTTAATCACGTTCATATTGTATAGTAGATCATAGGTCACATAAAAAAATAGCCACAATGCTACAAAGAAAATAATTATTTTAGAACAAGATGTCCCCAACTTTGTCATAGAAACAACGTTTAGAAAAAGGTAGAAGTTGACAGGGTTATGCCTAAAGGTTTCTTATCAATACCTATACCCTTTCACATTGTCAAAAAAATCCTTTCTATTAGGAAAGAATATTAGGATCAAGATCGTGAAACTTCGAAATAAAACTATCACAAATTAGAATTTCCTACCAATATTATTACTCTTCCAAGCAATTTATTACATATTACGTCTTTGTATAACAACCTCCTTAGAGAAAATCAGTTATGTTAACTTTGTTTTGAAATTATAAAAGTATTTTTTCCACAAAAATAAAAATGGAAAATATTTCTAAATAATATGGTTGATAGTCATAGCCATTCTAATCAATGTCTCCTTTATGAGAACTCTAAGTTGTGCGAGGGATTGATGTGATGTCCCCAAAATTTGGGTGAAGTGGAGGATGATTTTTCTATCAGTGTTCATAAGTGGGAAAATTGTGAGTATATGGGAATGATTAGATATCAATATCATGGTAAACATGTAATATGCACCGCCCCACAGATAGAAGAGCATATAAATAAGATAAAATATATCTTATCCTACATGGATTTTCAAAAATAAAAAATATGAAGTTCTATAGGTAAAAGTCAATATGTTCCAAGATCTAGTTCTTAAAATGGAAAGTGGTTGGTACCCTTTAGATGCGACTTGGTAATTTGTAGATCCCCTCATAATATCTCCATTGGGCCAGCTAGGAATCCATCAAAGAGAGTGAAATAAGAGGAGACTATTTAGTAAGGACCATGCTGAGATGAGCTTACCCAACCAGCATTCTATCGCCTACGTCAATAACAAGCAAAAATACCTCAGTTTGCATGATGTTATATAAGAATGGGTCCTTGCACTACTTTGCAAAGTATTTTTTTATTAAACATGTTTAGTAGGAAGGACACTAGTAGAATCTACAATCATTGCAACATGACAATAGACCTAATGCAATTGTAACATCCCTCTCATGTCCTAAATATTTTGTAAATACAAATGGTTATTGTACTTGTTCCTGGTGAGGAGCTCAAGGCGAAGGCCCCATCACAAACAAAACCTTGCAGCTGATATAAGTTAAAATTTAATTGAGTGGAAAACTTAGGAGACGGAGGACAGTAACACATTTTAACAAAGGAGCCTACTAAATGCAAAAAGGGAATGGTGAGGGAGCTCTGAAGCTCGACGCCGTAGTATTTCTATTTGACTTAACTATGGAAACCATAGGATTTTCAATTATCACCATAATTAAGCCAAGTCAAAAAAAAATACTATAACCTATTTAGCTAAACTCCAAATAGGGTACCTACATTTTAACCTTGACAAGGGTCGAGGGGTTGCATGTAAAGTAGAAAGAACAAGAGGGAAAAACAATCCAAAGAATTTATGGTTAAAAGACTATATGTTATAGTCACCTTAAAAATTAAGAAGAAGAAGAATATATTGTCATCAATATACTTGGAGTTATATTGGTGAGATATATGGTATGGAGTTATTCACATATATATATATATATATATATATATNAATGATAAGTGTAGTATTTTGGCACATTCCCTTTGGTAGGAGTGCTAGAAAAATTAAGAAGTAAAGACACCGTACCTTACCCAACAAAGAAGAGTAGATTGTGATAGCCAGAAACAACCAACATTATGGGAAACTAAAATCAGAATTTAATTTCTAGAATTTCACAAAAGGAAAGAAATCATAAGTCCACGTTTCGAGATCCTCATCGAGGATCTTTCCTGGGCATGAATGCCACATAGCAGGAATGTGCTCTACCTTTTTGGCACCAATTGAGGAGGGATCCAAAAAGAATATTCTAGTGCAATAGTTTAAAGGAAAAGGTTGCAATATGAGAGGACACTCTCTCTCTCTTGATTTCGGGGAAAAAAGGAGGGTTCAGGACCCTGACTCGCTAACCAAAAGATTTTTGACGTATCCATTTGTTTGGATGCATTTTCCAGCCATGGATTTATGGCATTCCTAGCCATAGATTATGGCATGTGCTCCCATGTTGCAGCTGGTCGAAGACCTTACACATCGAGAATTTGGGTATGTATTCTGTTTGTTGCATGCATTTTTAAAAAAAATTGTTATGGATCCACATTGGGTGTGTATTTCCCCATTCACTGTATGCATTGGATAAAGGGTTTCATATCTACATATGGCATGGTTTTTAGTCACTGTGTGCATTGTGTTGACTCATTCGTATGCTTTAACTCTTGTCTGAGGTTTTGAAATGTATCTAGGAATATGGCACTTGAATTCTGGATGTGTCATGTATTACGTATATATTTTTGTTTCCATATAAAACTATGGATCCTTACTATGCCCCCGCCCATGACCTCCTTGATGAAGTTTTGAGGTGTATCAAGCATTGTTTAAAACGTCGACACATTTTCCATGGTATCCTTAGTATGTACATGATGTGTAGAGACAGAGCTACCCATGTCTTTCTTTATGGGGTTTTGAGTTATAGTTATCTTTGTTTAAAATTCCGACATATCTGCTCAAGATCTCCTTTATTGGTTTTTATTCATAAAAAGAGTTGTTAAAAACTAATATATATTCCCACAATCTTCTTGATCGGTTTTCAATTCATAGAGGGCACTCTTTAGTATAATGTACAGATCTGTCCATGACTGTCTTTGTCTGTGTTTGCTATGAGAATGTAATTTTGTCTAGACTGTGTGTTTGCATGCGTTGCTAGTTGGACCTGATATGAATATGGATTTTTATTGTTTTAAGTTATTAAAATCAAATAGCTGCATCTGTTTTTAAAATACAGCCATCTAAATTTCCTAATGTCCCCATTTCGGTGATAAGTGTGGAGAGAGAATTGCCCCTAAACCGTATGCATCCTCATAAACATGGATCCAATAACTACATATCTTTTTAAACAGTATAGATCAGATTTATGTGCACTATCCTAGTGTGGAAAGGCTGTGAATGTGGTTTCTGTGGACTATGTTTCCAGTGTTGTGGGTTATGGTCTGGTATACTTTTGGAGCTATCTCTACTTATTGTCTTACAAAGATTAGAGTGTATAGCATAGGAATAACCCTTGAAAATTATGGTATTCCCTTTTGCTATTTTGGTATGATTTTGTGTTACAGTTAAATAATAAACAGTGTGGTAAGGGAAAAAGGGAACACTCTTTTTGGGGATAAATTCTTACTGTTTAAAATCTATTGGAATATGACTGTGTGAAAGGATTTATTATCCATAGTAATGGGTATATATTTTAGGAGATTATAACGTTAAAGATTATACTAAAACTTGATGTAAAGGTTCTCTCTCTGAACATATGAGAAACCGGGAAAAGGAAAAGAATAACACAATAGATATTATGTGTGTTGTATACCTTCTTATGTCGAATTTGTGTTAATAAAAAGGATGACTAAGCTTTGGTGGACGTAACCCCTAGGTGGGGTGAACCACATATATCTGTGTCTTTTATGTTGCATCTTATGTGTTTCCAGCTTATCTTTTGTGCGCATGAAATGTTCTGTCTTATGTTGCAACTTATGTGCACCTAATATGTTCGATCTTATGTTACATCTATTGTGGACTGAAAGTTGTTTGAGGCCTCAAACTAATGTATATTTTTTCTTTATTTTCAATGTAGCCCATTGTTGGGAAATAGGGCAGACCCGGATTTTAATCCTTTTGCTTCGCACCAACAAAAGACCCACAATGTTGGCCCTTTCGGCAACAACCTGCAAACAGGTTGCAGTCTCACCCGAAACAGCTATGGGGTGCCGCAGAATCAGGTTTCTGCAAGCAGAGAGGGATATTACTATACCTTAGCCTTTAATAGCTTATAATTAATAACCACAGAGCTCCGACATTCATATATATATAACTTCGCAGATAAATAAACAAACAATGACTTGCTTAACCCGTTAATGGGAATTCACAGCAAAGCTATTTATTAGTAGTGATCTTACTTATCAGATTTATCTAATTATTAATGCATACAAGAACATAAAGACAATAACACAAAGAACCAAAACACCAGATATAACGTGGTTCACCCCTAGTGTAGGGGTTACGTCCACAGAACTGTGTTTTATTCAACTTTCTTCAAAATCACAGTTCTGATCTGCGCACTCAGTTGCAGATCTCTTTAAGTCTCTTAAGCCGTGCAGACAGCAGCAGGCCTCTGCGCACACAACTGCAGAGGTCGTCCACACACACAGCTGGGACTTAACCTTCCCTTACAAAGTAGCCTTAGCTTCGCCTTAATTCTCTTTACATCCAAAACCTAACCTTATTTCTTTACACAAGTGCCTATTTATACAACGCACTATTTACAAAAACATGGATTCAAACCATCGGCACCCCGAACCCTAACCCTGGTCTTAAACCATGGGTTTATTACAACAGAGGACTTTGACTCAACCCCAGACACCCCTAAGACTATTTTGAGTAAAAACCCGTGGAGTTACCCACCTTAAGGACTGTTAGGGTGCGCGTCCCAACAGACCCCTAAGACTCACCAGTGTCCCGGCCCGGGGCACTTATCTACTCGGCTAGTAGTAGAATTTGTTTGGTGAAGGCAATGTGCACTGGTTGCTTGAGTCCTATCTTCTGTTGCTGGCTTCCTGCTTCTTTCCTTCTTGCTATTTATGCTGAGCAAGGCCTTGTGGATCCATCTGCAACCACATCCTTCCGTCTGTTTGCTGAACTCTTGACCATCCACAATTTAGGGTTTCTCGAATTACGTGTCAAGCTGCATAAGACAAACATCTGCCCTAGTCTTGTCAAGCCAGGAGGGTATATGGCAGGATTCTCCAAAGTTTCCCTGCAAGGCCTTGTGCCTTTTGTCGCTCAACGTTAGAGCAAACTTCTGTTTGCCTTCGCCGATTTAGAGCAAACTTCCGCCTTCCTGTGTACTTAGTTGAATATGACTGTACTGGCGGATTACTCAGAAGGTTCTGCAGACCTCTCTCTCTGAACTCTCATACATGCTCCTGTACTTCACAATTGTTCGACATAGTTCGAGCTGAGTACAGGATTCACGGGCCAATGTAGCTTCCTTATATAATCCCGTAACAGAATCTGTCATCATGGTGCATTAATGACGCCAAATCTGCTGGACTGCCGAAAATCTTGTCACACACAGCCTCAGATTTTCCCAAAATCTCATAATTACGGGTATTGATAGTAGCTCTCGTGCCGGCGTCGCCAAATCCATTTTGTCCCATCCGTCACATTCTAGGCTGTGACACATTTTGGACCTACGACATAACAACAAAATTCAACTTCGACACAATATGAACCTGCGACCCACGACCAACCTTCGGCTTCCCATACTTCATCCTTCAGATGAAACAGACTGCTACATTCCATAATGCTAAGAATAGCTTCGCTTATAGTCTAGTACCCAATTTCAGTTGTTCCTGGTATGTGGACTTTCTTTCTTGGGGCTACCTCTGATTCTGAGTGGCTGGCCTGTCCCTGTACTTTTTTAGACGACTCCCATTTATCACAGAAGGGAAAAGTTCTCCATTTAACTTGGCTAGCTAGGCTGCGCCCCCATCAGTAAGTTTCTTCACTATATATGGTCCCTTCCAATGTGTCTTGAACTTTTCCTGGGAAATTCATGAATTTGATGTCATATAAGAGTACAAGATCACCCTCCTGAAATTGTTTCTTCTTGATGTGTCTATCATGCCATGCTTTTTCTCGAGCTTTCTGCACCTGTTGCTAAAACCCTGCAATAAATCTATCCTCTTCAAGTTCTAATATCTTTGTCAGTCTTTCTGTCATTACGGCTGGGTCATCCATCTCAGTGAAAGCAGATATTCTGAGGCTAGGAGTAATGTACTCCATGGGCATAACTGCTTCTTTCCCATAGACCAACCGAAAAGGTGTATGGCCTGTCAACTTCTTGCAAGTAGTTCTGTAAGCCCATAGTACTGCTGGAATTCGAAGATCCCAGTCATTTCTGTTAGCATTGAAAACCTTTGTCAAAGCATGCTCAAGGATCTTATTAAAAGCTTCGACAGTCCCATTTTCTTATGGATGATAGGCTGTACTCTTCTAATGATACACTTCAAATTCTTCAGTCAGTACTTCAATAGTTTTATTTAGGAAATGTGATCCTTGATCGCTCATAAGAACACGAGGACACCCAAACTTGGACAATATGTGGTCGAAGATGAATTGCGCAGCTGTAGCAGCACTACAGTTCTTGACTAGTTGAGATTCATCCCAACGGGAAAGGTAGTCAGTCGCTGTAATAATATATCTCACTCCGGACTTCTTCGCAGGTGGATTGATAGGGCCAACAAAGTCAATAGCCCACTTGTCGAATGCTTGTAATGCTACCTGCGGGACTAGAGGCATCTCATCCCTCCTGGATGGTTTTCCTGTCCTTTAACAGATGTCGCAGCTATGGCAGTAATCTCATGCATCCTTGTGAACTGTGGGCCACCACAGCCCAGTTGTCAAAATCTTCTATGCCATAGCTTTACCTGCATAGTGACCCCTGGCTGCTCCAGAGTGTGCATCGGTAAGAATTAGTGGCTTTTCATGCTCCAGGACACACCTGCATAGGATTTCATCTGGTCCCATCTTATACACCTGACCTGCTATTAAGCTAAAGTCCGTTGCTCTCACCACCAGCTGCTTTTTCTGTTGTGTTGTCATTGCAGCGGGTGGAAAACCTGTAGACAAATACTGAACAATATCCTGGAAATATTCATCAACTATCTGGATGGCAGACAGTTTTGCATCAGGGAGGCCTTCATCCAAACTGGTGGGTTCTTCACCTGATTCGAGCCCCGACAAGTGGTCAGGTCCTAGGTTTAGTCTTCCAGGCTTAACTATGATCTCGAATTCATATTCTTGGAACAGAATCAACCATCTGCATATTCTTCCGCCTAGCACAGGCTTGTTAACCAAATATTTCAAAGAGGAATGGTCAATAAACATCTTAAAATGAGATCCTAACAGATAATGTCGAAACTTCTGTAGTGCATACACCATAGCGAGACCTTACCGTTCTATTGTAGTCTAGTTGGTTAGGATACTCGGCTCTCACCCGAGAGACCTGGGTTCAAGTCCCGGCAACTGCAGACTATATTTTCCATCAAACTTGCTTTGCACCTCCTTAGGATGGTCTTTAAATCTCAGGCGAAGAAGCCTCTGACAGTCTTCCCAGCTAGGAATCTGCTGCTTATGGCCCTTCCACCATCTGGCTGCTGTGACTCTGAGTGCTGACTCCAGAGCCTTCATTTTCTGTAACTCAGGTATCTGGCCTGAGAATTGTACACTAAACGGGTCAGGGTTTGTCAAACCATCAAAAACAGGTAAAGCTGTTGGTTGTGAACTGAGCCATCTGAGGGACTTGGCAGTTCTGGCACTTCTGTGCCCATGTAACTCATATAATCGATTCTGCCAACTTTCTAAGTCATCCTCAGAGTCGGTCGTACAGGAGCTACCAGACTCCCAGCCCGCGGTAGGAGGATCCTCATAATCTTCTTCCTGCGTGGTGATATTGTAGATGGGCTCCAGATCATTCTAATCTTCGTCTCGTAGTGGTTCTATGAACCTTTATCCTTGTGAGGGGTCCAGGGGTAGGATGACTCTCAAGTCTTTCCCTTTGAAGGTCATCTGTCTCTTCTTTAGGTTAATGACTGCAGCATTTTCCATTGCCCATTCAATTCCTAACAAGGCTGGATAGGGATTGCTGTCATCAATGATCTCAATCACTTCAAAGTCCGCGAAAGTACTGACCCCGTCAATATCTATTTGGAAACTCAGGAATCTTCCTAGGGGCACATTCCTTTGCTGGTTGGCTAACCTCAACTATATAGGGGACCAGGCAAGGGCAATTTTTCCCATTTGTTCCCAGGTTTGTTTGGTTAAAACATTTACGTCATACCCTAAGTCCAAAATAACATCAGTGATATCATATGCTCCTATTTGAGCATTCAATCTCATTTCCCTGCTAGTTCTTCTGATTCTATGAACAGTTTTGTCCCGACCATAGCTTTGCTGAGGTCCGCAGGAAGCAATGACTTTCTGCAGCTCATTCAAAGCAGCCTGATTTCTTAAGAGCTTGAGGAAAATCTATAAAAAGGAGGACAGTGTACTTACTTTATCCAGCGAAGCTTCTTGGGGCTGCGACGGTAGTTGATGTGGTTGCGCCGGTGCGATGGATGTGCTAGGGCCAGCAAAATCTTTCTTAACTTCCATAAATGTCTCTTTTTCTCTTGTGATATCAAATGTTGGGATTTTCTCAAGAGCCTTACAAACCCAAGCTTCAGCAGGTCGTTTTTCCATATTCTGCATGTGTGTCGTAGCTCCACTCCGTGTAACAACATTGATGGCTGCGGCAGGTCTGGGCTCAACGAAAATCATCTGGATGTTCTGAGTAGGGGTACTATGTCATTCCTGAATCTTATCTATCAGCTGGGGGCACTGCTCGATCACATGATCTACTGCGCGGCAATACCGACATGTCATAGTGGGGTTTCGATAGTCCCTAGCTAGGTGCCCAGCTTGGTTACAGTTGTAACACACCAACTAGCCTCTACCTCTTCTGGCCATACCACCACGGCCTCCAGAAGCACCCCTACCGAAGGCACCACCCCGGTAACCGTAGCCATCATTACTCAGTCCTTCATTGTGCACCCGGTAGGAATCAGAGGTGTGACACTCATCTTCATTATGTCCTACAGACTTACAGAAGTTATAGTGGGGGTTCTTAGGTCCTTATCCATACCTTTGCAGCAGGTAACAGTTCTCAGGTCGATGCTGACCTGTTGTTCTGCAGAGCTCACAATATAGGACTTGCGGTGGAAATGGGTTTGGCGCACCAGTATTCAGGTACTTGCTTACCAGAGGGCACCGCTCCTTATTGTGACCTTCGGTTCGACATTGCATACACCAAAGCTCTTCGCGACCGATTTTTCCCTTCTTCATATCACGAAGCTCCAGAGCCATCACTGCCAACTGCGCCTGGATTTGTGAGATACCAGAATTATCATCTACAGGGGCGGTCTCAAGCTTCATTGCGATTTCCAGAGCCTTTTGTTGGTTAGCAACCTTCTGTTGCATGAGTGGGGTTCGGATATGTGGTAATAATGCTAGAATAAATCATTCCTTGTGCTGCGCAGGACTAATGGTGAAGCTGACTTGTTCCAGTAGAACTTTGAATCTCTAGTCAAAGTCCCACACTGATTCGCCGCGCCGCTGCTTAATCTCTTTCAGTTCGGTGATACACTGCGATTCTAATTTGGGCTTCTTAAATTCTTTGATTATTGCTGCCTTGATATCATCTAAAGTAGAACTCTGAGTACTGGAGAATTTCATGAACCAGGTCAAAGCCTGGTCCTTGAAAGAAGTGATGAGATGCGCGCTTCTTACAGCTGGATCTGTAATATTCTTAGCATTCCACAATGCTTCACATAAAAACTAGAACTGTTCTAGATCCTCTGATCCAGTTCCTTTGAAAACAGGGAGCTTAATATCGTCAGCCAGGTGGGCCATGGTGGATCTCGGAGGATTGGAAGGGGGACAAGAATTCGACGGGGGGGGATTTACTGGGGTAGACTGGCCTGTGACAGGAATACTTGGGCTAGGTTGACTGTCAGACTGCAACGAAATTGCAGGGATAATGGGGTTGCGTGGTGGGGTGACCGGAGGGTTTCCAACCGAAGGGTTTTCTTCAGGGTCTGACTCTTTGGGATTTATAGGGGAAGGCGTGGTATCCTGTCCTAAGGAATAGGATCCAAAATATCTCTTGTACCTTTTTCCACTTCGTAGCAAACCCCTTTGGTCAACGAGGGTGTTGTCACTTGAAAACATATGTTAGTAATACAAAATCTAACAGTCTGATTCAAATAGTAAGATTCTTTTTTCAGCCAATAGCATCTTAATTCTCAATCTAAATAAATTCAAAAACTTACCCCTTGGTCCTTGGAAGAACCGTCGCTCGGCTTCACTAAAGGAAGTACTCGTGTCGATGGTGTACTCTATCACAAAGGTCTCAAGGGTCTGCGTGGTCCAGAGATCAACCGCGCGGGAGATATCGTTGTTCACACTTTTCAATATATTAACTCTTGCGGGGGTCCAAACAGAAAACTGCCCCTCGTGGAAGTTCGTTCTTTTCTCAGCTAACCTGGATAACCACTGGTGCAACTCTATGTGGATACTGACAAAGAAAATTTCATAAGAATCACCAAAAACATACCTTTGTAAAAATTCACTTACGCTACAACGCGAATTTGTGTTCTCTTGCTCAGCGAATTTTAGATAAGTCTCATCAAGCCAATCACCGATTTCCTTCACAGACGGCCTCCAGAACATAGCCCTCGAGGTACGACGTAAACCCCTCTTGAGCAGGTACTGAGTTCAACCGGAAACGAAATCAATTTGTTGGGAAATAGGGAAGACCCGGGTTTTAATCCTTTTGCTTCACACCAACAAAAGACCCACAATGTTGGCCCTTTCTGCAACAACCTGCGAACAGGTTACAGTCTTACCCGAAACAGCTATGGGGTGCCGCAGAATCAGGTTTTTGCAAGCAGAGAGGGATATTAATGTACCTTAGCCTTTAATAGCTTATAATCAATAACCACAGAGCTCCGACATTCATATATATATAACTTCGCAGATAAATAAACAAACAGTGACTCGCTTAACCCGTTACTGGGAATTCACAACGAAGCTATTTATTAGCAGTGATCTTACTTATCAGATTTATCTAATTATTAATGCATACAAGAACATAAAGACAATAACACAAAGAACCACAACACCAGATATAACGTGGTTCACCCCGAGTGTAGGGGTTACGTCCACAGAACTGTGTTTTATTTAACTTTCTTCAAAATCACAGTTCTGATCTGTGCACTCAGCTGCAGATCTCTTCAAGTCTCTTAAGCCGTGCACACAGCAGTAGGCCTCTGCGCACATAGCTGCAAATTTCCCTTAATCTCTTACAAAAACCCTCTGTGCACACAGCTGTAGAGGTCCTCCATGCACACAGCTGGGACTTAACCTTCTCTTACAAAATAGCCTTAGCTTCGCCTTAATTCTCTTTACATCCAAAACCTAACCTTATTTCTTTACACAAGTGACTATTTATACAACGCACTATTTACAAAAACATGGATTCAAACCATGGGCACCTCGAACCCTAACCCTGGTCTTAAACCATGGGTTTATTACAACAGAGGACTTTGACTCAACCCCTCACACCCCTAAGACTATTTTGAGTCAAAACCCATGGAGTTACCCACCTTAAGGACCGTTGGTGTATCTCTCTCTCTTACTAGCATATTTGATGTAATTCATCTCTGTTTTGTTTGATTTGCGTTTATGTGAAATTGAGTTTTGCTAGATATTAAGATACATATAATGTTAAGTGAGAAATCAGTGAACAAGCTAATTCTTAACATAGGCTATGGATATGAATGAAATTGTATCTCTTTGATTCACTAGTCATAAACAAAATAATGAGTAGTCTTTCAAATAGGACATCTTTTCTTAAGAGAAAGATAATTCTGTAACTCTGTATTTTGACGGTGGATCCTTTATGAAATAATGAATTTAATCAATTAATAAGTTCATATGCTAGTCAAAAGTGATTATATGTTGAATTGTGGAATTTGAGTATGTATAAATAAGTAGTCCTCTATTGACACCAAACACATTTACGCATTATTGTATGATGTTTTGATCACACCATTTATATTAAATTTAAGGTTAGGATGCTAGGGCCAATTGGAGGAGTATTATGTTATAATTACCTGGTAAGGCCTTCATTCAATGACTAAAACTAAAGGACTGTTAGAAAAGTGTTAATGCATAAAATCTATGCCATGGACAATGGACTTATATAAATGTGTGTGTCGGGAAGAAAATCAAAGGGGTATATATTTTTTACAAGAGAAATCTAAACTTAGAGGAGCCTTTGCAAGTAGGTATAATATGTCTTTGACGTGTTAGTTTTCTTATTGACATATATCAGGCTTTTACATGTAGAGGAGGATGGATGTAAACTATCCTATGATTGTTTTACAACATGTGTAATTTTGACATTTCTGAACTGATTAGACATGCTTCATTAAAATGCCTTATAAAATTTGCCACTAACTTGATTGACTCATTTTGTAGTATCAACAAAACAAAATTTTACCCCTTTTCACACATAATGGCATCGAGGTATAAGAGGTATTTCACACCACTTCAGGTGTCAAAATTCCATAATTCAGTTTTAAAACATAAACAACATGTCCTTTTGCAGCATCATAATTGTGAATTATGGAATAGTCTTCTCGTCTTTAATTGTATTTTTATCATCATCACACCTAACTATTTCTAAAAAATGAAATTGATTCATAAGTAATCCACTTGGATACTTAACTATTCGTTTACCCAAGGTAAACCTTTCTTTCACATTTACACATTCATACATGTAACAGTCTAATTACTTGGAAAATTTGTTAACGTGTTTTATGTTTGTTAATTCTCTTTCTGGACTCTCCCTTGAGTTTTTTTTTCAATTTTCATGTGGACTTACAACCATTGTTGAGGTTACTCTCCCTTTCGATCACTAGTCAAAAGTTTTCTCCTTGGAGACATCAAACAACTCGTCTTGTCTTCCAGATGTCCAGTTTTTGCCTAGGTCTTATTCTCGCCACACCATATGACTAACACCAGTGTGCTCATGCAGCAATTGCTTGCCCAACACCATTGTGCTCCTACAACATATATTCCTAACACCAATGTGCTCATGCGGCAATCACTTGCCTAACACCATTGTCCTCCCACAACATTCAATTTTTTTTCCTTGTTCATATTTAATATAAATTCCAACTTTGACTATTCGTAATGCACACTCCGTGGTTCTTAGCATGACTTTACTGTCATTGTCCTGATTTGTAAATCGGCTATACAGTTAGCCAAAACATCCATCGATAACCCACAATTTCAATAATCAATTATCAGAATTGCACAAGTTGCAGTGATTTCAATCATCATTCATGAGTTATAAAACCCAGTAATTCATCTAGAAAATTACTCCTTACTCATTTATGAGAAATTTAAGCTACCTTTAAATTCTAGCCAAAATCACCTTAGGCTCAAGCGAGGTTGGTATAAAGATAAGAGGCCCCGTTAAACCATTGGGAGATAGACGAAATCGTTGCATTGCAAAATATTAATAACACTAAAAATATTGTTACTTAGATAAGTTTAAAGAGAAAATGTGGTTTGAGAAATATTTAGAACCATTGGGAGATAGACGAAATTGTTGCATTGCAAAATATTAATAACACTAAAAATATTGTTACTTAGATAAGTTTAAAGAGAAAATGTGGTTTGAGAAATATTTAGAGGCTAAAAGAAAATTAAGATATTATAAAGAGGGTCCTCAACCCTACTCTAGAATATCAAAGTATCTCTATTTTTAACTAGTTAAAAGAAAAAAACTATTATAGGAAAAGATAAGAGTGAACTTTGTTGAGCTCCATAGCGAAACAGGTCATTGGACAGTTCCTAAAACACCATGGGTGGAAGGGATCTGTCATCTCTCTGAGAATATGAACATTGAAGACGAAAATCACTTCCTCTTATAGTGCTGTGAGTACACACACATTAGATCTCAATTTCATAATCTTTGTTGCAATACCGACCTTCCTAGCCTCTTAACTTGTAAAAATTAGAGTGAGCTCGGGGTGCTTCTATCCAAGCTCTTTGAACATAGAAATATAATTTTAAAACAAACTAAATAATTTGTTTGTTTAGGTCCCATAGACCAAAGTTTGGTCTCACGAGAAGTTGGCCACCACCACCACCACCACCAAT
Source organism: Pseudotsuga menziesii (assembly GCA_001517045.1). Taxonomy (NCBI): domain Eukaryota; kingdom Viridiplantae; phylum Streptophyta; class Pinopsida; order Pinales; family Pinaceae; genus Pseudotsuga; species Pseudotsuga menziesii. The sequence goes on from LPNX010736918.1 coordinate 208,377, forward strand.
GCCATCATAGGTTAATATTATGTATAAACTAATAATAATAATAATAATAATAATAATAATAAAATCTTTCTCTATTTTATAACTAGGTAATAAGTTTTCAATAAACCTAAAATATATACATATAATTATTTTTATCAACTTGCTTCTTTTATTTATTACATTTTTTAGAGGGGCTAAACCCACAGGGGAAAAAAAGCGAAGGGTTAGGGAGCGAGAATTGTTGTCATAGTCGTAAATATCATCTTAATATGGTAGTACTAGGGGTAAGGTTCGGGCTCTTCTTCTGCTGTAATTATCCCAACTAAGAGACAATATCATGGTTAATTTCTAACCCCTTGATAAAGAAGAATTATTTAACCGCGACATAAAAGAATAACAACCTACGGATTAATGTGTTAAAAGACTATGTGTTGTGGTCACCCTAGAAATTTGAGAGGAACATGTGCTGATCAACATACCTTGATTATTTTAGATGATGATATACCAGTTACCTTTGACTAATGTATGCTGACATATATTAGCAAACATCATACCTAAAAAGGAAAACTCATATTAACAATGATAGGACACGCAATACCTATCAATCCGGGAATGTTAAATAATAGCAATACTTGCTAAGCTCAATATTAGCAGCCCCCTTTAATTTAAGAAATTATTCTACTAGCATAACCAAGTCAAATATTGGTCAACTCAATACTCGTGATCATGGGGATTCAAGAGGTCTAAAGTAATACATGAGCAAATTGCTTTTATTGAATACACTACTATGAAAGAGTATTCAAAACCTAAAGAGATTCGGTTGTATTCTGGTATTTGGAAAGAAAAGCGATTTTAAAATCCAATGAATTTTTCATAGAACAAAGGAAACGATTGGATGAATATTTATATATTAAATCGTTCTGTTCTCATAGTTTATACGGGAATTTTTTTTAAAGTGGAATGATTCCTCTACACCAACCATGTCCTATTTTTTTGCGTTCCATTGAGAAAGGTGTCATTATGAAGAGTAATGTGGAGGTTTTGGCCACTTGCCTCCGTTAAGACTAAAAAGAGATCTTCCTTTAAGGAGAGCCAAATGGAGAGGGATTAGGCAGATTTCTTCCCTTTGTGGGAGGCGCGATTAGAGAAAGATAATTATTCTTTCTTAGTGGGAAAGAGGGAAAAAAGGGAGATATTTATTTTCTTTCCTTTTGTTTCCTCATAGAGTTATGAGGGTTATTTAAATTGTTATTTAAGTTCACTTGAGGGAAGCGGGCTGCGGACAAGGGAACCGATCTCTCCTCCTCATACGGAAGGGTGTGCGCTTGGGGA
>LPNX010736977.1:0-76772 GCA_001517045.1 Pseudotsuga menziesii
ATCAAGGATTTCATTAATTTTTGCCCCTAAAGTGTTGCACCCGCACATAAGGTTTTAATTTCAAGCTTTTCTGACTTCAATAATTAATAATAAAAAAAATGATTCATGAAAATTTCTGAATAAATAGTGTTGCACTAGGCCCATATGTCCTTTATATGTCTGCAAGATTTTATCTCAAATGGACATCATTTACCTCATATATTGTTGCACCCGCACAAACATATATGTTAAGATGTGCTGAAAATTTGAAAACCCACTTTCACGGAAACTAATTTTATAATCATTTGCACACACTTTCTCTGCATAAACCCTATATATTATGAAAGCTGATTCAATTACCTATCTTTTCTCTTTTTACTTCATCTTCAAATAAGTTAGGGAAGTACCCCTAATTGTCACCTAAAATCAGAGTTTTCCGTTTATTCCAGTATTATGTGGCATCTAAAGTGTCCTTAAAGGAGTCCATGATTGTGCATCAGCCCTTCAACTTCAATGTAGGTCCAATGATGAGCAATCATATTCTTCCACTTGTCATCACACTAGGGTTTCTTAGTGGTGGATAAAAACGGTTTTCTAAGAACTCCAAGTGCATGATTGATAATAAAAAAAAGGTGTCATGAATACAACTAGGCTATAAAAAGTTTTATTGCATTTTTTTTCGTAAAAATTATTAAAAACGGCGGCAAGCCGATTCATTGAGTCCATGTTAACACAAGGGCTGAGACTAACAAGTCATTCACGATATGCATATAATTTATATATTCAATATATAGTAATATCTATATCTATATCTATATGTTCAACGTATAGTAACAACCCATTCACGATATACATATTTCATATAATATCTAGCATTTCCATCATCTCCGGTGTCATAGACTTTTCATAGAGAATGAAGGTTTAAAGGGACATCTAAAAAAACATATTATCACAAGGTACTAATAACGAAAAATATTTTTCATGGTTTAGAATAGTCCAAGAAGTTATATCATTCCAAATATCTATTTTTTTCATGGTTTAGAATAGTCGAAGAAGTTACGTCATTCCAAATAGCTTTTCATGGTTTAGAATATTCGAAGAAGTTATGATACTCCAAATATATCATTAGAATCGTTAAATAACATCATGGAATGAAAAGTCCTTGGCCACTGAATGCAAAGTTCCATCTAAATCTCCAAACACAACACCATCTGGATAACAAATCCAGTGTGGAACGAAAAGTCCTTGGCCACTGAATGCAAAGTTCCATTACCCATAAGCTAATTGTTCTTAAATCTCCAAACACAACAGACAAAAGCCACCACCTAGCTGGACAACACAAATTCAATAGGACAAAAAAGTCTTTCTCAATGACTTCTCACTAAAATGAAATTCTTCTTTCCATAAAGAAATATTACGTTGGTTCTCAACATGCAACATAAAGCTATGTTCTTGATCGCTAATAGATCAGAGGTTGCCCCTCTAAGCATATAGATGAAAGGTTGCCCCTCTCAGCATATAGATACTACAAAAATTAGTGAGCACATACATGGTTTGATTTACACAATCGGAAATGGATTTGACTCCTTACACAAAGGTTGACCTATTAACGTGAGTTAGCATCGTTTTTTCTCTATTGATAGAGAGTATATATATAATGAGCAGGTTCTTTTCTAAGTTAAGTAAATTTGGTCAAGTTTTAGTAAAGTTTTAGTAAAGTAAATAGTTAAAGCAGGTTTTGTTTTGTAAAAAGACTTAAGATCCAAACTTGATGCTTTTAAAAGACGATATCTATATTTAACCATCTCAGTTTGATGCTTCTAAAAGACGACATCTATATCCAACCATTCTAAGTTATAGCTTCTCAAACCAAAAACTAATCCAACAAATCAAAAAATATTACAACAGACAAAAAAAAATTGCATAAAGTCAACTATCACATAATTACGTCTAAGGTGTATATATGTTAGAATTTTGGGGTGGACTACCATCTATGTTGTTTCATCCACAGAGGAGAGTGAGACAAGTGTACTGTCCAGATTGATTCTATGGGCGTCGTCCAAGACTAAACGAGAATGAGACAAGTGTACTGTCTAGATTGATTATATGGCTTTCGTTCAAAATTAATAATTAATAATTTCAAAAAAAAAAAAAACTTAATTAACATGTGATAACTACAGTTAGAAATAGTTGTAAAAAATAAAATTAATCATCAACTATTTGATTATTAGATACAACTACGAGCTTAACTCCATAGATTATTAGATACAACTATTAGCTTAACTCGAACTATTAGCTTAACTTCAACTCTAATCACAATTATATTGGATAACTATTAACTTAACTATATTATTAGATACACTATTAGTTTAACTCCAACGATTCTACAACTGTTAGCTTAACTTCACTTAAGGCTTAGTCCAACTGCATTTGGCATCTAGGAGTCTAGCTAATGTGAGTCATTTAAGAGTCGAACTCCTAATAAAATAGTTGGAACTCCTAATAAACTCTTGCAAACTCCTAATAAACTTCCACATCTCCTAGTTGTTGATATACAGTTCATATTACATGTTTAAGTTTTCCATATAGATATAACTAGGTTTTAGATTATTTTTAAAGGAGTTAACTCATAATTAATAATTTCAAAAGAAATAAAAATAGCTTAGTTAACATCTAATAAGTACAATGATAGTTGGAAAAAGCAAACTTCATCTTCAACTATTTGACTACTAGATACAACTATTCAATTATTAGCTTAAATACATTGATGATACAACTATTAGCTTAATTTTAACTCCAATAATGACTTTTACTTGAATTGTAATTGCCAATATTTTAACTTCTAAATTCACTATAAGATATAACTATTAACTCTAACGATTATATAATTAACTTTTAAATTAACTATTAGCTCAACTCCAAAGAGTCAACTATGAGCTTAACAACCATAAATTAAGTTGTTGGTATATTAGCTTAACTATTAGATACAAATAATTGACACATTTTTGTGAAAAAAACATTATCAATATGTCAAATATATATCTCTCATCCTATTTCAAAAATATTAATCTTAGCAATATGGTTGGTAAATTACGAGGAAAGATGCTGACGGAAGTGGTAAAATGAGGCTTTTTTAATACCCCTAAAATAAGGGAGGAAGGTTTTGCAAACAGAAATAAGGTGGTTCAGGGCAACGAATAGGAGGTTCGATATTAGGCATCAGGGATTCTTACGAAAGGAAGGACCCAAGAAAGCAATTAGACCAGGTGAGTATGACCTTAGAAAGGGCGGGAAGGCATATAGCATAGAACCTAAAGAAGCTGAGCACACCAAGATGCCGCTAATCAAGTTTAGTAGTTCCCGCTCTCAATAGTTCGGGTAGTCTATGATGTTTTCTCTTTACGAAAAATATTCTATACAACTCATTCTTATTAAAATTGAAAAATATATATAGTAAAGCGAAGAGCATATATATAATCTATGATGTTTTCTCTTTACCATAGGTCTCAATGTATTCTATACAGCTCATTCGTATTAAAATTGAATAATATATATAATAAGGCAAAGAGCATATATAAAGGCAATACGCCAACCATTCTCTTCCGAAACGAGTTGAAAATTAAAAATAAATAAAAAATTAGATAGTTTGCAAACATTTTCATTGGTATTTATAATCAAAACGCCCTCGGTAATAGGCTAGTGTTAACAAATGTACATAAGATTCTGTAACTGCGTGCAGTGATCAAATGATTCTGTAACTAATACAGAAACGGGGTTACCATATCATTATTCTTCATTATTCTTGCAGCAACAGTTTCTCAGTAATTTGTAAATTTGGTCAAGTTTCGGTATAGTAAATGGTTAAAACAAGTTTTGTTATGTAAAAAGATTCAAAATCCAAATTTGATGCTCCTACAAGACGACATTTATATCTAATCATCCTAAGTTGTAGTTTTCCAAACGAAAAACTAATCCAACAAATAAAAAATTATTACACCAAACCAAAAAAATTGCATAAACTCAGCTCCCACATAAACTTGTGATAATCTAAAATGTTTTCTCTTTACGAGAGGTCTCCAATTGTCTCAACAACAGTTTCTCAGTCTCAGTAATTTGTAGTAGAGAGACAATCAAACCCTTCAATGATTTCTGCTCGATTCGGACTAAGTCGAGTTCGGACAAAGTGGAGTTCGACAATTGGGACAGGAAAGCTTTATGCGTAGCCATTTTACAATACAGCTGGAATGAAACACGTGGGAGCATGGTAGCCGATGCAGTGTACGATTACCATTGTCAGCTTCATCAACATGATTCAACAGTTCTAAGCAAATAGAACACAAAGATTTCTCATCTTCTTCACAATTAATTTCAATGCATTCACACACCCTCTCCATTATCTATCGGGGGATAACCACCAGTAACTCTCGGAGAAATCTGATGGTATTCGTATTCCGTACTTCTTCACTTGTTGTATCATCTTCTTCTTCGCTTGTTGCATCGTCTTCTGTTTCATCTCCAAGAACAAACTCCAATTCTGGGTGGCCAGCAGAATCTGGTGGCATTGCCGGCGAGCTAAGTTCAACCGGCCGCCCTCCGTCATTGCCTGTGCCAATAACCAATCCGGGTTCAAGCCACGCTCCATCATTTCCTCTGCCAATTCCAAATCTGGGTGTCGCAGTTGGCAGCGGCCACTCTTCATCATTGACAGCCCCAATTCTAAATCTTGGTGCTCCAGCTTGCACATGCATCTGTGAATCAATGCCTGCAGCAAGTCCAAATACTGGTGCCCCAGATTGCACCTGCTGCATTCCATCATTCGCTGCACTTGCTTTTTCCCCAGATTGCACCTGTTGTTCTCCACCATTCACTGCACCAATTTCTTGTGATTGTACATCACCAACTACAATAGTATATTCGTCTTCCCGATCTTCTCCATGAACCGGGAAGCTAATATTTAGCTCTGTTACATCACCATTTTCTCGAGGTCGTCTTTCCATATTCTCTCTTTTGCTGAAGAACTCAGCGAAAGCACGCAGGTATTGGTATTAATGGTTCCAATCCCAGTATTAATTTGTGGTTTACTTTGTTTGTTATTTACCTATGTATTGTGTTTATTAATTCTCTGTATTAATAATTATTTTTAAGCTCTTTTTAAAAGATATTATTAATTTCTAGAACTCAGTTTTTAAGGGTTAAAAGAAATACTATAAACCCTACAGGTTAAGAAATTCTTGTTTCTGCTTATGGTATTCTTGACTCTGTTTTCGAGAAATAGAATAATGAAAGATTATTTGACTTATAGTTATAAATACGATGTTAACTCTGTATGAAATGAAAAGATTCTAAGCAATTTTGCTTTTAGTTTTTAGTTAAGAAAAATATTTAGATTTTTAGTGCAGCATACTTGAAAACTAGACTAGTATTTACTCTCAGTATTTTTTTGTAAAATAAAGGATTGTAAAAGAATCCTTAGCTCCTAGATAAGACATACTGTGGTTTGTAAAGTGAATATTTAACAACTATTTTATTATTTTCTTTTTACATGTTTTCTCAAATATTAGTTGTTTACTTTACTACTGTTAACTATAATATCTTTATATTCTATCTGGACACTAATACTGTAATAATAGTAATATTTACTATTCTCTTTCTACCTGTGTTTCTGTTTAGTTGGTTGAAGTAAAGATAAGTGCAGACAATACATAACGCTGCTATTCAATGAAATTCATAGACATTGAAGTAAAATCTATTTACTATTTACATTCAATAAAAGAATCATATCTACTGTTTACATTCCAATAAAAGATTCATTTCATTTACCTAAGACATTCCAACTGTGCTAGAGTACAACCTGAATCCAGGTGTGGAAAAATACAGCTTGGGAATTTTAATTTCTATCTATTTCACTTATTTACATAATAATTTCCATTTCTCCTATAATCTATAATTTCATTGAACTTGACATTACACAGTTTACTTTTCATTCATAAACCCTAAACACAAACATGCCTGCAATAAATAAACTAAGAATTATTTAACTGAACACAGTAAAAATAAAATAGAACTTGTTGAGGACAAGACGACAACAGCTTAAGGAGGTTGTTCCTCCCTACCAAACTCTTGGAGAGCGCTCAAACAATGCTTCCTTAGGACCCCCGAGCCTGTTCCCAGTCTTCTTGGCTAAGAACTGGGTGGAGAATGCAACTGTAAAACCTCTATCACCTAACTGGTCCAATTCCCTCAGTAATAAAAATCTACCCTCAGCGGTATGATCTTGAGCTTAAAAGCTGCAACTAGATAAACTTTAGTAGTTATCCCCTCAAACACATTCCAGACCCCCTCCATTGAATTTCTCTTGAGTAAATTCATTCACCCTGAATGATCACTTCTATAGAATGAGCAGCCTCAGCTCTCTTCAATGGGAAATTTTATAGAGATGCCTAGGTATTTTGGGTTAGTTTTCATTAAATGAGCCACCTGCTCTTATTCCACTTTCTTGGGGAATCATGACCACAAATATAGGGAAGTTGCCACCTACAACAGTTGGAAGTGGTTTGAGGATGCTGGCACATGTCAATTTGCTCTTCACCCAATCTCCTCTACCAATTGACCAGTAAACACTCTTTTAACAGCTTCCCTAAGCTATTGTCACCTCATTTATTTATTTATAAATAAAATATTCTGAATTTACATTAAATATTCTTGACCCCACTGGGTCATCATTTACAACTTAGCATAAAATTTAACACAATGTTCCTCAAATATTATAAAATTGTTTTTGCAAATTGGGGCATGTGACATACACACCCCCTTAAATTATAACATCATCCTCGATGTTATTTATTCCTCATCCTAAGAGTTCCCCTGAAATAGAATTGGATATGGATCCCGCATATGACTTTCCAATTCCTAGGTGGCTTTTTCCAGACTAAGGTGCTTCCATTGCACCTTCAGTTGACCAATGGTGCGGTTTTGAAGTGTGATCTACCTTTGCTCGAGGATACAGTCCGGTTCCACCATAAAATGTCCTTCGGGTTCCATCTGTACATCATTCTAGTTAATAACATGAGTAGCATCATGCACATATTTCTTTAATACAGAAATGTGAAAAAATTGTGAACTCTTAAATTCGGTGGTAAAGCTAACTGATAGGCTACCTGTCCAATCCTGGATAGTATTTCAAAAGGATCAAAATAGCGAGGTGCTAGTTTGACACAACTACCCAACCTCAGAGAACTCTTTTTGGGTCTCACCTTAATGAAAACATGTTCACTTGCCTGGAACTCTTTTGGAGTTCTTTTAAGGTCTGCTTAACGTTTCTGTTGATCTTGCGCAATTTTCAGATTACCTTGTACCTGCTTTACAATTACTTCCATTTTTTTCAATAATTCAGGTCCTAATACTAACTTGTCCACCAGATTACTCCAAGAGATGGGAGTGTTACATTTCCTTCCATACAGAATTTTGAAAGGACTATATCTAGCTGAAGCTTGATAATTATTATTATAAGCAAATTCTACCATGTGTAAATAATCTTCCCATTTACCTGGCTATTCCTTTACATAAATTCTTAGTAGATCTTCCAGTACTTGATTTACTCTTTCAATCTATCCATTAGTTTGAGGATGGAAGGAGGTACTGAAATTTAACGTGGTATTTAATCCTTTAAACATAGATCTCCAAAAGTTACCTGTAATTTTAGGGTCTCGGTCTGAAATTATGACCTTCAGTATTCCATGCAGTCGGAAAATTTGCTTTAAAAATATATCATCTATATTTGTCGCTTTATAAGTAGTTTTTACAAGTATAAAATGGGTTGTTTTACTCAGTTTTTCAACCACTACCATTATGGAGTCATTTAAGTTCTGATTTTTTAGGCAGTCCAGTAATAAAATCAAGACTAATTATCTCCCATTTCCAGCTAGAAATGGGAAAAGGCTGAAGTAATCCAGCTGGATGCTGATGTTCAGTTTTTACTTGCTGACATTCAAAACATCTAGAAATATATTATGCTAATTGAGTTTTCATGTTTGGCCAAAAATACTCTTTTCTTAACATGGTTATAGTTTTCTGATAACTCGGATGGCATGAGTAAGGAGTTTTATGGATTTCATCTAAAATTAATAACTTAATATTAGGTACATTAGGTACATATATTCTATCTTTATACAGTAAAAATATTTTTTCATTCAAGCTGTACCTTGTACTTAGACTTCCTATTGGATTTTCTTTCGCTTTTGCTTGTAACTTTTGGTAATTTTCATTTTGTTCTATTCCTGCTTTAAGCCGTTCTTCCAAATCTGTTGTATAAGTGCCGATAGTTGCTGTAAAATTCAACTTTGCATTTCTACTTAATGCATCAACAACTTTATTTTCTTTCCCTTTAATGTGTTGAATTTTGAAATCATATTCACTTAGAAAAGATATCCACCTAGCTTGTGTATCATTCAGGTTAGGTTGATCTAACAGATATCTTAATCCATTATTATCCTTCATTAAGATAAATTTTCTTCCAATTAAATGATGCGCCACATTTTTAAAGCATGTATGACAACAGCTAATTCCAAGTCATAGGTTACATAATTATTTTCATGAATCTTCAATTTTCAAGACTCGTAAGCAATGACATGTCCTTCCTGAGTCAATACTCCACCTAAACTGTCATTGCAGGTGTCAGTACATACTCTAAAATATTTATTTGGATCAGTTATTCTTAAAATTGGTGCACTGGTTAATAAGGTTTTTAACCTTTTAAAACTATCCTCGCACTTCTGATTCCAATCAAATTTGTTTCCCTTTTTCTGCAAAGAGGTTATCGGATTTGTGATTCTTGAAAGCCCTTCGATGAACCTACGGTAATCCCCATGAATGATCAGACATCAGTTATGTCTTTAGGAACTGGCCAATCTTCGATTGCATTTATCTTTTTGGGATCTACCGAAATTCCTTCTTTAGTCACCACATGACCTAAGTACTGGATTTTATCTTTAAAGAAGTCGCATTTGCTAAACTTTGCAAAGAGTTGATGTTCTCGCAACTCTTCCAAGACAATTTTTAAATGTTCTTTATGTTCTTCTTCAGATTTCAAATAAATTAATATGTCGTTGATAAACACGACCACAAATTTATCCAAATATTTATGCATTACATTATTCATTAAACACATAAAAACAGCTGGAGCGTTAGTAAGCCCGGATGGCATGATGACAAACTCTTAATGTCCATATTGACTCCTAAAATTTGTTTTAAAGATGTCTTCATGTTATAGCTGATTTTACCACTCTAGGTGAATCACACTTTGTATGGCCTTCCCCTGTCCCGCTGCAGACTCCTTAGACTCCATGGACCATTTTTTGTCCTTTGATGTTTCCTTGACCATCCCTAAAAACATGTGAAAAATTATACACGCGACTTTTAAACCTATAAGCGCGTATATACGCGAGTTTGACCACTGAAACCACGTACATCGGGATGTGTACAAAATCCAAATCCTTTTGGAGTTTGCCTTGACATGGATCTGACTCCCTTAACTCCTGGCCTTCCCTATGCCTTGATATTGCTCGGATTCGACCTTTCATTACCCCTTTGAAAAGATATATAAGGAACTCTATGGTACATTGAAGGCATATGAGAGAATTGAGAGCAAAGAAACTATATTCCATTGTTGCCGGAACTGATGCTTGAGTCTGCATCCCTTTGTACCTTGGAGCACTTTTGTGTTCTTCCCAAGATTTCCTTTTTCTTGAGAGCTTGCTATCGAGAGATGGAGGATTCAAGTGGTGGAGGCCCAAGTGGGGGATTCAGTTTCTCCAGTTCGCAGACATGCCGTCAGAGGTTGTTTCTTGTAATCTCTGATTTATATTAATAGAAATATCTTTTCCTGTCCTATAATGTGTGTTTGAATGAATATTTTATCCATTGGATTATGTCAAATGAATATACATTATTGATTATATATGCTATAATAGATCTAACACCATGATATATAGAATTCTTGTATTGCTTACTTGTTGTTGAGGAAGTAATCTATCAATTCAAGATAAAGTTGGAAAGCTCAATGGGGATCTACTTCAACTGTCCGGAATAAGGTATGGGGTCTGATCCTTTAGTGTTATACATTTAATTTATATTGCATATTGGAAAGGATTGATTTCTAGATTCAAGCTGTCTGTTGTGGTACCCCAAGCCATAGGAATTTCTCTCCGTAACACTTCATCTTTAATTCTGACTTGGTGATATCCAGATCGTATGTCAATTTTTGAAAATACTGTGGCTCCACATAATTGATCAATAGATCATCTATGCGAGGTAACGGGTATTTGCTCTTAATAGTCATCTTATTTAATTGACGATAATCTATGCATAGTCGTAGAGTTCCATCCTTTTTATTAACAAAGATGATAGGTGCCCCCCAGGGAGACACACTGGGTCAAATATAATTCTTGTCAATAAGTTCTTTTAACTGTGACTTAAGTTCGTTTAATTCAAGTATACTCATCCGATAAGGGGCCTTTGAGCTGGGCACTGCACCAGGTACTGGCTCGATGGTAAAATCTAATTCCCTCTTCGGAGGCAGTACCGGAATTTCTCCCGAAAATACATCTGCATATTCCTTTAGAATCGGTATATCCTCCAATTTTAATTTATCTATGTTATTTATATTTTCTTCATTGGTTACTGTTACTGCATAAGCCTTACAACCTTTCAATCTCTTTAATTCTTGCCACCATATATCAGCTTTCCTTGTAAGATTGTAAATAGCCATCCTATCCTTTAATTGGTTAGAATAGTTATAAATCTGGAAGTACTTCTTCATCCCGGATAACCAGGATTCTGCTTCCTCCCCCTTTTCAGTTTCTCCATTAAATGTTGGTGGATTGATCTTCTTAAACTCCCCAGATGTTTGTTCATAAGGTTTATATTTTATTTTCCTAGTATGGTGGTTATCCTCACTATTGTCACTAGTATAATGAGAATTGTGTTGATCACCAAATACTTCGAAAGATGAGCTACTTTCATTTTTAATATGTTTAGTCTTTTTATACCTATGTTGATAACTTATATCTTTCGAATCAGCTCTTTTACCCTTTCCCTCAGTATGAAATCTTTCTATTAAGATCCGATTCAACTCCTCTTGAGCTCTCATAATCCTCTCATTTTCTTTTTTAATAGATTCCATTTCAGATTTTAATTCTTTTACTGTTTGTAATAGTTCTGAAGAATTAGTGGTTATGTATTCTTGTATAGGTTCCCTTTGTAGATTATCTTGTTTAGTATAGGGAGATTCCTCTTCCGCATATTCCTCCAATCTTTCCATACCTGTCGTTAAACTCACAAACACAATTTTTCTGTTTATAACATTAAAAGAAAACAACATCAACAAAATGATTTAAATTTACTGTTCCATATAAGCAAGTTGAGCTTCATCAAGGCCTAGTATTTGAACCTTGTGCCCTGATACCACATGTAATAACCCAAAATTTCATAAAAATTTAAATTTTTTAAAGTGACATAAAATGTCTTGGATTGTAGTTTAGTAACTGCTAGCGGTTAGCGGAAAATGAACAGTTTAACAAATTTTAAGGATTAGTTTCAAATATAGAAACACTAATACAACTTTAATTTTTATAAGTCATAGAAAAATGACTTGCATTTAATTGCTACTAGCTATACTGATGATTTACTTTTGTCAAGTAGGTGAGAAACCATGTTTGAAATTGGGGTTTACTTAGCATTCTACTAACTCAAATGGACTACTGGTTCTTACAATTTCAAGAGGTAAGTGTTTGATCAAGTAGAAGTTTGGTTTGAATTATGTCGAGAAGTACTTCTTTAGCATGATAAGATGCTAGTATAAAAAATGATATTTAAGATGCAAGACTCCGATGAGGTAAAGTAAATTCCTTCGTTGTTTTGGATCTATGACAATATTTATATTTAAGCTATAATGACTTTTATCCTTAACATAATTAATGCCATTTACAAGAATGAGTTCTTTCAAGGTTTCTTTCTGTCGTAAAGATTATAGTACCTAGTCAATTATAGATTCTTACAGTGAGCATTTCTCTACTCTAATTCTCCTTTACTAGTTGTGAAACAATACCAGCTTGTTTGATTCGTTTGCAAATATGATTATGTTTTGCATAGCTAGTTTACAAGATGTAATCTTAATCTCTAGGTTATCACCATGATACAAGTGTTATTGCACTATTACAATACTACATTGTTTTATAATGTTACAATAAAAATTACTACTTGTATCCTAAGGTAGTTTCACTACCTAGTAATTATTATGGTGTAGTCGAAACTATTGGCATCATATACTTATAAGTTTTGTTTTTATATAAAAACATTACTAGTTTCCAAAACATGATTTTAACCATAGTATGCTTGATATTATGCAATCATAAGAACTAGTTAAAATATCGATGGCATAGATTTCATTATTGGCTATGATATAAGTCTTTATAATATAGTCAATTGCATTATGTGTATTATTGGCAATGATATAATTTATCATCGGATGTGTAGTGTTGACATTAGGAATCAACCCACGCATGGTTAAAAATTTGGAAGGGCACATGGACCATCCTCCTCCATGCATTGGTTGACTTATAACACAGTGAAACCCTACTCTCTTGTATTTTTCTTCGAGGCTGCACTATGAAACTCCTTGTGGCCATGAGAGGCCTGCTCTTCCTTAACCTTTGGCACTAAGCCTACAATACTATGCAATGTGGTTTCTGGTTTCATAGTTGGTGTTTTCAGTTTATACAGTGAGTTGAGAAAACATAGTGTGCGTGGTTTTAAACTCCTTCACGTGGCTCGAAACCTGTAACTGGTTTTTCCCTTATTTCTGTCCATTCTTTTGTTTGGCACCATGGATATTGAGACTATCTCTTGCTTCCTCTATCGGAGAGTTGGATTACAGGTTTGCTTGCTTCTTGGTTTTTTACAATCAATTTGGATGGCCGTATCTTCTCGAATCTGATTTCTTATTACTCACAGCAGAGGTATATATTGTTACTCTACTCGCATTTCTTCTGTAAATGATTTACTAAGTTAGGGTTTATTTATAATTTATGAACTGATTTTAATTAATGTTTGGTTCTAATTCTTTGCAGGCTCCTGTTGATAGCTCCAGACTTTGAATGGAATGAACTCATGCGTTGGTTAACTTTGTGGGCTTCTAACTGGTAAGCCCCGGTCTCATCGTGGGTTCTCCCTGCTTGCGATATGGGTTGTTGGATGAAGGTTCCTATGGTTGGAAGTATGGCTTCGGATTCACCCTTGGTTAAGATGTTTAGTATGTTTGTTTATTATCCATGTTTTAATTTAAAACCCTTTCGATACTTAGCTGGGTAGCACACGATTTTGAAGCTGTGATGTATATGTGGTTTTAGTGAAATAGTTTCATCCTTACGGCTTAATGATGGAATGTTGTTTGTTTAAGATTATAAGAAAAAAAATCCTTTAAGCTCAGAGTTTTTAAAATACCTCTATCTCATTTGCTTCTGTTTCTCTTTTACATTTGAACTTGAAGAAAGAATACTTTGGACTGGGTTTACTCACCCTATCAGTAATGTATTTAACTTAATGTTAATATGAAATATCTATGTGTATTGGATTATTTAGCAGGATAGGGTTTCAACCCATTGTTTCTACAGGCTATAAGCCTACCTTTTGATTAAGGAATTTATATTGTAAATGGTTTATAATTTATGGTTTACTTTGTTTGTTATTTACCTGTGTATTGTGTTTATTAATTCACTGTATTAATAATTATTTTTAAGCTCTTTTAAAAGATATTATTAAGTTCTAGAACTCGGTTTTTAAGGGTTAAAAGAAATACTGTAAACCCTACAGTTTAATAAATTATTGTTTCTGCTTATAGTATTCTTGACTCTATTTTTTAGAAATAGAATAATGAAATATTATTTGACTTACAATTATAAATGCGATGCTAACTCTCTATGAAATGAAAAGATTCTAAACAATTTTGCTTCTAGTTTTTAGTTAAGAAAAATATTTAGATTTTTAGTGCACCATACTTGAAAACTAGAATACTATTAACTCTCAGTAATTTTTTGTAAAATAAAGGATTGTAAAAGAATCCTTAGCTCCTAGATAAGACATACTCTGGTCTGTAAAGTGAATATTTAACAACTATTTTATTATTTTCCTTTTACATGTTTTCTCAAATATTAGTTGTTTACTTTACTACTATTAACTATAATATCTTTATATTATATCTGGATAATAATACTGTAATAATAGTAATATTTACTATTCTCTTTATACCCGTGTTTCCATTTAGTTGGCTGAAGTAAAGATAAGTGCAGACAATACATAACACTGCTATTCAATGAAATTCATAGACATTGAAGTAAAATCTATTTACAATTTACATTCAATAAAAGAATCATATCTATTGTTTACATTCCAATAAAAGAATCATTTCATTTACCTAAGACAATCCAACTGTGCTAGAGTACGACCTGAATCCAAGTGTGGAAAAACACAGCTTAGGAATTTTAATTTCTATCTATTTCACTTATTTACATAATCATTTCCATTTCTACTATAATATATAATTTCAATGAACTTAACATTACACAGTTTACTGAATATTGATAACATACTATCATATAATCATAAAAACGATTACAAGAAAACAACTTACTGGGAGGGTCGGCGAGGGTTTGAAGGGAAGCAGGGCAGATTGGCTCATGGTACACGGCTCCAGAAGGTTCTGGTTTGTAGGCTCTACCCGGCAACTTGGCCTCCTACAGGGGGCCATGTAGGCATCAAGGCAGGAAATGTCCGCTCGGGACAATAGGTCTTCTAGCTTGAGAAGGAACACCCTAGCAGAGGATGGTAAGGGGGACGGAAGTCAACCTGTTCCCAGGAAAGGTAAACAATCGAGTATGGGGGTCTTCTTCCCTCGAATGGCCTCCATACCCATGATTCGAATCAGATCCGAGGCAGTAAGGAAAAAGATCGGGACTTGGAAGGAAAAGGCACTAATCGGGAAATTTGTGGGGATATGGCCGAAGGAAAAGGACCTGGTCAAGTGGATTAATGGGGCGTGGAAACCTAAAGGTCACTACGATCTACAGCTGGGATCAAAGGGTTTATTCACCATTATCTTCTTTAACCAAGAAGATAGGGATATAATTTTGGAGGGGGACCATATTTTTTCTTCTCAGTGGGCCTTTTCTTGTGAACATGGAAGGAATGTTTCAACCCAGAAATGGAATACATGACAGTAGCCCCAGTCTGGATTCACCTTTTCACCCTCCCAGGTGAATACTGGGACTTGGAGACCTTGCGGGATATTGGAAACAGTCTTGGAGAATTCATAAAGGTTGCATAACAAAAAAGGATCCAAAGATACACATCCTTTGCTTGAATCTTCATTTATATGGATCTATCTTGAGAATTCCTTGAAGCAATCAGTCTAAAATAAGAAGATGAATAATGGATACAACCCATTGATTACGAACAACTCCCCTTTAGATGTCGGCTCTGTCACAAATATGGGAATTTGGGGAGGAACTGTCCCAGAGATAGCCTTAAGCAGAATCAGGTTGCACCTGCGCCTCCCATCGTTGTGGTTGATTACAGGTTCACCCAGGTTAACAATAAGCATCGCGGCAAGGGTGGGGGAAAACCCCCTGCTCAAATGGACACCTTTCCCTGTGACAAATATCAAGGGAACTCTTTCAAAGATCTAGCTTCCCTAGAAGAGGGTGAAGAGATGCAGTCCAAGACATCGACTGAAGACCAGCTGGAAGGCCTCTCCAAATCTCTAGTCCCTAAGGAATCCCAACATATGGAAGGAGTGGAGGAGGACAAAGGGGAAGATATGGATTTGGACGAGCTTGACCTGGATGCCATAGAGGAAGAATGCATAAATAAGGGACAAGGGTATGTCTCGTGTTGTCAACTTAAACTTCTCTAGGAGGCCATCATTCGAACGGGTGTGGTGGAATGTTTGGGAATCGACCCAGACGCCCAGAAGGGCAGCAAAAGGAAGTCCCCTGAGGAGGAACTACGCCATGGAAGGAAGACCAACAAGAAACGAATAGCAGCTGTGGGAGTGTGTCTATTAGAGGAATTCTGGGTCTAAAATGGGCCTCCTAAGGAAAATAATAAAATAATAGTTAAAATAATAAAATCATATTGATTAATTTTGGAGGAAGAAAGAAAAAAACTACTTTTTGTGTTCGTATTTTCGACATATCTCCCTGTGTTTTTACTCAAATTTTGATTGAGAGAGCTCGTTGGATGCAGAATTTGATTTTGCATCCAACGAGTACCCACACTGCATACTTTTGGTGGACCCCGTTACCCAAAAAACAAGAAATACCTGAAAAAATGTGATGATGACATCATCATCACATTTTTTCAGGTATTTCTTGTTTTTCAGGTAGCGGGGTCCGTCAAAAGTATGCAGTGTGGGTACTCGTTGGATGCGGAATCAAATTCTACATCCAACGAGCTCTCCCGATCGAAATTTGAGTAAAAACATAATGAGATATGTCAAAAATACGAACAAAAAAAGTAGTTTTTTTTAATGACAAATATGTCAATTCAACCATTATGGTTGACTTATTTTATTGAAATTCTATTGGTTCTTGAATTCCAACTCACAAAAACTTATTTTGGCACATTTTCTTATAAGGCCCATTTTAGACCCCAAATTTCCTCTAATGATTGAATATGGACAGTACCCTACGATCCAGGAAGCCTTCTCTGAAGCCAAAAAGGTTTGTCAATGAAGCTCATTTCTTGGAATATCAGGGGGTGTAGTAACCCTAGGAAGTGGAAAGCAATAAAATGTATGCTTAAACAGGAACCCCCAGACATTATGTTTCTTGAAGAAACCGAATGCAGTTTTGGAGGCCTTTCGAAAATCAAGGACAAGATTTAGAAGGGAAGTCAGGTCATGGCCATCGATGCCACAGGACAATCGGGGGGTATTGCTATTCTATGGCAGCCATGATTGGTGGAACTCTCCAACTGGAGGGCCAACAATTTTGCGCTCATGGCAGACTTTTGCTTTCTGGATTTGGCAGTTCAGGGTACGACTGGAAACATCTATGGACCCAGCTATTTCCACAAGAAACACTCTTTCATGGGTTTCCTCAAATGGCTCCAGGAACAAGCGGAGCAAGGGCTATGGGTGCTTGGGGGCGATTTCAATCTGATCGCAAATATTGGAGAGAAGAAGGGTGGAAGAAGAACCCTTGACAAATTCCAAGAAGCATTCAGTGAATTTATTTCTTGGGGTCGACTGGTTGACGTGGAAACAGGAAGTTGTCGGTTCACGTGGAACAACAAGCATGGAGGGGAGTACCTGGTTGCCTCACATCTGGATCGCTTCTTGGTGTCAAAAAACATCCTGCACAGTACGGGGGAAATTATGGCTGATGTTCTCCCAGCGAATGGCTCAGACCACTGGCCCATCAGCCTCTCTTGGGATTGGACTGGTTCCCCTATGGGGAAACCCTTTAGGTTTGAAAGTTTCTGGATGGAACACAAGGACTTCAAGAACCTAGTAAGTTAGTGGTGGTAGGAATTGGTCCCCCCCAGGAACCGTAATGTTTTGATTTCAGCAGAAACTTAAATCCCTGAAAGCGAAGATCCGTAAATGGAACCGGGAGGAATTCGGAACATTTTTTAGGACAAAAAAATTGTTGCTGGAGCTAGACCTCATCAACAGAAAGGGTATGGAAACAGGATGGAACAAGTAAATGAAAAAAACTGAAAAGGAACTTATGGGATAGTTGGAAGCCGGGGAAAAACAAGAGTCGTTGTATTGGTAGCAGAAGGCGAGAGTTAAATGGCTGAAGGAGGGTGAAAGAAACACTAAATTCTTTCATAACTCAGCGATCCAGAATAGGAACAGTTCTAGAATCCAGAGGCTTAAAACTAGAGCTAGAGACAGAGTGGACACTAGGAGGGAGATAGAAGCTGAGCTCACTCAACACTTCTCGTAGATTCTCATGGAAGACGGGGGGGACAGAAGCAGGGCCATCGAGCAAATCACTAGGTTAATTCCTAGATTGGTCTCTGTTGAAAACAATGAAATGTTGAATAAGTCCATTGGGATGCAAGAAGTGGAGGAAGCAGTTAATCAGATGGCCCTGGGAAAGGCTCCTGGACTAGACAGATTCACATCCAACTTCTTCCATTTCTTCTGGGATCTTGTTAAGGAGTATGTGTTGGCTATTGTGGAAGAATCCAGATTAAAAAAAGGGGTCCTCAAAGCATTCAATGCTACCTTTCTCACCCTTATCCCAAAAGAAGTGGGGGCGGATTTGCTCGACAAATTTAGACCGATTGCATTATGCAATGTCATCTACAAGATCATCTCCAAAGTCATTTCCAATAGACTCAAACCCCTCCTCCCGATGCTTATAAGCCCTGAACAATCGATTTTTGTGGAAGGAAGGAAAATCTTGGATGGGGTTATTCTTGTGCATGAATTGTTGCACTCACTCAAAAGCTCTCAAATCCCTGGGATGATGATTAAACTTGATATTGAAAAAGCTTACGACAAGCTCAACTGGGAATTCATGGAGAAGATGTTGGGGGCCTATGGCTTCTCCCCCAATTGGGCGGAATGGGTTATTGGCCTGGTTTCCTCTCCTTTCTTTAATATCCTCCTTAATGGATCCCCGACTTCCTCCTTCCTCCTTTCAGCCTTCCCGGGGCATCCGGCAAGTGGACCCTCTGTCCCCCTTCTTGTTCATCCTCATGGCAGAGTGCCTGAGCCACCTCATTGCTGCCCAAGTCGATCGTGGGACAATTCGAGGAGTGAGAGCTCATGAGGGGGTGCCCCCTCAGATGCATCAACAATTTGTGGATGACATTATGCTCATGGGGCACCCTTCGGTCCAAGAAGCCAGAAGCTTCAAAAAAATCCTGGACCTTTTTGCTCAGGCCTCAGTCTTGGTTGTTAATCCCAATAAATCTCAGGTTTTCTTTGTCAATACCCCCCCAGCCACTTAGAGGAATATCCTGAGAATCCTGGGGTTTTCTAGAGGAGACCTCCTGTCCAAATATTTTGGTATCCCCCCTGGGGCTTGGAAGGCCAAAAATAGCAGAATGGTACGAACTCTTGGACAGACTAAAGAAGAGATTATCTAGCTGGGTGCTCCGCACCCTTAATTTTCCCAACAGGCTGATCTTGGTCAAATCCATATTACAAGCGATGCCCACTTACCTCTTTTCAATCTTAACAGCTCCAAAGGCTATCCTTAAGCAAATCCGAAGCATCCAACGTAATTTCCTTTGGGGATCGAGTGGGGAAAAGGCCAAATTTTCTTTGGTAAGCTAGGAAGATGTCTGCAAACCAAAGGAACAGGGGGCCCTGGGCCTTAGGGACCCTAAAATTATGTCGGAGATCCTAGGGGCCAAGATTTGGTGGAGATGGGTCAATCATTCATCAGAACCCTAAGCAAGATTATGGAGCAAAAAATATGCCAGGGACAGACCCAGTCATCTCTTGATTCACTACAACGATGCTCCTAGTGGATCTACCATCTGGTTAAAAGCCTTGGCTGGAAAATCAATAATCCAAGAGCATAGTTTCTGGGAGATCAAGGATGGTTTTCGGGCAAAGTTATGGGAATATTCATGGAACCAGTTCCCCATCCTCGGAAGAATTACCCAGTGGGCTCTTATAAAATAGCAGGAGATCGAGAGGGGTAGGGTTCTGGTGAACCAGTCGTGGGGCCCGAGAATCCAAGTGGACTATCATCAGTGGGACTTTCATGAGAAACCTGATATTATGAGTGAGGAGGACCTGGAAGCTTTCTAGGAGGAACTAAATAAATGCTTTGTCAAAAATCAGGAGGGCCCTGATATCTTATGGTGGGGATACTGTTCAAAAGGATCCTTCAGCGTCAAAGAGGCCTACAACATCAGGATGTCAAGGAACGTGGCGATGGATGACATCTAGGGAAAAATTTGGGCTGTCAACTTATGGCCCAAAGTGGCCCTCTTCGTTTGGCTTGTAGTCAGAGGAAGAATCCTCACTTGTGACAATTTGCGAAAGCGGGGGATTATTGCACCGTCTCAGTGTTGTATGCGTCATCAAGCGGAGGAAATGATGGGCCACTTACTAGACAGTTGCCCCTTTGCGGCTGAAATTTGGGACAAGGGGGTGATGATGTTCAGGCAAAGTGACAGGATACGGGGTCAGCCACCTCAGACTGTAAGATACTGGTGTCCTCGAGCCTTCAAGAACCCCATCATCAGAGCCATTTGGGATGCTTTTTCGGGTATGGAAATGTGGTGTGTTTGGAAGGAGAAGAATGCTAGGATCTTCCGTGGCCAATGCAAAAACATGGAGGCAGTATGGAATATGGTGCAAGACAACTTGGTATCCTCTATTATATGTATGTAATTGCATGAATAGGATAAAATTATCCCAAGGGAAGAACTCTAGATTGCGGAGAATTGGGGGTTGAATAAACCTATGTTTGATGCTCTACTCTATCAAGACAAACTATGCATCCCCTCTAGCCCAGCAACGTGGTCGATCCCTCCTCCCAGCGTTTTTAAATTGAATTTTGACGAAGCATCTCGCGGCAACCCAGGTCAGGTTTGTTTTGGTGGTCTCTGCCGAGACCATGATGGCCGGATTAAGAAGATGTTTATCGGAGCTATAGGAGAGGACACTAATAATTCAACAGAGCTGGAAGGCCTCATTCAAGATTATAAAGTGCTGACCAGTGGGGGGTTCCTCCCAGCGATAATAGAAGGTGATTACAACACCCTTATTGTAGTGGCTAAACGTCTCCTGAATGGTCAAAAGACGGAGAAGATCTCTCCTAGCTGGCACCTAGTATTCAGATTGCAGCATCTGTGTGTCCTTCTTCTCTCGTACCCTGCCATCTCCTTTCACCACATAAGAAGGGAAGCAAATAAGGCTACTGACTGTTTAGTGAATGCTGGTGTGGAATGTGGAGTTGGTTTTCGATGTGACAGGATTGACATTTTCATAGAGGAAGGATGGGCCCAGCAATGCAGCCACCTGGCCACTACGGATCTCTCCGCGACCACACAGTTGGACGATTAGCCAGATGGGAGGATAGATGGAGAAAGCTGGCACGAGCACGCCCACGTGCGACCTTGCTAATGCAGAAGGGGATGGTAGGCATGAATATTCACTAGCATTGGTGTTGGTCCTTCCTCATTATCTCGTTACTTGCCGTCGGCTTTACCATGCTTTGTTTTGAGCGTGAGGATCATTGTTCAGATAGGGCTCATTATTGCTCCAGGATGGAGGCTTACTATATCATGATGGGAATGATGCAGGAAATGGTCAGGGATGGGTACACTCCCACGAGTGTCCAACTATTATGTTCTGGCAACCTTGAGATATTCCATGACAAGTTAAACCCCAGAACAAGTAGGTTTGCGTATTTTCCTTTTGTCTTGTGCTGTTTTGTTGAGCTCAGTCCTGTTAAGAGCCTCCTCCTTTGCTTCCCGTGGCCCGTCCTGCCCTCCCAGTCTCTCCCAATGGCTCCCAAGAGGTAGTTTAGAGGGGAGGTAGGCTCAGGAGGAGCTTCTGGAGTTTCACTGGTTAAGGGGAATTCTGTCAAGCGACAGATGCGCCAAGCAACCCGCGCGCAGATTCAAGCTCAGGAGGAGGCAGACTGTTACAAGGAACATGTCCCACTCAGTATTAGGCTCGAAGTCGAGAGGGTGGTGGAAGGGCTCTGGGTGGAGGCGAAAGCTATGCCCAGGGAGAACCTTCATGCTGAAGTTGCTGGGTGGGTCTTGGACCCGAGTAATACTGCCGGTCGCGCCTATGCTTACAACCGCATGCTCATGATGTAATAGGTCACTATTCGTTTGGTTGGGCATTCAGCTGCGATGCGGGAGGCAAAGAGGGTGGGAGATTAGGAACCAGTCCCATTTTGGAAGGAGCAAAATGCGGAATGTCATACCATGCACCACAAACTTGATGTTCTCGCTGCTCGCTTGGGATTTCCGTTCCACCCGGTGGACTGTCGAGCCCTAGAGATGGCTAGACCCTGGGAGCGGATCGGTCGTTGTGGCAAGGAGGACGTCGACGGTCTGGAGGAGACTCGGAATTCATCAGGCCCCATGCTTCCATCGTCGGCGCTGGTGTCAGGCTCGCAGCATCCTGCTGCCGGGAGCCCATCTGCTGCAATTCCTCGGTGGAGCTCCCTCCCATCTGGTCGGATATGACTCCTCTTATCAATCAGTGTTTTTCTGTTTGTCTTCCTTGTTAATATTTTTCTGATGCGTCTCAATCTTAATAGGTCTAGCTCGTATGTTATTAGGCAGTATGTTTTCAACTAGGGAATGGGTGGCGACGGGTCCCTTAAATCGCCATTTTTGATGTGGGTGGGGAAACATTGTAATAGGATCAGGACTCACTCTAGAAATAGAGATACCATGGGGGGCAAGAGGATGTTGGAACTCACTATAACTTTTTGGCCAATCAGTTCTGATCAAGTCCCGGCTGGGCTCCTATTGGTTAGGACTAAGGCTCCCCTGTTTTTGGGCTGGCCATAGTTGGTTTATGCTCTGTAATATGGTTTCTATACAGTAATATATGTTTTATTTACAAAAAAAAACATTACACAGTTTACTTTTCATTCATAAACCCTAAACACAAACATGCCTGCAATAGATAAACTAAGAATTATTTAACTGAACATAGTAAAAATAAAATAGAACCTGTTGAGGACAAGATGACAATATATTAAGGAGGCTGTTCCTCCCTACCAAAATCCTAGAGAGTGCTCAAAAAACGCTACCTCAGAACCCCCGATCATGTTCCTGGTCTTCTTGGTTGAGAACTGGGTGGAGAATGCATCTGTAAAACCTCTGTCACCTGACTGGTACAATTACCTCAGTAATAAAAATCTGCTCTCAGCATTATGATCTTCAACTTAAAAGCTGCAACTAGATCAACTTCAGCGGTTATCCCCTCAAACACATTCCAGACTCCCCTCCATTGAATTTCTCTTGAGTAAATTCATTCACCTTGAATGATCACTTCTCTAGAATGAGCAGCCTCAGCTCTCTTCAATGAGAAATTTTATAGAGATGCCTAGGTCTTCTGGGTCAGTTTTCATTAAATGAGCCACCTTCTCTGATTCCACTTTCTTGGGGAATCATGACCACAAATATAGGGAATTTTACACCTACAATAGTTGGAAGTGGTTTGAGGATGCTGCCACATGTTAGTTTGCTCTCCACCCAGTCTCCTCCACCGATTGACCAGTAAACACTCATTTAACAGCTTCCGTAAGATGTTGTCTCCTCATTTATTTATTTATAAATAAAATATTCTAAATTTACATTAAATATTCTTGACCCCACTGGGTCATCAATTACAACTTAGCATAAAATTTAACACAATGTTCCTCAAATATTATAAAATTGTTTTTGCAAATTGGAGCATGTGACAATAACCATGAACTCTTTCAGCTGTAGTGCATCTGAGTATTCCCTCTGGAAACTTACTGCTTGTGCCATTATAAAATAAAACTCATCCTCTACAAAGTGAAAGTAAATGCTTAATTACAAGTTTATTTCCCTATACTACATCCTACCCTAGGAAAATGGAAATATTTGATTAATGTTGAAACCTAAGGTGTTGGTCATCCATCACACCTTTGGATCTTCTAGAGACAATCAGTTATTATACAATTGGAAACAAACAAAGTAGTCGGTTGCAAGCTCGAATAGGAAGGTCAAAATAATGAATGAATAGTCGGTTGATCAGACAACTGAATGGTCAAAAATATGATGGTCGACATGACTACAATAGCCGACTAAAATTTGGGATGTTGTGAATTTTGTGGAAACTATTAGGACAAATGACCTCTATTTGTGGACTAGATCTTTGTTACTTTCAAGAATTTGGTTAGATATAGAGACTATAAAAACGTGGCCTTACAGGTTATCCAATATAGAAATTTAGATGTCTTTCATACACATTATGCATTGTGATGTTTTGATCATGATGTAGTCTTTTTTAAGTGTTTTAATGGTGTCTTTAGGAACCACCTCTTTTCTTGGAATATTGTTCCCTTCAATGATTTTATTTTTTGTTCAATAGTTCAAGGTTAAAAGGTTCCCCAACATGGTATCAGAGCTAATGGTTTTGGCATATCCTGATTGTTTACAGATCGTGTCGATTCAGATATAGGGTTGATTGGATCTGGGTAGAATACTTGCTGAGTGATACCCATCCCTGGAATCTAATCAGATTTGTTAGATCGTAGGATTACCTCCAAGATAGAGTCTGTTGTTCTCAATGGACCTAATTCTGCAATATGGGAAACAAACATGGAGACCTTGTTAAAGAGAAAAGGACTGTGGAATTTCACAAAGACTACTATTGTTGATCCAAGAGATGTAGATGCTAATGTTTTCATTGACGTTAACAAATAGAAACTCGTGCTTTTTATCATGACCTACACCTCAAGGGATATCCGCTTCCATACAAGTGGAATTCATTTTCCTCGTTCCGTCTCGAACAGGATGAAGAATCTATTCAAGAAGATAAATGAAGGTGTATTAATGCAGATAGTATTAATTCTTGCACATGATCTAGGAACTAGGAATCAAAATAATCAAAGAATAATTAACAAATAATCATGAATTGGAAATAATCAGAACCAGAATTGGTTTCCTCTTTGTATATTTAATAAACAATAAAGGGTTACAATTCCAATGCTGAGCAATGGCTTAACTCCATGAAGAATTCGAATACCTAAGGAGACAATTTGAATTCAATGAGTGAGTCTAGCTTAACTGACTCTCAACCATTCAATCTCACTCAGTTAACCACTTGACCAAAACCCTAATTGACTCACCAAACCCTAACTAAAGTTGGAGTGCAATAAATGACTGAATCTCAACTGAAGGAGATCAAAGACATTTCATAGCAATCCAATCATCAAGTACTAGTGCTCCATGACTCCAATGAACCCCGATGAGGTTAACCGAAGCTGAACTGACCATCAGAAGTTGGTGGAGGTGCCTTGTTGACTCCAGTTCATTAAATAATAATAAATAATCATTAAATAATATATTTAATGACTGGAGGCACCTTAACTGACTTTAACTGACTGGTTGAACTGATTGTAACCACCAGTTAGCAATTAGGTGCATTAATGTCACACAGATCACCCCCGGAGTGCTCCAGTTAGCCTCCTTGACTGTAGGAGAAGGCTAAGTTAGCCTCCTTGACTGTAGGTAGGCATGGGTGTGACTGGATGATGAAAATTAATGCTCCACTAATGTCAATTAAACTTAGGATAGTGGTTTAACTAGGCCAATTTGACCAAAAGAGTGTGTATGATGGTAAATGTCTCAAACACCCCCCCTTAAGCTATACTCAGGAAGAGTTAGAAAAAAGATATGCATAAAAATGCTAGGGCCCTAGAAACTAAGGCCATAGGTCACCCTGTATAATGCTAAAAATGAAACAATGCTCAAAACAAACTAAGTGAGGAAAAGAGGGAAAACCCAATGGGAAAAACCCCCGCTCAAGCTGAACACTAAAAGTAGTCTGGATCACCCTGATGAACTCACCCCCAATAGTGAACAGAGGTAAGTGAACTTCTTTTCTGAAAATCTCTTGGTGAATATGTCTGCAATCTGCTCATCAGTCGGGCAGTATTGCAGAATGATGGTCCTGTCATGCACTAGCTCCCTGATGTAGTGCATGTGAATCTCTACATGCTTGGTCCTCTGCCTGGTAACTGGATCCGTGGATATCTTAATAGTACTCTGGTTGTCACAAAATAGGACAGTGGACAAAGTACTACCAAGATCAAACTCTGAAAGAATGCCTTGCAACCAAACTACTTGGATGCAAGCATTCACCGCTCCTCGATACTCGGCCTCTGCTGAAGATAGTGCTATGGAAGCCTGCTTTTTGCTTGACCAGCAAATAGGGCCACCACCAAACATGAATACATATCCGGAATTTGACTTCCGATCAATAGAATTACCTGCCCAATCGGAATCTGTGTATCCAACCAGCTCTAGCTCGGAGTCTGCAGCATAGTGAATGCCGTAGGTCCTGGTTCCCTGAATGTACTGGAGGATCCTCTTGGCTTCATTCCAATGAATACCATGAGGCTGCTGCATGTATATTGATACAAAATTCATGGCATAACAAATATCAGGCCTAGAATGTGTCAAGTACAACAAGCTACCAATCAGTTGTCGATAGATAGTGCAGTCCATGGGAGGTGTGCTTTTTCCTTCTTCAAGGCTGATCCTTGAAAGGAAAGGGAATGGGTGCAGGCCTACATTAAGCCATGTTAAACTTAAATAATAGGTCTGAAATTTATTTTGACTGAGTTACCATAATCCCATCAGAATTTTGCTCGATTTCGAGCCCCAAAAATTGTTTTAGAAGCCCCAAATCACTCATTTCAAAGGCATTGTGGAGAGCAGTTTTGATGGCTGAAATGGAGGCAATTGTGCTACCTGTGATTAGTATGTGATCAACATATAAAACAATGATAATTATATGAACATCATGCTGCTGTAAATACACATTTGGATTTGATATACATCTCTGAAAGTTTTGCGAGAGAAGGAAGGCATCCATCTTGGAATACCACTCTCTTGGGGCCTGTTTTAACCCGTATAGTGACTTCTTTAGCTTGCAAACCAAAGATGGATCAGTGATGTAGCTCTCAGGCTGATTCATGTATATCTCCTCATGAATATCTCCATGTATAAAGGCTGACTTAAAATCCATGTGATGCACCTCCCAGTGCTTGGATGCGGAAATAGCCAAAACAAGGCGGATGGAGTCCATTTTTGCAACCGTTGAAAGGTCTCATGGTAGTCCACTCCTTGGAACTGAGAGAAACATTTTGATACCAGCCTTGCCTTTTATTTTCAGTTGCTTCCATCAGCAGCAACCTTTGTCTGAAACACCCACTTTCATTGAACCAATTTCCTTCCCGGAGGAAGAGAAACTAGCTCCCAAGTAGTGTTTTTTCTGAAGAGAATTCATCTCTTCATCCATGGCAAGTTGCCATCTCGGATCATTTAAAGCATGGTAGTATGATTTTGGATCTTAAATAATCATCAAATATAAATTTTTGGACAGTAAATTATCATAACAAGAGAGCGCAATACCTGCTCTTTGGAAATCAGACCGGGTTCTCCTTGGATCATCCGGATTTCCAATGTTGTCTCCTGTGGAGGAGAGTGTCTTTTGGGCCCATGTAGGAAGATGATTTTGCACTTCAGGTTATGATTCAATATATAATTATTGATGCACACTAATATTAGAAATCAGAGGATCCAAATCAGGGTCATCACCCCCAATTTCATCATCCAAATATTCAGTGGAATAGGAAGGAATTTCAACAGTTTTCTCCTTCACTAGTTCCACCTCCTGAAGAGGCTCATCAAACTTGACACTTCTCTCGATGATGATATGTTTGGTATTGATATCCAGTAGCTTAAATCCTTTTGATTCATCAGGATATCCAATAAACATACATTCTATTCTCTGCGGTTGCAAAGCCCTTCTTTTATCAAGCAGAATCCGGGCCCATGCAGTGGACCCAAACACCCGTAGGTTCGACACATCTGGCTTGTGTCCAAAGTATGCTTTGAAATGAGTCTTTCCTTTCATTGATGAATGTGTCACCCTGTTCTGAATGTATTTTGTAGCATGCATGGCTTCAGCCCAAAAATTTTCAGCAAGCTTCTTTGACTCCAACATACAGGTGGTCATCTCTTTGAGAGACCGGTTCTTCCTTTCCGCTACTCCGTTCTGCTGGGGAGTGTAAGGAATTGAATGTTGGACCTAAATACCACTTTGGGAGAATATGTATAGAAACTCATTACTGACATACTCACCTCCATTATCATATCTCAAGATCTTGATCTTAAGCCAAGAGGCATTTTCGATCAAGGCCTTCAATTCAGAAAATTTTTCACATACTTCTGATTTCTTTTTGAGAAAGAAAACCCATGTATACCTTGAAAAATCATCAATAAAGGTAAGGAGGTACCTTGATCAATTCATGGATGTGACAGGTATTGGACCACTGATATCAGAATGTATCAGCCCCAATATGCTTGTAGCTTGGTTTGCCTTCCCCCGATCGAACTTGTGCTCAGGGTGTTTTCCAATCACACAGCCCTTGCAGAATCCCGTGGTTGCCTTGATGACCAGGAGGACTTCAACCATGGAGTTTTTATGTAATTGCTGCAAATATTTGAAATTAAGATGGCCAAACCTCTCATGCCACATCATACTAACCTCATTTCCATGAGTTAGCAGAGCGGTGGGCTTTGCATCTACAACAAAGTGAGAGAACTCATAGGATTTTGCATGATGATTTGCATGGCCTTTTGCAATGAGTTTCCCGGATGCAATTTCTGTTATCTCAACATCATTTGGGATGAAAGAGAATCTTAGGAATTCCTATATGTGTCATCTGATAGACACTAAGGAGATTTGCTGCTAGAGATGGTACATACAAAACATTAGAAAAAAAACCATTTTCTAGATCTACAGTACCTTGTCCTTTGGAAATGATGGTGGAGTCATCTCCCATGTGGATGGGGATGGATTTGTCAGTCTCCAAGGATGAAAAGGAGTCTTTTTCAGCCATCATTTGATTCGAATATCCACTGTCAATCAATAGTGATTTGGACTTCGAAGTGCTTTCCATGAGGGCATGACCTTTCTCATGCTGTGGTTCCTGATCTTGGTGATCTCTCCTCTGAAAAGCTCCCCGGAAGATTGATGTGATTCCTCTCAAGGAGAGAGGTTGCTTCATTAAGATTTTTATTCATGCAGGCATGTTCAGGGTGAAAACCCTTCCCGCAGTAAGAACACCTGACTTTTTCTTTCCCATTGTGCCCTTTTCCTTTGTTCTTCCTTAAGCCGGAAGATTCATCATGCTGCTGATTTTCAACTCTAGGATTGTGAGCATCAAATTTAGTTTTCTGATTTTTCTGCTTCTTTCCTTTACTCTTCACATATTTGGGCCCCAAGACATGGAGGGCTTGATCACAGCAAGATTGGATGAT
Organism: Pseudotsuga menziesii; assembly: GCA_001517045.1. Classification (NCBI taxonomy): domain Eukaryota; kingdom Viridiplantae; phylum Streptophyta; class Pinopsida; order Pinales; family Pinaceae; genus Pseudotsuga; species Pseudotsuga menziesii. The sequence continues at coordinate 29,062 of LPNX010736977.1, forward strand.
CCCCATCTGGACAAGCTTGTCATGTTCACTAGTTAGGGACTCAATGAAGGCATTGAGTGTAGGCATCTTCCATCCAGGGGTTGTGAGCTTCCCCGCACAGAATGTAGAAACAAAAACTAAATAATCAGCCCTGAGTTTGAAGAGGATGGCTAGGATGAGCTGATCATCCTCCTTCTCCACTTTGCATTGCTTCAAGAGAAAAACAGTATGCTTGAACTTTGTAAAGAAATCATTCAAATTCTCGAAATTGGAAGGTTGGAGAGACATGAGTTCATTTTTGAGTTGGTAAACTCTCAAGTCATCATGCTTTCCATACAGAGATTTCAATTTGTCCCATATTTATTTCGGTGTCTTCAGATCCGTAAGATAGAAGAGAAGGTCATCGGAAATAGAGAGGCACAAGCAATTGAAGGCTTCATCCTTCTTGTTCAAGAATCTTGATTTTTCTATGGCAGATCTAGGCTCAACTACAGTGTCCATGGTGACTCTATAGAGTCCTTTGGAGCACAACTGATTTTCCATTTTTTTTTTCCATGTGTGGAAATTGTATGGAGTCAACAGAGGTACTGAGGAGGCCATCTGGATATGCTGTAGTGAATGCTTCACTTGTAGAAACCTGAAAATAAAAATAGAAAGGGCAAAAAATGGTCGGACAGCCTACACATTCTAGGATTTCATCACACCCAACATAGTCAATCAAGCAAGCTTGATCAACAAGTTATTTACTTGGGGTATTAAGTGGTAAGCCTTGGATTCTGGTGCAGTGCTGGAATTTTGAGCTATTTCTCACTTCTCATGGAGAAATCTGTCAAAAATCTTGTTTTTGAGAGATTGTTCTTCGTCCCGCCATATGCACTGATACCATATTAATTCTTGCACATGATCTAGGAACTAGGAATCAAAATCATCAAAGAATAATTAACAAATACTCATGAATTGGAAATAATCGGAACCAGAATTGGTTTCCTCTCTGTATATTTAATAAACATTAAATGGTTACAATTCCAATGCTAAGAAATGGCTTAACTCCATGAAGAATTCAAATACCTAAGGAGACAATTCGAATTCAATGAGTGAGTTTAGCTTCACTGACTCTCAACCATTCAATCTCACTCAGTTAACCACTTGATTAAAACCCTAATTGACTCACCAAACCCTAACTGAAGTCGGAGTGCAATAAATGACTGAATCTCAACTGAAGGAGATCAAACACATGTCATAGCAATCCAATCATCAAGTACTAGTGCTCCATGACTCCAATGAACCCCGATGAGGTTAACTGAAGCTAAACTGGCCATCAGAAGTTGGTGGAGGGGCCTTGTTGACTCCATTTCATTAAATAATAATAAATAATATATTTAATGACTGGAGGTGCCTTAACTACTTGTAACTGACTGGTTGAACTGATTGTAACCACCAGTTAGAAATTAGGTGCATTAATGTCACACAGATCACCCCCGGAGTGCTCCTATTAGCCTCCTTGATTGTAGGAGAAGGCTAAGTTAGCCTCCTTAACTGTAGGTAGGCATGGGTGTGACTGGATGATGGAAATTAATGCTCCACTAATGTCAATTAAACTTAGGATAGTGGTTTAACTAGGCCAATTTGACCAAAAGAGTGTGTATGATGGTAAATGTCTCCAACAGATAGAGAAAGATTTTATATGTCCCGAACCTCTTTCCTTTGATCAGATCGAACTTAGTTCATTGAGTAAATTTAATTTCAAAAAATACTTAATATCATGGAACTAAAAGATAAATAAATAGAGAAAATAAGTACAAAATCCACAAAATAAGACAATATATACCCTAGGAAAACCCACTATGGGGAAACAACCATCTATAAATAAGGACTATGCCTTTCTCTTCATATCAAAAATGAAATTACAAAGGAATTATCACTCTCTATGGAGTTACTTATGATTTTATGGACATAATGGCCACTACAAAATATTCAATATACTCTATTAATCTCTAACATTCACTCCCCTATTGTTTCTTAACTATGGAACAATACCATGAACAAGCGAATGGCTCCCCTTCTTTTCGTAGTTTCTCGTTATTTAAAATAGCCTGATATCCATGTAGGGATAATTTTGTGGTTTTTGCATGCATCAAATTCTGATTAGGGTTAGGATTTTGGTCCTTCTAGAGTTTTGTTGAAGTTACACACATTATTATCTCCACATGTGTGAAAAATGAGATCTCATGTGGAATCCACTTGGTAACACATTGGTTAATTGGATATATCAACTTGCAAGAAGCATAACTTTTGCATGTGGTTTCCGTTTGAGGAAAATTTTGGATTGTTGGAAAGGTCTCAAAATTTAGAATCAAGTGAAGGACCATGATGATTCAATGGGATGATATAACAAAAAAAATCATCTATACTCTTAAATAGTCTTCACAAGTTTATGTACCCCAAATTTGCAAAATGAGACATCCCTTAAAATAATCCCTACAAGCCAATTCATCAAACATTTCAACCTAAAAATATCTAAGCAGGTAACAAATTATATATTGATCCATTTCATATCACATCTCCCCATTATGGGAAGTTTGTGGTCCCCAAAATATTTTACTAAATGAGGTGAGGAAATGTTTCCTCTACCCTCTCCTTGGAGTACCATTTAGCCTTGCATGGAAGTTTTCCTTTCATCCCAAACTACTAGATTTCATATTGTCCTTGCTTAGTAGTTTTGGAATTCTTATGCAACACTTTTATATCTTCTAATGCTTTCTTAAACTCTTATTCTAAGTTCTCTATGGAAGGTAAGACATGCTCAGGTTCCTAATCCAACCTGGAAGGTTTATAGAGTTTCATATTTCTACATCCAGTACAAATTAAATGCACATGTATGGGGGTATAATGAGTCTATGAGAATTATCTCCCACCTTTTCCGATACCTAAATTCCATACCTTATGGCCTTGATATTCTTACCAAGACCCTATAGTCTTTCCTTATTAAGGAGTGCCATAGTTTATCTCCCACTTGGAATGTTTCTTAACCTTTTGTTGTTTATTTCTTTCTTTGTACTTTTCCTATAACCTCTCCAATGTATCTTGCACTTGTAAATGGATCTTCCTAATATTATCAATTAAATTTTCAGCTCTTACTACTTCACTTGTGATTTCTTCCCTCACTCCCCTTTTCTATCCATAAACAACATCTAGAGGTGAATGGGGGGAAATATCCAAAACAAGTTTCAAAAGGGACTTCTCAATGGAAGTTTTGATTTCTCTACTATAAGAGTGTCAAACGTAGATGAAATTTTCATCCCAAGTCTCCGAATACTTGTGATTGTGACCCCTCAAAAGTTGTGCGAAATTCCCATTAACTATTTTTGTCTTCTGACCATCTACTTGTGGATGGAATGTTGTATATCTCTTCAAATAATTAATGTCCATATTTTCCCATAGTGTAGTCCAAAATGTAATAAGAATCTAGTATCTTTGTTTCATATGATGCTCCTTTGTGTCCCAAAGCGCACCCATATATATTCAAGGAACATGTTTTTGGCTTCTTGGCCTTCGATGGTATTTTTATAAGACATAAGAATGCACATTTTGTTGAATTTGTCAACTACTAGAAATAAATATTAAGGTACCTTCTTAGTGGTTGGAATACCAGTCACAAAACCCATAGAGATGTTATCCCATGGTCTCATATAAATAGGTAATGTATGGTATAGATGTAGCTTCCTATTATCAGTCTTCTTTGTACAACAAAGTATGCACCCTATGATAAACTGCATCTTCTTACATTCTAGATCAATAAACATTACTATGTAAGTTTGTAACTATCTTCCCTACACCCAAAATTGATGCAAGTGTGGGTTTTAACAACCTACAAATTTACAATTCACACAATTTTCTTGCATTCATCACTGCCTTGACATATGATATAACAAAAGCATATTCACTCATCAATTCTAACTGTCCCCTTTTCTGACAATTTAGATCACTTTCAGTAAAAATATATTGTAATCCAAGATGATCTAAGTTCAATTCAATATTTCTTCCTACCAAATAAAGTATCCATAATTATAAAGCATAAACTACAACTACGAGTTCCAAATCATGCATCGCATAGTTTCCTTCATGCATTATAAGTTTCCTTGAAACATAAGCTATCACCCTACCTTATGTTGGGTATAATAATCCTTTCTTTGACCACATAGTCTATTTGTCTATTTTGCGTAGCTTAGGAGGTCATTATCACTTTACTAGAGTATGGGGGTACATACCTAGGAGTCATCTACACTTTTTATTTTTGGTGCCAACATGAGTTTTTGTGCCATTGGTGCCAATCCGTACATTTTAGGAACTCTCTCTGAGTTCCACCAGTAGTCACCTTCAGGTCATTGTGGTAGATAGTCATTCATGCTCAGTTATGCTTCAGTCACTATCAGTTAGATCATAGTCAGTAATATTAGCGCTAGTTTTCATGATTGAAGGGAGTGTGGGCACAATTATTCACCTACCTTCACCTACCATCATCAGTTAAGTAATTGTAGACTGATTTGGTTAGGCAAAGTTAAACTAGTGATATCAAGTGATGATTTTTTCCACATTTTGAGTTAACACATCAGTCAGTCTAAGTTGGTAGATTTGAATCCTATCTTTAGCATTCAAATTCTCCTATATGTACAACCAGTGTATTCCATATTGTTTACTAATTAATGGATTATGATTAATTATGCCAATTGTTGGTCTCATGTGTGATTATTTCTCCATGAATTAGTGAGCATGGTTTATTAAATTATTCTCTCTCTTATGCAACTTTCTCTTCTCATTTGAATTCATGCAGGACAATGATCCTATTATTCACAAAATTTAACACAGTATCAGAGTGGGTATCCATGCCTGCCTCGAACCTCATTCAATTCCATTGATGGACCAGAAGCAGTTGAGTTTCCACATAATTCCTATAATAATTGCATTTCTCCCTTTGGATTCATCAAGAGAAGTCTATCTAAGTGCGATGGACTCAGAAAAAGTCCACAGGTCGAAGTGAAGGGTGTTTGAGCTAACATAAATTTGAATTAAATTGTTTTGCAGGTACATTCAAAGAATTTCTGAATATTTGTTTATCAATACATTTGTGAAATGGAGAATTCAACAGGTCTAACTCTTAGAATCCTTACTACTTTCAATTACCTTGAATGGAGAGAAGAAATGCAATTTTTCTTGCGCAACAAAGGTCTATACACGATGACAATGGGTAGATAAGTCGAATCCTAGTAATATATTGAGAAATCCAAGTTTTTGAATAGGCTTGATGAAGCCTTTGGATTCATGTGCATCCACATATCCAGAGAGTTGTTGTTCCACCTTGAGGGAATCAGAACTCCGAAATAAGTATGGGATAAGCTTGAATCCTTATTTGGAAAACCTGATGAGTTGAGGGGCCATATCCTAGAGAATGAGCTAATAGCACTAGATCCCAGTAGCTTCAAAACTATACAATAGCTCTTTACTAAACTCAAATCATTGGTCATGCATTGCAATCAATGCGGGATTCAGAATAAGGATGGGCAATTGGTGCTCTCCATACTGAGCAAACTTAGCTCATAATTATCATTGTTTGTCTCTATTTTTCACTCTAGGAGACTAACTACTCCTAATTGGAAAATTTTATCTCTTGACACCTTCATAGAGATTCTAATATAAGAGCAAGACAATCTATTATAGATGGGAGCTCTCAAAGCCTCTCCAAATAAAGCTCTGTTAGCTGGTGAGACAAGAAATGCACAAGAAAGAAGGAAGCATAAAGGTAAAGAGAAAAGAAACAATTAATTTGAACTAAAAGATGAGTTTTATCGATCACTTGAAGCCACAATATCTAGGAAGGAAAAACATCAGAAGGAAAATTTCTCTTACTGTAAGAAAGGTAACCATACATACAAGTATTGTATGAAGAAGACCATTAACCAAATGGAAAATATCCTTGAGAAACACAACATTTACCTCCCTGAAGGTGCAAGGAAGACTAAATCTTGATAAATGAATGAAGATGATGATGATAGGTGCCATGCATTGAAGGCTAGCTGTTCAAAATCACATTCCTTCCTCATTGATTCAATAGCCTTCAATCATATGGTTTCATCTAGGGAATAATTCTTTTCATTACAAACTATTGATGGTATGAGTATTCACATGGGTGATGATACCCAAATTCAAGTTTAAGGAAAGGGTTCTATAAAATTAAAACATGGAATGTTCAAATATGTACTCTATGTTCCCTCCTTAGCTACAAATTTTTCATTTGTATACCAGATGACACATATTGTCCCACCAAAGCGAGCAGTATTCTATCTTGACTTAGTGGATATCTCAGATATCTGAAGTGGGAAAATTATAATGAAGGGTGTTGCAAACCATGCCTCATAGGGATATGAATTCTCACACTTTCTTCCATACTCAGATCTAGTACAGTCTCATCTGTCATTCGAAAGGGGAGGTAAAACCATTATATCTACTCCTTTTACATATGATAATTTTTCCATTAATTTTTTAGATTCAGTAGATAAGGAAAAAGATTAACATGATCTTGAAATTGAGATTGAACCTCAAGAGAATCTAGATCTAGATCCATCATCTATTCCAAATCAAAGTTCTAAATGGGACCAAAATCTCATTTAAGCTATGAGAATGTTGTTGGGGATCTAAATGGCAAAAGAAGAAAAATGTCCCAATATCAGAATCAACATGTTGCACTCCCCCATTCAGTTTCACTTCCTTCAGAGAGGTGCAACAAGATCCCATAGAGATTATACACAATGGTAAATCTTGATCATCAATTTGGCTCACTGGAGAAAAAATTGGATCATGTCACTCTTCCTCAAGAAATAAGAGACAAATGAAATTTTCCTTCTCTTATCTATCATCGGATTGGAAGAAGATGTAAAATTTCACATGCACAGTCCAAGGAATCTAGTGCACATAAGAACCATCATTCTGCTTTACTTCTCCACTAAGATGTAGATTGCAACAATATTTTCATAAGTTTTTTCTCAATAAGAATTTTTTTCCCTTAAGTTTGGGACCTTATTTCATGATTTAACTACTTATTTTGACGAAGCAGGGGGGTTCCATGATATTTTCCTCATTTCCTTGATTATATTAAGTGGTTATTATTATTTTTCATCTAGATTGTATGGGTGGCCTTTGGTCTTACTTGTCAGGGCCCGGGTTGTCCAAAGTCAGAATTAAAGAGGGACGCTGGGATTAATAATCCTTCCTTTGACCACATAGTGAGTCTATTTTTCTATTTTTCCTAGCTTAGGAGGCCATTATCACTTTACCAGAGTATGGGAGGACATATCCAAGAGTCATATACACTTTTTATTTTTGGTTCCATTGGTGCCATTGGTTCCAATCCCTACATTTTAGGAACCCTCTATGAGTGCCACCAGTAGTCACTTTTAGTTCACTATGGTAGGTAGTCATTCATGCTCAGTTATTCTTCAGTCACCATTAGTTAGATCACAGTTAGATAGATTAGCTCTATTTTTCATGATTCAAGGGAGTGTGGTTTCCATTATTCACCTACCATAACCTACCATCATCAGTTAACTAATTGTAGACTAATTTTGTTAGCCGAAGTTAAACTAGTGAGCTCACTGATGATTTTTTCCACTCATAGTTAGCACATCAATCAATATGAGTTGGTAGATTTGAATCATATCTTTAGAATTCGAATTATCCTATATGTACAACCAGTGTATTCCATATTATTTACAGATTAATGGATTATAATTAATTATTCTAATTATTGGTCTCATGTGTGATTATTTATCTATGAATTATTGAGCACAATTTATTAAATTCTTCTCTCTCTTCTACAGATTTCTGTTATCATTTGAATTCATCTAGGCTGGTCATCCTATGCTTCATAGAATCTAACACCTTATTGCATATACACACTTCCTATACCTTCTTTTGAAGCATACATACTAAGAAATCTTGATCCATATCCAGTAACTATAACAGTGAATTCATCGTCTAGAATTTCTTAGGATTTGTAAATGCTTGTCCACCATGTTTATCCCATAATGAGGTATTGATCCTCTTTTGCAACTCTATAATTGGGCTTGTGATTTTTTAAAATACTTCTACAAAACTTCTATACTAGATTTCCAATCCCATGAAACTATGCAATTCATGTACATATGTTGGTTCACGCCATTCAATACTAGCCTCAACCTTTGATGGATCTATTGCAATCCCATTTCTAGAAATAACATTTCCTACATAGTGAATTTTCGATTGGTAAAAGGAACATTTAGAGATTTTATCATATAGCTTATGCTCTCTCAAACATTGCAACACTCATTTTTAAATATATGCATGTTCTTCTTTCATCTTATAGTAAGTAATAATTTAGTATAAAAAACTTGTAGAAAATTATCTAGGCATTTTTGGAATACACTGTTAATCAAATTAATTAAAACACTAAATAAATTTGTTAATCCAAATAGTAAGACTAAAAACATCAAAATGTCCATACCACATCATAAATGTAGTTTTTGTTAATACTTAGTTAATCAATATTAGATCTATATTTGAGAATACTTTTCGAGCTCTCAGACGAAGTTGGTTTCACTTTTTAGTGCCACTTTAGAAAGTGAAAATGCACCTCCTAAATGAAAATCTATAACGCATATGCATTATTGATGCTATGTTCGGAAAAACCCAATCCAAAATCAAGGCTAAGGTTAGTTAGTGAATATCGCAAGTGCGATATATCGCACTTGCATTTTAAAATATTTACAAATCGCAAGTACGATATATCGCACTTGTGATTTCTAAATCCATAAAAAAAATAGAGGTACACGACCTCAATTTCCTATTTGCACAATGAAGGCCGCGATATCGGACAGCGAAAAACCGCACCAGCGATTTGAGTTTGACAATTTGGAGGTGCCTTTGGAGGATAATTTGCAAGGGCCAATTCAGAGCGTGGATCCAATGGAGGGTAAGTACTCATTTCTTCACAATTGATTTTAACTTATTTTTTGCTTTTGTTCATTTTATATTTTTATATTTCTTAAAAACGAATTTAATAAAAAAAAATCAATTAAATCAAACAATGATATATTAAAACAAATTTTATATGTTGTTTAATATTAAAAGATAATCGAAGTGTTGAATTTAATGAAACCACTAATAATCAAGAACCAAACCCAAATACGGACACAAACCCAAACACGGAGGGGGGACAAGACAAGAATTCAGAGATTCTGGCTCATTTGGGTTCATTGAGGTGCCTTAGCTCATTGTTTAGAGGGGGGAGCATTTGAGACAATCATTAGTTGAGGCATTGGATACCATAACAAACACAATTTCCAATGCCCAAATATCACTATACAACATCAGCTCATACAGAGAATCCATGAGGCAATACTATTCCGATGGTTTGAGCTATAAAGACATAAAAAAACTAAAGATAACCAAAGACCAATTTTTTCATTATTCCGGGACCCTAGTACCGGATTGGTTCCACCCACTAGTCGTGCACACATTTCCATAAATTGGTGCATGGAACCAAATGTGAAATCCAATTGTATGTATCATTAGTACATGGTATTTGATGAAGACCCTCATGGGAATAGAGACATCCCTTTCTATTTCCTCGGGAAGTTGTATGCAAAATTTATGTTGAGGAAACATGTTAGCTATTTTGATATTTTCGAGTTCCAGGGTGTGGGTCATGGGATTCCCCAAGACAGTGAAGGGGCTAGAACTGATCCTAACTGAGTGCCACACCCTCCACGCACACCAAAACCCCCTCAGGTATATCCTCCTGCGGGTCTTGTGATTGATGATACACAATAGGCCTTATTTGACTTGGCAGATACATTTCTTCAACATGGGACTGTTGTCTAAGGAAATGTAGGCCAAGGGGTTGGAACTTCTGAGGCTGGCCCATCCCACACTGAGGATCCACACACTATGTCTGCAGACCGTACTAAAGATACTGATCGCACGGGAGACATTGAGGGTTCATAGCGTCATGTTATTCCACACCCTTCCATAGCGTGTGGAGGCATATGTTATGGCCCTGCTTCAAAGTTACAGGATGATGGATTACTCCGACATGTAAGTAAATCTCATTATTTTCATATTATATTTTGTTTTATATCACAATTTTAAATTGTTCTGTAATTTATTTCTATTTAATTATCTAACAAAATATGTAACAAATATACAGATGGTGTCCCATCACACCCCATATTCACATAGTTCTATGATTGATGTTTGTTACGGAGAAAACTTCCTATGGCTTGGGGTACCACAACAGACAGGGTAACCACAGAAATCAATCATTTCCTATATGCAAGAGAAACCAAACATCTAACACTAAAGGATCTCGAAACATACCTTACTTCGGACGGTTGATGTAGATCCATGTTTGAGCTTTTCCACTTTCGCTTGTATTGATAATCTGCTCTCTCAACATTCAATAAACAAGACAAGCATGCTATATAATTGTGTTAGACCTACTCTGGCACATATAATCAATAACATATAAGCATTTAAAAGTGTCCATGGATTCAATACTCATTTAAATACACATTATTGGATAGGAAAAGATATTTCTATTAATATAAATCAGAGATTACAATAGTGACAACCTCTGACGGCACGTCTGCGAATCAGAGACACTGAGTCCTCCACCACTTCAATCCTCCATCTCTCGATAGTAATCTCACAAGCAAAGGAAAGCTTGGGAATAACACAAAGTGCTCCAAGGGACAAAGGGATTCAGACTCAAGTATAAGCTCTGACAACAATGGACTATAGTTGTCTTTCTCTTCAATTCCTCTCCCTTTAATGTATCCAAAGGGTTCCTTATATAATGCTTCAATGGGGTAATGGAAGGTCAAATCTGAGTGATATCACGGCATATGGAAGGCTGAGAGACAAGTGACTCAGATCCACATCAAGGAAAACTCCAAAACTATTTGGCCTTTTGTACACATCCCGATGTACGCAGGTTTAAGGGTCAAATCCGCGTATATACGCAAGAATAGGTTTAAAAGTCGTGTATAGCAAATAATGAATGTTTTTAGGGATGATATTGGAAACATCAAAGGTAGAAAAATGGTCCATGGGATCTAAAGAGTCTACAGAGGGATAGGGAAGGCCATAAAGGTGTGATCCACCATGTGTGGTAAAATCAGCTGTAACATATGCCCCCTAATGTGTGAGGTCAGAGGGGTCATACGACGGTCGAAATACATTATAAGTCCATCCCATAAGTGAAGTGATGAAGAAATAGGTGGAAGAACCAACCATCCAATAGTACAATACAATGATCAAACTCTACACATAACTGCAAGTAGATATAGTAGTCCCGGATACATAAGAGTACAATGGCCATGAATAGGCATGATACAAAATATGACATGTGTGGTCAATGCCACGTACAATATAGATAGATCAGAATCTCCGTGATGAAGATATACAAAGGATCATGATCTCCATGAAGGCTAAATATATGTAATGGATCAAGATCTCCATAATGGCTGGAAATATCTGACATACACTGGAATCAAGTCATGAGAGCTGAAATCTCATGAACATTGGCACGATCAAGGAGGTAACATATATGAAATGCCACCAATCTGGAAGGTCTTCTACACAATCTGCTACAAGTACATGTCCTACTATGTGAATAGAGGTGTCAAGGTCGAACATAGTAGTCCATCATCTGATTACCGGTCATTGATGTATACGGTTAACAGACGCGAGATCACCCACCGATAATGAAAATGGGAATTAAGGTACTACAGTGCAAACTAACAAGTGTGAATAAATGTGTTGAGGTCGAACGCTTGAGAGGATCCATCGATCAGGGGACATTGATGTATTCCGAAAACTGTCAATTGTGAGAGAACCTGCCACTTATGAATGCAAGTCTCAAGGCACTCAAAAATTACTCTAGATTCCTATCCCAAAATAAATGATTTGAAGTCGATGGGATGAAATCCACTGGAAGGAGTGCATTAATGCATCCCTCATCATCCAACATGAGGTACTTAGCAAAGCTGTATAATGTGGAAGGACTCGATCATAAAGTGCACGAACAAGTATCAGTACCAGGAATGGTCGACTCAGGTTTCAACTTCCTTCAAACAAGAGCATAAAGACGAATGGTGACTGAATGTAGGTAGCATAGACTCGATATACAAAACTGGGACATCTCTGTGACACAGGAGGCATCGACATAGGCTCCATAGGGACTTGAAGCTTAACCAGTCAGTGGAGATAAACTCAAAGAAATGAGTATAGGTCCTAAAGTCAAACTATTAACCCAACCAATGGATGTGATATATAGTTCTCTCTTTGAAAGAAACACGACGTGATTGCTGCCAAATATAACATCTTTTCTTGTCCAAATTTTTGGTTTTTTGATTTTTTTGGATTTTTTCAAATATTTTGAAAAACTTGAAATAGAATAAAAGTGCTTTATATTTACAGACTAGGAGGAGATGAGTGTCAACGGGAAAAAAAAATAGTTCCAAGCAGTGGAACATACCTATGCTCAATGCAAGGACACATGTGTAGGATAACGACACTCGGGGGAAAGGCCCCTCCCGGTAAAAATGGGGAATCAAGCTACAAAGGATATAAAAATGGCTCTGTGTAGCTAGACATGAGACAAGCTCGGGCTATATAACTGATAATCAAAGTCAGGGAAGCCGGCATAAGGCTCAATGAGGCAGGAAAAACTCATGATAATGCAATTACAAATTGACATAAGGGAGTCCTAGGCACAAAGGCCAGCAAAAAGATCAAGAGGAGTATGAGGCTCTTGTGCAAAGACATGGTGATACTATGCAAAAGACTCCCACACCGTAAAGGGAAAAAATGTCGGCATGGGCACCAAATGCAAAAAAGGAGCTAACTAGGGCACCCATGTATGGTCAAGCTCTAACATTCACATCATGTCACTTCTAAAACAACAAGAAGGTTCTGCGACAAGATAGAATGGGTTTGTACCTAAGGTTATAATGAAATGGTCATAAGGTCATGCAAAATGTACACGAATGTGAAATCTAACCTATATGCTAGTTTAGACATAATACCTGAAAGTGACATGAATGGGTCAAAACAATGGTTGAAACATTGCTCAAAATGGACTCCTACATCATGAGATTAGTCCAAAACGGTCCAAAATGGTAAAAAATGGTTTAAAACTATAGAAAGGGGGTAAAAAATTTCAAAAATTTCAAAAATGTTCTATTAATAGTAAAAAATTCAAAAATTACATATCATTTGAAATTTTTACCCATTTGAGCTTAGAACTTCCAACGCATATTCCGGGAGCTTCGTCCGGCGAAATTCGACACCGTTTGTTCCGGGTAACTTCTCATGTCCTCCTCTTCCATTTTCATGCAAATTTTTCAATTTCCATGGTCAAATTGGACTTTTAAGGCACTCTAAATTGGTTGTTTCAGCCCACGCAAATATCGGGGATTTTTTCATGTATAGGGCTGGCTATACGCGGAAAAACAGCCCAAAACCACATACATACGCGGCTATTTTGCAAACAGCTACGTATGCGGCCGCGCACATGGTTTTTTAAGGTATATATTGACCAAAATTTATTTTTAATGTGCAGGATGGTTCTAGAATGGAGAGAGAGGGAACATGGAGATGTAGAAGAGGTTGTTCGGTGTGATTTGATTGCTCAACAAGCTCTACGTGCATGTGGGCTATACAAGTTTTGATGTCTTGGAATCCTGAGGGCCAAACCAAGATTCTTGTAGATGCTAGTAGACTATTGGGATCTAGACTCAGATTCCTTTCATATCGATGGGATGTCCCTCACTATAGAGGTGGAGGACATATATTTCATTACTAGATTGTCCCGACGGGGAGAAGTGGTGAACCTATGCTCTCGCGGGCCCGGAGGTGGCCTCACCATTGATGAGTACATTGGAGTACACTGTTTTCTGGACATGAAAAAGGTTGGGAGTCAAATCCTGAAAAACTCTATCCAGGTGCTAGGACTGAAGGACATACTATTTGCACTCGGTAGGATAGCTGGTATAGCATCACTCCACCAGGCCTCGCGGCCATTGATGTTCTGTGCAGTGGAGTGCATGAGACCTATAGTGTATGACTAGAGCACTGTGCTATTGAGTAACATGAAGCAGCATCTAAGTGACTACAAGATAGGTAGGGTACAAAACTTTGGTTTCGACAGTATACTGAGCATGTTCTTCTTTGAGTGTGTTCTGGGGCTAAGCCTTAGAGTTGACGTTCCTCCTCACAGGATTTGAGATCCGGCCCAACAACGTTGGAAATATGCTATGCACAGACTAGGCGGAGGTAGGGTGTCTAACCCCTACCCAGGTGACTTCTTCCCATGGTGGCGACGGCATATTATTGCCATCGATGATTATCCCTATGCAGGAATAGATTTACGGGGAGATTCGGACATGCCCTTACCACCAAGAGCAACATACGGTGATATTGGTAATGAATCCCAAACCCTCTATTTAAATTTTTTTGAATTATTATTTTTTTAATGTTTTTTGATATATAGACTCAAAAGACATGTTTTGGTGTGACGACACATAGTGACAATCTGTCATAAGTATGCAGATGTTGGACCATGGTGGCCTGACGGATTCCCTCATCATAGACAGAGGGGAAGAGGAGATGATATCATGGGTGTGGATGTGGAGAAGATGCTCCAAAGCATCCACACCAACTTTGTATGCTTAACACACCCGGTACCCATGGTGCAAGTCGAGGACTTTCTTGAGGCCATGCAGCATCAAGTGGTTGGTGTACCATGAGCATGGGTTTGGTTATTTCGACGACTTGCTAGAGCCATGGTGTGCTACCATGATTAGAACCCCCTTCCTCCTCCACAGGCTTAGTGACCTAAGAATGATTCATTTTTGTACTACCGTGTATTATATTTTGGTGGCTTGAAATCCCCAATTTTGTATTATGACACTTATGTATTATGACGACACATTTTGGATGTTTAATGAAAAATATTTATGATGATCGATTTTATTTATTTACATGTGTGTTAAAATGTATGTTTATGATGTGCTTATGGTGTATGAAAAAAATTCCATTCTAACACATAGTTAGCATATGAGTTAGCAACTTGATTAAAAATTCTTGGAACATGTATGTATGTTATGTTGTCAAATTGTCATTCTAACAATCTCACACGTAAGAATCTTCGTAATAATGTCGGATCCCTAATACGATACAAGCCATTAAGTTGTGACACTACTAACTGCGAATAAAGACGTACCTCAAGAGAGAGAACACCATGTGAAATGGCATCCCATAATAGCTCGATAATGGCACTATACTTAGCAACATTGTTTGAAGAAGACTATAAACATATGCCTTCCGAAGACAATACCTGACCCGTAGGAGTATAAATCACCCAAGCAGCAGAGGCTGAGTGTTGAGTGTGGTGGCTAGCACCATCAGCAAATCCTATGTCAGCGGAAGACTCCATTGAAATCTTCCATAAGAAAAGAAATCTAATCAACAAACCTGATCTCCATAAGAAAACCTAACTATGCAAAAAATTGTACAATAATATACAATAATAAGCCCTGGCTGAAGATTGTGCATAGTATTTTTTAAGATAGAGCCCATTTCTAGGCTCCGCCAAGGCTGTTCCTTCATAATCCACCAGCTCATAGGTGCCCTTCTCTAACACACATTTGACCACTTAAGGACCATGCCACATGGGATTAAACTTCTCTTCTCCCAAGGGTTCTTTAGCTTGATCCCACAAAAGGACCAAATCTCCTTCACTAAACCTCCTCGGATGGATAGACTTATCATATTGGACCTTAACATGATGCTTATTTACTTCTAGAGCCACTAAGGCATCTCGGCGTTGCTCATCAAGATGCTCTAAGTGGACCAAATGTTCCTCCAATGCAGAAGTGTCCGGTAAAATCTCTATGGGTAGCTTCAATGAAGGGATTTCGCATTCAACCAGCACGATAGAATCCACTCCATGTACGAGCTGATATGGAGAAAAACCGATGGCTGTCTTAACCGCGGTCCTATAGGCCCACAAATCAGGATATAACATGATATGCTAGTTTGTTTTGCTTTGTACGATGGTTTGTTGGAGAATGGACTTAAGTGATTTGTTCACTACTTCAACCTGTCCATCCGCTTGAGGCTAATAAGAAGAGGAGTGCTCTTTCTTATACCCTAAATTCAAGGCCAACTCTTCCATCATTCGATTCTGAAAGTTCCTACCATGGTCAGTGACAAGCTCTTTCAGAATACCAAATCAAGTAATAATTTGACTGAATCCGCAATGCGCAGCTATCTCACTATCGGATTTAATCATGGGCATAGCCTCAGCCCATTTCATGAAATAATCAATAGCCACTATAATATGATGATGCCCCCCAGCCGAAGCTAGGTTGCAGTCCATGAAGTCAAGCCCCCACTTGGTGAAGGGACCGGCGGTGATAATCAGTTGTAACAGGGAAGGATGTGAGTGCATATTGCATGCAAACACCTGGCAAGGGTGACACTTCTTGTCCGCATTGACACAATATTTGAAGATCGACTGCGAAAAATATCCTGCTGTCAATATTTTTTGGGTTGTAGAAATCCCAAATAAATGACCACCAGACGCCCTTCCATGGAAATCATTCATCACTACCTCAGCCTCTTCATGGGTTAAACAACGACATAAAATGGAATCTATCCCACGATGATACAAAGTGTTATCCACTATAAGGTAGTTCTTAGATATGTGACGTAATCGTCATCTCTCATCCTGTGAAAGGTGAGTAGGGACGTTCAACGTTTGTAAATATATGGTGATATCCCCATACCATGAATCCAAAGTTGAGATAAGGAAAATATGCTCATCGAAAAATGTATCCTCATAAACCTCCTCCTCCTCCTCACTTGGGAAATCATAAATGAGCTCCACAAAAATCAACGACTTCTTCGATTTCGTTGAAACAAACTCGAGATTGAATTCTTGCAAAATAAAAATCTATTTATTATATTTTCCCTCAATCATCCTTCTAGTGAGGATGAATTGAAATGGATTGACATGAGCTACCACCAAGGTTTGGCGAAGGAGAATGTAGTGTCTCAATCTCTGAACCGCATGAATGGTAGCTAAGGCAAGTTTCTCCACATGGGAATAATGGATTTCCGCATCTATAAGGTTCTGTCTCAAATAATATATGACATGCTCATGGAGCTCCTCATCCTCCTGAACCAAAACCATACCAATCGTCTCCATGGATGTGGCCACATAAATAAAAAAGTCACGGCTATAGTCGAGTGGAATAAGCATGGGGGTCGATGCTAAGGATCGCTTAAGAACATCAAAGGACTCCTGGGCTCGCTCATCCCAGTAAAAGGTAATTTCCTTCTTTAAAAGACGCATAAATCCTTTAGTCAAATTGGCAACGTTAGCTACAAATATCTGTAAGAAATTTGCCATGCCTTGCAAACATTGAATATGTCTAATATTTCACAGGAGAGACAATTGAAGTATTTCCTCAACTTTTAAGGGATCAACTCTTATACCCTCCTTGGAAACAATGAATCCTAGAAGGCGGCCATAATTCACACAAAATATGCACTTATGTGGATTTAACCTAACTAGGTAGTGGCGCCATCTTTCGAATACTAATGTCAAATGGTAGGGATGATGCACTCTCAACCGAGAATGAGCAGCAAGGTCATCCAAAAATACTTCAATAATCGATTTGAGATCATGAAAAATCAAGGTCATATCCCGTTGAAATGTGGCTCCGACATTTTTAAAACCAAAAGGCATCTTCCTATATGCAAACATACCCCAAGGACAAATAAATGCAGTTTTGTGTTGATCCCCGGGTTTGATCTGAATCTGATTATATTCAGAAAAGCCATCCATCAACGAAAATACCTCACTTCTTGCACACTCATCCAAAATTTGATCAATAAATGCTGTGGGAAAATTATCCTTAGGACAAGCACGATTTAAATTGCGAAAATCAGTGCATATACGGATCGTTCCCTACTTCTTATTAACCGGAATGGGGTTTGAAACCCACTCCATCAAGGGAACGAGATAGATAAAACCAGCTTTTAACAACTTTTCTATCTCAACCTTAGTCGTGGGTTCTTTTCTAGGATTCACCGCATGCAAACGTTGTCGAATAGGCTTCACATTCAGATAGGTATTAATTTCATGTTCGATAATATGAGGGTCGATACCTGGAATTTCCTCGTATGACCAAGCAAAGATGTCACCAAACTATTTAAACAACTCGGTATACTCATAAATCTTAGCATGGGAACATTCTGCCCCAATATAGATATTCTCAATCTTTCCAGGATCGCGAGAGATATTGATAGGAATAGTAGGTGATATATTCGCCATGTTCCCATCAGCCATCTAACCAGGAGAGCTTAATGGAACCATGGCACTACCAATCTTCTCGCTAAGAATCTCCCTAAAATACTCACGTTCCAAATGATCAAGCTCAAGAAGAAAATAAGATCTATGATGTAACTCTTCCCAAGGTGGCTCAACTCCAGACATGGCCTGAATAATAGCTTCATTTGCCGAAAAAACACTATCAAGGAAATCATGTGCATGAGAGGACTCAACTGCCCATGAAGGTAGCACATACGGGGCCTCCTCCTCCATCCGCAAAGAGGAAGGACTAGGATCTACAACACAATCAATATTCACTTGATATGCTATCATTGCTGCAGGCAACGGCACGTCCATTTTGATAATTCTATTCGAAGGAATCGGTGAAGGAAGAATCCAAGGATCTTCCATATGGATAGTGCAAAAGGACACCAAAACTAGATCCGAAACTAGATCCAATCATAAGGATGGGTGTAGGACAACTAAATGTCCCCATAAGGGATAAATACATACCTACACCCACACTCCCAATTGTTGGCTGAGAATGATCGATAATCGGGATAGAAGCTCCTGACGATGCATTAACACTCAGATTCTTAAATGATGTCTGATCAATCGTAACAATATTTCCATTAAATGGAAAGCATTTAACTCGAAATAGAGAAGAGGATACGACTTGCATACTATACATCCAATTCCAAACCAGTAAAAGATTGTAATCAAGGGGTGCATCAAACACCTCGATATCGATCGCGACGGTCTTCCCTTCCAAATGGACCTTAAGAGAAGGAAGAATTATGTGCGACCGAAATGATCTACCATCAAAGGCAGTCAACATGGTAGTGGATTTAGACAACTCAGGAGAACCTAAACCCTTCCAACATGACAAAGACATCATGGAAGTAGCAGCGTCTTCATCAATCACAGTGTGTTTGATGGTCATGTTAAGACATTCTACATGAATCAAGAGGGACACGTAGTAAGGCAATGTTGGGGTTCGACCTTCAAGGTCCTTTATTTTGGCAACTCCACGGTTTTGGTGCGAAGCTTGTAAGTGGAGTTGTGACCCAAAATAGTCTTAGGGGTGTCGGGGTTGGGTTGAAGCCCCTCTTTTTGTAAATGACCCATGGTTTAAATTCATGGTTTTTAAGCCCATGGTTTAAGCCCATGGTATTGTAATAGTGCACTTGTATAAATAGGCACTTATGTAAAGGATTCAGGTCAAGATTTTGAGACTTTTGACATATGATGATTTGATGCAAAGAAATGAAAGACCTATTTTAGGGTTTAAGGTTAAGTCCCAGGTGAGTGCGTGGACGACCTCTGCAGCTGAGTGCACAGAGGGTTTTGTAAGAAAGGTCAAGTCCCAGCTGAGTGCATGGACGACGTCTGCAGCTGAGTGCACAGATCAGAACTGTGTGTTTGTAAAAAGTTGAATATAAATGCAGTTCTGTGGACATAGCCCATACACTGGGGGTGAACCACGTATATCTTGTGTTGTGGTGGTTCTTTTATGTTATTTCTGTTATGTTTTATGCACTTGATAAGTAGATGATTGATAAAGTAAGATAAACTATTAAGTATTACTTCACTGTGTATTCCCAGTTAAGGGTTAAGCAAGAAACTGTTATTTATCTAAACTGCGAAGCTATTTAAGTGAATGTCGAAGCTATGTATTGCATAAGTAGTATTTGTTAAGGATAAAGGTACAGTAATATCCCTCTTCCACTTGCATAAACCTGATTCTGTAGCACCCCATAGCTGTTTCGGGTGAGACTGCAACCTGTTCGCAGGTTGTTGCTGAAAGGGCCAACACTGTGGGTCTTTTGTTGGTGCAAAGATAAAACCATAGAACCCGGGTCTGCCCATAGCCCAACAAATTGGTTCCGTTTCCAGTTGAACTAGTATCTGCTTCAAGAGGGATTTACATCATACCTGAAGGGACATGTTTTGGAGGCCCTCAGTAAAAGAAATCAGTGACTGGGTTGATGATACCTATCTGACATTTGCTGAACAAGAAAATAAGCATTCTCATCGTAGCTCAGATGACTTCTTGCAAAGGTATGTTTTTTCTGATATTTATGAAATTTTCTTTGGTAGTATCCACATAGAATTGCACCAGTGGTTATCTAGGTTGACAGAAAGAAAGACAAACTTCAAAGAAGATCAGTCTCCTACCTAGACCCTAGAAATAATTAAGCTGTTAAAAAGTGTGAACAACATGGTACCAAGAGTTGTTGACTTCTGGATAACGCGAACCATTGAAGCATTTGTGACGGAGTTGGCCATTAACACACATACTTCTTTCAGTGAAGCAGAAAGACATTTCTTCAAAGGACCAAGGGGTAAGTACCTGAATTCATTAAGTTTGAAAATTAAAATGCTTTTGGCTGAGAAAGGCATATTGCTTAACGAATCAAATTGCTAGATTTATTGCTACTAACCTATGTTTGGAAGTGAAAGTGACTTCAACGAGCAAAGTGGTTTGCTTCGCAGCGGTTAAAGATACAAGAGAAATCTTGGATCCTATACCCTAGGCCAAAATGATGATTATTTCCCATTAAGTCCAGAAGAGTCTAAATCTGAAGAAACCCCTTTTGTTAGAAACCCTCCTATAACTCCACAGCGAAGATCTGTTATCCCTGAGAACCTGTCGCAGTCTGAAATTAACCCTAGCCTGAGTAATCCTGTCGCAGGTCAGTCTACCTCAGAAAGTTTCCTTCCCCCTGTCACTAGTCCTCCTCCTCCCCCTCGATCCACTATGGCCCATGTGAATGATGATATCAAACTCCTAGTCTTTAAAGGAACTGGATCAGAGGATCCAGAGCAGGTTTGGTTCTTATGCGAAGCTTTTTGGATTGCTAAGAATATTACAGATGAAAATACAAGAAGATCACAGCTAATCGCCTCTTTCAAAGACCGGGCTTTGACTTGGTTTATGAAGTTTTCCATTACTCAGAACTATATTTTGGCTGATATTAAAAAAGAAATGATCAAATAATTCAAGAAGCCTAAATCAGAGTCACAGTGTATAACTGAACTAAAAGAAATTCAGCAGAAGGTGAATCAGTTTGGGACTTTGATCAGAGGTTCAAGGTTCTGTTGGATCAAGTTAGTTTTGCTATTGGACCAGAACAACATAAAGAATGGTTCATTGCAGCATTATTGCCTCATATCAGGACCTCACTTATGCAATAAAAGGTTGTTGATCAGCAAGAGGAATTGGAAATTGCCATGAAACTTGAAACAACTCCTATTGGAGATAATTATGGAATAGCCCAGATACAGGCGCAGTTAGCAGAAATGGATTTGGAGCTTCGCGACATGAAGAAAAGAAAATCTATTCGAGAAGAGGTTTGGTGTACACGATGCAAGAAAGAAGGTCATGACAAAGAACAATGCCGTGCACTAAGAAATTACCTGAATACTGGTGCACCAAACCCATTTAACCCTGTTGTCCTATATTGTGTAATCTGAAGAACAACTGGCCAGCATCAACCTGAAGATTGCTATCTACTACAAATATATGTTCAAGTACCTAAGAATCCCTACTACAAGTTCTGTAAGTTAGTAGGACACAATGAAGATGAATGTCACAACTTTGACCTCATGAGAGAGAAAACCTATGATGCTTATAGGGTACAAAATGATGCACAAGGCAACGATCGATATGGCTACCGTGGTGGTAACCCAGGTCGAGGTAATTTCAGAGGTCGTGGTGGTATGCCTAGAAGAGGTCGAAGCCAGGTTATTTGCTATAACTATAATCAGGCAGGACATGTAGCTAGAGACTGTCAGAACCCAACTACGAAATGTTGATATTACAGAGTAGTCGATCATGTGATTGAGCAATTCCCACAGCTGATAGCCAAGATACAAGAAAGAAATGGCGCTCCTACTCAGAATGTTCAGATGATTGCTGTAGAGAAAATATTTGTCCCAACTATTAATGTTGTTACAAGGAGTGGAGCTACAATGCAAGTGCAGAATAAGGGAAAACAGCCTGACGAGGCTTGGGTCCACAAGACCCCAGAGAAAATTCCATCCTTCAATGTTGGAAGAGAAAAAGGTACATTTATGGAAGCTAAAAGAGAATTTGTTGATCCGAGAACCTCAGTAGAAACTACGCAACAACATCAATAAAAAATACAATTTCAAGAAGCTTCACTGGATCATGTAAGTACACTAACATCATTTTTACAGAGTTGTATGAAGCTATTAAGAAATTAGAATGCTTTGAATGAGTTACAGAAAGTTCTCCAGTCTTGTGAATCTCAGCAAAGCTCTGATAAAAGAAAAAATGTTAATAGAGTTAGAAGGACTGGAAGAGAAATGAGATTGCATGCTCAGATAGGAGAGTATGACATGACTGATATCATTTTAGACCTGGGATCAGAAGTGAATGTCCTAACTAAGCAGACATGGGAACTAATGGGAAAACCTACGCTTGAATGGTCCCCTATATAGTTAAGATTAGCCAATCAGCAGAAGATTGTGCCCTTGGGAAGAGTCCCGAATGTACCAGTGGATATTGATGGAGTCAGTACCCTATCATATTTTGAAGTCATTGAAATAATTGATGATAGCAACCCCTATCCAGCCTTGCTAGGTATTGAATGGGAAATAGACAATGATGCAGTAATCAACCTTAAGACTAGACAGATGACTTTCAAAGGAAAAGGCTTGAGAGTCATAGTACCATTGGACCCTTCTCAAGGAGAAAGGTATACAGATCCAGTCAGAGATGAAGATCAGGATGTTTTGGATCATATTTACAACATCACGGTGAAAAAAGAAGACTATGTTAACCCTACTGCTGAAGGTATAATGGATTGGAAGTGTGACAGTTATTGAATGACTGATTCAGACGAAGGCCTAGAGAACTAGCAGAATAGAATTTATGAGCTACATGGACATCGATGTGCAAGAATTACCAAGTCGCTTAGATGGATTGGCTCATAGACAAGAGCCTTACCTACTTTTTATGGCTTGACAGACCCAGAATATTTTATTGTGCAATTCTCAAAGCAAGTACCAAATTCACAGAAAATGGAGACTCTAGACTCAGTCTTCATAGCCACAGATGCCAGATGGTGGAATGGTCATAAGAAGTATATTCATAGTTGGGAAGCTTGTCAAAAGTTTCTTCGCCTGAGATTCATAGATCAACCTCAGGAGTTGCGAAGCATATTTGATGGTAAGACTAGCCCTTAGGAACATTTGGAGCAGTGTTATGAATCATGGAAGCATGTACCTTGTGAAGAATGGGTACATAGGTTTGTACACACTTTGGAACTTGTAGCAAAGAATTGGTATGCAGAGGTGGAGCTTCGCCATGGTACTGTAAGTTGGGATAACCTTACTGATAGTTTTGTGCTCACATTTTCTATTAATGAGGTTTTCCCTACTTTGGACGTAGCTATTAGGATGATCCATAATACGGTGTTTGATGATCAAGAAATAGCCGAGTACCAACCTGATTGGAAGGAACAAGAAGCTAATGTAGTAGAATGTTATAACCTCGCCATTGATGAAGACTAGGACCCTCGCAACATTAATATTCCTGAGTCAGATGGCCATTGTGAAGTACATGGACCAGCAATCGAATCACCTGAAGTAACTCGGCCCTTGAAGACAAGGAAAGTAAACATTGGATCAGAAGAAATGCCTAAGTACGCTACCATTGGAGATTATTGGGACGAGGAAATGGTAAGCAAAGTGATTGAACTCCTCCATGAGTATCAGGACTTATTTCCGACGAAGTTATCAGAAATGAAAGGTATCCTTGGTGATATAGGAGTAATAAAAATCCCTTTGAAAGCTGATGCAAAGCCTGTGAAGTAGCGCCCATATAGGCTGAACCCTAAGTATAAAGAAAAAGTCAGGATAGAGCTAGATAACATGCTCGCTGCAGGAATCATTGAGCCTGTCGAAGAAATTCTGTCATGGTGTCAGGATGTGTCGAAGGTCTGTATTGTGTCGAAGACCCTTATTGTGGCGTAGCCAAAGTTACTGGTTGTGCCGAAGGAGAAAGGTGTGTCAAAGCTTAAAATGCGACCGTTGGAAAAAATCAGATTTGGCGGCGCCAGTAGGTTAACTGCATTAACTACCTGTAATGATGATATTTTGGGGAATCTAGCACCGTTTGGACAAGATCTATGTCAGATTTGGTGTCTTCAATGCACAGTTATGGTATATTTGGTCGTTGGATTCTATAAGAAGACACCCAAGCCTGTGAATTTTGCATTACGCATTTTCTTGAGTTTTACAGTTTAGTCCATGTCAGCTGATCGTGAAGTCCAGAAATTGTTGAGAGAATTCAAGCAGAGGGGTCTACAGAACCTTATCAGAAACCCACCTGCATCTGGACCTTGCGAAGAGACTTCTCCAGCACTAAATCAACCAATGCATACATGATCAACCAGGAAGAATTTTAAGCCAGGAGTTCGCTCTAAGTGGAACGAAGATAGGAAAAAGCCCTCAGGGAAGACACCGGAGGATCCCTAGATGAATCCTCCTGGTTCGGCAGAGCTCCCACCTGAAGGTTTTGAATACTTCAGTGAGGATGAGAATGTTGCATCGTAGCGTCCACCATATATTCCACCTATTCGACCAGGATTTCAGCCACCTCGGCGGACAGCCAAGTTCACACTCCTCACCCCTTCGCTGCCACAGGGTGTGCATTTGGTTGGGACAATGACGGGAAAAATAGACTGGCTTAAGTATGTAGACCACGATACGAATGATCATGGGAAGTTTCCATAGTTCGCACTTGGAACATATTTGCACTCCGTCCATTATCCAGAGACTAGAACGATGCTACTGGAAGTGAAACAGTGGGCTGCTAGCTTGGAGCAAGCCGGCTTGTTGAAGATGTTGAATGTCCCCTACTTCAATTGCAACACACAGGTTACCGTGGTGGTCAAGTAGCTATTGGCATTGGTGCATGATGGGAACCTATGGATAGGAAGCCAGTGAATCACCATCAATGGAGAACTTATTCACCAGATTATAGGCCTGCCAAAGGACGGGCCTGATCCTGGGATTGAGTTTGTTGGAAAACATGAAGACACGAAGCTGGCGCAACATATGAAGGAACGCTCCAGGTTAACAAAATGAAAGCAAGGGTATCAAACCTCGACAATTTAGCATGAGAATATTCACTTCGCCGCAGAGCTCCTAGCATGTAAATTAATGCGAAAGTGCAAACCTAATGAAGTATCTTCCCCCATTGTCAGTATTGCTACAAACTGTGCCGAAGGCTACAGTTACAAATGGGCAGAATACATTGCGCGAGAATTCCTTGAAGATGTCTGTGATGCGCAAGAGAAAGGTATACCCTTTCACTACTCATGGTTGTTAGTGCTTATTGCACTGGTAGGATGGAGAGAACCTACTGAGGCACAGTTTGTTGATGTGCCTCCGCATATGCCTGGCGCAGCAAGGTACACATCCCTTTGGGTTTCGTAGGACAAAGCCTCACAGCAGATTATGAACTATGTGTTGGCTTTCTATTCAATGAGAATTTCATATGAGATCCTGAAGACACCACGGCTCAGTAATGAGCTTTTTTCTTAGTATGCAGGAGTGGCCAACTTCGGGGCTGACATGCACCATGTCTTCATCCAGGCCCGCGTAGATAACAAGCATAAATGGTCGAAGTTGCCATATGTGGTGAACAAGGAGGACATCCTCGCAGTAGTTCAGCAGTGGCCGGCTGAATGGATGAAGGATGCAGGCACAAAGCCCAACATACCAGTTCCGCCAGTAATAGATGTGGACGCAGGTCCTAGTCAGCCGCCGCAGAGTGACCCACCAGAAGAGAGCGAAGAACAAAGTGAGTCACAACAGAGCGAAGATGACCTTGGTGGCGATGATGGAGCTTATGAAGAAGAAGAAGAATCAGTCAAGACAATCTTCGACCCTAATCACCCAGATAAGCGCAAGTCGCCAGAGGCAGAGGAAGTGACTAAGCCTCAGCCCAGAAAGAAAGTGAAGGCATCGAAGGACAAGAATATCGTCGAAGAGCCCACCGTGATGATGGAAGAGCTTGATCAGGCTCTAATGAAGTTTACAAAATTATTAACCAGCAAATGGTCAGAGTTTGCAGCTATGCATCTTGATGCGCGCACCCGTGTAGCGCAGCGGATTACAGAACTGAAGGAGTTAGCAGAAATATCAGCGACTAGCGCTGCAGCAAGCAGTTCCCCGGCAGGCGCACAGCCAGATATAAGATAATGGCCAGCAAAAGACAACAGAGGGCAAGTACCAAGTGCAGCCATCATAATAATTGACGTAGCATCTAGATCGCAGATGAGCATGACAGTAGGGATAGATTACACCAAGTTGTCTATGTCGGAGCTGCATCTTTGTCAATTGACAATCATGAAGGATATTCAAGCATGAGACACCTACTCACAAATGCAGTTAGAAAATACCATGAAGCAGAGTGAGAGCCTCGCAGCGCAGTTGGAAGAAGCTGAGTAGAAGAAGAGGGAAGCAAAAAACAACCAGGCTGCACTAGCGCGAGCATTGGATGAGGCATGCCAAAGTCTCCCTGACTTCGACATGCAGGATGAAGAAGAACTGGAGCAAAGAATCCACAAGCTGAAAGACTATGCACAACAGTCTCGCAACCAGATAGAGAAAATAAAAGTAGAACATGAGGCTCAGATTGTGAAACTTCAGCTTCGCATCATTCCTGAGAGTCCACCATAGGTCAGGGAACAGTTTCGTAGAGATATTCAGGCCTCAGCAACAAAGATCTCAGATCTTGTGAGCAGTGCAGCAAAGCTGCTAGATGAAAGCATCGAGGCTTGGGAAAACTTGCAGGATAACCCAGAAGTGGAAAAGTTGCAGGAAACCATCAGGCAGCGATAAACAGAGCTGGATGCAGTAGAAACAGAAATCAATACATTGCCTCCTATGCAGAAGATGCTTAAGGTAAAACAGAGCAATGAGCTCCAGCAATAAATTGAGGCATGCAGAAGGAAAGAAACATTGTTGGTGAAATCTGTGCAGCCTCTTATTAACGAGGCCTTCGAGTTGAGCACTGCTACGGAAAACCAGCTCAAAATCTTGAAGGAGTATGATGCATTCACACAGGAAAAGGCCAGTGAAACATCCACAGCAGCATTGCAGGAGATAGGGGAGAAAGAGAAAGCAGCCGAAGATACCATGCGCAACCTCAACAAGAAATTTACTATATTCGCCAACAAGATTCTTCCACCAGAAAAGCAGCAGAGTGTCCCAGGACGGGCCACTGGTGAGTCTTAGGGGCCTGTTGGGGCTCGACCTTCAAGGTCCTTTATTTTGGAAACTCCATGGTTTTGGTGCGAATCTTGTAAGCGGAGTTGCGACCCAAAATAGTCTTAGGGGTGTTGGGGTTGAGTCGAAGCCCCTATTTTTGTAAATGACCCATGGTTTAAACTCATGGTTTTTAATCCCATGGTTTAATCCCATGGTATTGTAATAGTGCACTTGTATACATAGGCACTTATGTAAAGGAGTCAGGTAAGGCTTTTGATACTATTGATGTATGATGATTTGATGCGAAGAAACAAAAGACCTATTTTAGGGTTTAAGGTTAAGTCCCAGCTGAGTGCGTGGATGACCTCTACAACTGAGTGCATAGAGGGTTTTGTAAGAAAGGTCAAGTCCCAGCTGAGTGCATGGACGACCTCTATAGCTGAGTGCGCAGAGGGTGTTGGAAGAAAGGTGGTGCAGCTGAGTGCACAACTTAGGATTGTTGAGAAGATCTGTAGCTGAGTGCGCAGATCAGAACTGTATGTTTGTAAAAAGTTGAATATAAACGCAGTTCTATGGACGTAGCCCCTATACTGGGGGTGAACCACGTATATCTTATGTTGTGGTGGTTCTTTTATGTTGTTTCTGTTATGTTTTATGCATTTGATAAGTATATGATTGATAAAGTAAGATAAACTGTTAAGTATTACTTCACTGTGAATTCCCAGTTAAGGGTTAAGTAAGAAACTATTATTTATCTAAATTACGAAGCTATTTAAGTGAATGTCGAAGCTCTGTATTGCATAAGTAGTATTTGTTAAGGCTAAAGGTACAGTAATATCCCTCTTCCTCTTGTAGAAACCTGATTCTGCGGCACCCCATAGCTGTTTCGGGTGAGACTGCAACCTGTTCGCAGGTTGTTGCCGAAAGGGCCAACACTGTGGGTCTTTNAAATCATAGAACTCGGGTCTTCCCATAGCCCAGCAGGAAAGCAAGGTTGTAGTCCCATGGTTTCAAATTTGATGAAGGAAGAAGAGTTATCATCAGTCACCCCAAGATCAGAAAGCAAAGCTTTTGTTTGCAACGGACAACTCTAAAGTACTTCAAGCACAGACATCGCATAAGGATTTTGGCCCAAATCCTCGACATCAGAATAGTTTTGGGCGGATCAGGCATTAGGATTGTGCCCCAAATGCTTTAAGACTCCCTTAGTAAAGTGAGGTGCAATCTCAAGTTTATCCATAGGGTTTTCAATCCGCAAAGGAATATCGATAGGAGGAGGTTTCTTCCCAAGGTCTAGTTCTGACGAACCATAGTCTTTTGCACGAGTCACAACCTTAGTAGCATGCACCATGTTGAGACACCCATGACTGTTATAGCGATTTTCACCACTCTAGGTGAATCACACTTTGCATGGCCTTCCCCTGTCCCGCTGCAGACTCTTTAGACCCCATGGACCACCTTTTATCCTTTGATGTTTCCTTGATCATCCCTAAAACTATATAAAAAATGATATACGTGACCTTTTACTCGATAACCACATACATACGCGGGTTTGACCCCTATAACCACGTACATCGGGATATGTGAATAATCCAAATCTTTTTGGAGTTTTCCTTGACATGGATCCGACTCATTCGACTCCTGGCCTTCCATATGCCTTGAGATCGCTCGGATTCGACCCTTCATTATCCCTTTTGAATCTATATAAGGAACCCCTTGATACATTGAAGGCATATAGAGAGATTGAAGCAAATAAACTATAGTCCATTGTTGCCAGAACTATACTTGAGTCTGCATCCCTTTGTCCCTTTGGAGCACTTTTGTGTTCTTCCCAAGCTTGCCTTTGCTAGTGAGCTTGCTATCAAGAGATGGAAGATTGAGGTGGTGGAGGCCCAAGTGGGGGATTCAGTTTCTCCGGTTCGCAGACGTGCCGTCAGAGGTTGTATCTATCTTGTAATCTCTGATTTATATTAATAAGAACTATCTTTTCCTGTCCAATGATGTGTATTTGATTGAATGTTGTATCCATTGGAATATGTCAAATGCTTTTACATTATTGATTATATATGCTAGAATATATCTAACACCATGATATATATTATGCTTGTATTTTTTACTTGTTTTTGAGGAAGTATTATATCAATTCAAGATGAAGATTGGAAAGCTCAACTGGGATCTACTTCAACCGTCCAGAATAAGGTACAAGGTCTAATCCTTTAGTGTTAGACATTTTATTTCTATTGCATATTGGGAAAGATTGATTTCTGGAGTCAAAGGTGTCTGTTGTGGTACCCCAAGCCATAGGAGTTTCTCTCCATAACAATGATTGGCGACTCCGCTGGGGAGTTCCTAGTAGTTGTCCTTTGGGGTTGATTTTCTTGGCATTCAATGTATTTGAAATGCTCTTTATCTCTTGTTTATGTGTCAGGAATGGGGGCATGTATGCCTAGTAGAGTCTGATTGGAATGAAGTTTGTCTCATCCTGTCTGTTTGCCTTGTTTTATGCACCTTTTCTTCCTGTACGTGGGTTTTTGATTTACAATCGCGTATACACGCTGTTTCCTTTGTGATTTCCGCGTATACACGTGGGTTTACTGCGAACAGTCGCGTATACCCTATTTTTTTTCCTTTTTTGTGGAAGATTATTGGTTATTAGGTGAATTCTGTTAGTTGTTGAGTCTCCTTTGGCACTGTCTGAGTCTGTTTTGACCTCTGTTTCTGACCAGAAACATTTTTTTAGCCTAATTTTTTTTTTTTTAGCAAAGTTCTTGTCATGGCATTTTCGATTTTTTGTTTGAGATTAGTGCATTAGAGTACTTTTACCTTAGTGCTATGCTTTGATGCTGTTTATGTGTGCTTGTAGAGTCTGAGGGTGGTAGAATCATTCTTTTTCTTTTTGCATCTCTTATATTTTAAAAAAATCCCAAAATATTTGCTTATCATCATGCATTGCATTTTGCACATTGCATTGTACTTGCACTAGATCTAGATTTTCTTTGGAGTACTAGTTAGGACTTCATATAGGAAAATTTGCATTCATCATTTGAAGAAGAATTGTGCATTTCACGTAGTACGCATACTCTGTTTACATGGACACAATGCATTTGCATTGATTGTTACGGTGTGCATTTTACTTCATGTTGCGTCATAACACCACTAGTTGCACGAACATATCCTATCTTTGAGTAATAAAGCCAACTAAAATCAACGCTAATTAAAATGAATTACACTCTTTTTCTTTCTAGGGTGCACCAACAAGCTTAGGTTTTAGGATCTTGGAATAGTTCATTGTAAGTTAATTCTCCAAGATCACTAAACAACAACATCTAGGTGCCTGTCTAGGGAGTGTGTGAAATCCTTAGTATAACCATCGTTCTCAGGATCCTCCTCTCAAACGGGAGTTAAGCATGAGGCAGTGTGAGTGGTTATCGATTGGGATGACCCCTAGTCATAACTGAGTAGCACCGGTGATATTTCCAGGATTGTATTCGTATCTGGGGACTCTCTCGGGAGTTTCGGGCTTTGCTACCCTGCCCATACGGTCAATCCCACCTGCGACTGTCCGCCTGAGCTTTGATTATATTGAGGTGACCTTAGTGACCTTGCCTAGGATATCGAGGGGGTACTTGTAGAGGTTATTCTGCATGTGTCCCGGCCAGGTTGGGGTCGTATAGCACAGTCGCTTTACGCGTTGAAGCTGAGGGCCACAATAATTGGTTACGAACCTCCGCTTGTTGTGTATGGGAGTCTCAGGCCTCTCCTAGGCGAGACATACCTGCTTCATTTAGGAGCTCACTTATCCAGCCCTTGTTTTCTTGCATTTGGCTTTAGATTTTATTAGTGATTGCTTTGTGCATGCTAGTTGGCCTAGGGTCTACGTAAATAGAGAGTCTTTGCTATTTTTTTGAGTCATTATGGATTCGAGTGCGGTTCCACACCGTTCTCATCGGTTAGAAGGACTTCCGCCTTATACTTCTCCTCATCCTTTGGGAGAGAGACCTAGATAGTCCGAGCGGACTATGTCACACACTCATTCACACACCATGGAGGATCCTTCAGAGAATATTCCTGAGCCACCTCCTCCCATTCGTATTGACGATGGGGAACTTACTCCTACATACGATCCTTCACCTGACCTAGCTGAGTTCAGTCCTGTGATTTCCCAGATAGGATCTTTGCATGATAGAACTACTAACCCTAGGGACGATTCCCCATTGACACATTACCGGTATGGAATGCTGGAATATGCTGAGACTCATTTTCCACCCGCCAGTACTAGATAAGGTAGTTATGCTATGATTGGTTTTCCTATGCATGATTTGACATTTCATGTCGAATCCGATTCCGAGCCTAGCACTATGCCTGGGGGAAATCCCATTCCTTACCTTGCGGAGAGGTTTGGGAGTACTAGTCACATTGCACCTTCCATCCCAGTGGTGGAAGCTACATCTTATCTCCCTCCTAGGTCTAGGGTTAGTGATCTGATTAGGATACCAGGTTCCAGATGAGTGACGATAGGCACTAGTACATATCTTCTTACTGAGATTCCTTCATCTTCGCTTATGAGTTATTCAAATGTACATCCTCCACCTTATCCACATGGTCCTTTGAGTCAATATATGGCTACGAGTCAGGTCCGTACTGCGATTACTAAGCCGATTGTGTCTCAAGTTTATATACCACCCGTTGCTTCGGGAGGCTATATTCACCCTTCTAGTGGTTAGCTTGTTACGTCCAGGGCACATATCCCTACTTATGGGATGTATGTTCCCCCTTCTGGAGCTTATCTTCCTACCTACGGAGTTTCCCATGGGACATCACATGCGATGACCTATGGACCTTATTACTCGACGCAGTATGGACATGTTTCTTCACCTTACGGAGGTGGGTATCAACAACCTGCTTATTCTCCTAACTATGGCTTTGTAGCTCCTACTAGTCAAGGTCCACCTTATCATGGTACTTCCACGCCACCCTATACGGGTCAGACAGGAGGAGGACACTATGGCCAAGGCCATGGTGGTGCTCAAACCTATGTGAACCAGGGAGTGGTCCATCGAGCTCATCATGCTAAGCTCCCTTTCCTCGCGACATTTAACCTTCCTGACTTATCGAGACTTACGAACGATCCCGTGGCTCACGACCCGGCTTGGTTAGCTGTCCCTACCAAGCTTCCTTCGAACATACCTAAGTTCGAAGGCAAACCGGGTGAGGATCTGAGCGAACACGTTACCACGTTTCACCTTTGGTGCTCTTCGAATTCATTACATTAGGACTCAGTCCGCTTGTGACTATTTCAACGCACCCTTTACCAAAATGGTATATAGAGTTACCAAAGGGAGCCTTTACCAAAGGGAACCTTTACCTTGTTCGACGATCTTGCGATGACTTTTCTTAATCACTTCCAGCTACCAGTACGGTATGATGTTGGTACTGAACTCTTGTCGACATTTCGGCAAGATAAAGCCACCCATATTTCTAATCATATTCAGGAGTGGCGTAGATGGAAGAGATTAATTAAAGCCTTTATACCGCCAGAGTTCCTTCTCGAGTGGTTCCTCAAGTCTTTATTGCCGTATATCACGAAGGATGTTTCCACATCCGGAGTGCAAAATGAGGAACAAGCGATCTTTAGGGCACAGGAACTGGACTTGATTTATGCTCAGTCCGGTTTGTTGTATGAGATTATTCCCAACGCTCCTCGTTCTAGTTTTGATCCCAAGGTTAAACCTGGACCACATGCCGATGGCATTGTGGGTTGTGCAAGTGCGAAACCTGCAGATTCGATTGCAAAACAAGTTACTCAATTGTCCCTAAACCAATATGCGTCAGGAAAATCTATGGCTTCGTCTCAACCCACCAAAATGGTGAGTGTACTTTCTGTGCAATCATCGGACCAGAAGGGTAACCAGCAGCCCGGACGGAATAGAAAAAAGGGTAAGAATAATAATCGAAAGGGTGGGAATAAGAATGAGAATGCTACCAATAATGACAAGAACGGTCAAAATGCTGGGGGGGACAAGCAAGTGAAATGTAAGGTTAAGTTCCCTTGCAAGCTATGTAAGGATGATCACCTCACTTACTTGTGCCCTCGAATTGATGAAGCTTCGAGACTCCTAGCACAAGGCCCAGCTGTGCTAACGAAACCTTTACCGCATAACTAGAACATGAACTCGAAGTCCCAGGAGCAATCTAGTACGAATGATCCACCAGAGACTAGTGATCGTGGGTGCATTAACATGGTCCGTGCTGCCAAGGTTGTGACTCATGCGAAAGATTATGGATCGTCACAACCCAGCCCAGGCAAAGAACCTGATCCACCAGGAACCCCTTTGCGCATTGAGAAACCCACGGATAAACCTGAGGCTGCACCTCGCATTCCTAAGGGGGTACTTAAGCGTTCGGGGCATAACCCAAATTCCTGAGCCACCCAGAATTATTAAGTTGTCAAGGATTTGGGCCATACTCCTTGTGCGATGTCTGTATTGGAAGTGCTTCAGAGTTGTCCTTCGCAAAGGAAGGCTTTGATTTCTGCTCTTGCTGTAAACGATGATGATTCTTCCTCAGTGATCCAATTTGAAACTGCAGGACATCATCCTCACTTGCCCTACTATGTGTCACTTTTGGTACATGTATAATGTCTTAATATGATCGTCAAGCGCACTGTGATTGACGAGGGCGCTGCTGCTTCTGTGATGTCTTTGTCCTGTTGGAAGGGTCTTGGTTCTCCTGAGTTGTCGAAATCAGCGACTATGTTAACTGCTTTTGATGGGAGATCTTTTAGGCTGCACGGTATCATTCTGTCCCTTAAAGTCTGTTTGGGAGGGAAGACCGTTGTGATAGAGGTTGAGGTGGTTGATGCGCCCCTCGACTACAATCTCTTGCTGGGTTAGAACTAGATGTATAGTATGCAAGCCATTGCTTCTTCCTTGTTTCGAGTTGTATTCTTTCCACAAAACGGGAATATTGTAACGATTGATCAAATGGCATTCAAGAATTCCCCTGTTACTGCATCTTCGGGAGCTTCGGTCTCGATCGTTGAACACTCTCAACCGACAACTGGGAGTGTGGGTGTAGGCATGTATCCATCCCTCATGGGAAGCTTTAGTTGTCCTGCGCCGGTCCTCATGATAGGATATTGTTCTGATAAGGCTTCGTCTTCTACAACCTCAGTGTCTTTTCGCACAACTCATATGGAAGATCCTTGGATTCTTCCTACACTGAGCATTTCGAGTGAGCCTGTCGAGACCAACGTGCCGCTTTCTGCAACCATGATAGCTTATCAAGCCAATCTTCAAAATGTTGCAGAGCCTTGTTCTTCCTCTTTGCGGATGGAGGAGGAAGACCCCTATGTGCTGGCGGCATGGGAAATATAGTCTTCTCATGCCCACAACTACCTTGATACGGTTTTCCCTTCAGATAAAGCGATCATCGAGGCTATGTCGGGTGTTGAGCCGCCATGGGAGGAACTTCATCATAGATCATATTTCCTTCCACCGCTTGACCATTTGGAGCATGAGGATTATAGGGAGATTCTTAGTCAGAGAGTTGGTAGTCCCATGATTCCATTAAGCTCTCCTGGTCAGATGGATGATGGAAACATGGTGAACATATCTTCCACGATTGCTATCAACATCTCTTGAAATCCTGGCACCATTGAGAATGTCTATATTGGGGCGGAATGTTCCCAAGCTGAGATTCTTGAGTATACCAAGCTATTCAAGGAATTCCGTGATGTTTTTTCTTGGTTTTATCATGAGATGCCAGGTATCGACCCTCAGATTGTCTACATGAAATTAAGACTTACCCCAACGTTAAGCCTGTTCGACAACGTTTACGCGCTGTGAATCCTAGGAAAGCGCCCGCCATTAAGGCAGAGATAGAGAAGCTGTTGAAAGCCGGTTTCATCTATCCCGTTCCCTTGACAGAGTGGGTTTCAAACCCCATTCTGGTGGATAAGAAGCAGGGAGCGATCCAAATATGCATTGATTTCCGTGATTTGAATCGTGCCTGTCCTAAGGATAACTTCCCCACACCATTTATAGATCAGATTTTGGATGAGTGTGTGGGTAGCGAGGTGTTCTCCTTTATGGACGTCCATTCTGGGTATAATCAAATCCAGATTAAACCTGAGGACCAACACAAGACTGCATTTATTTGTCCTTTGGGAACGTTTGCATATCGGAAAATTCCTTTCGGCCTTAAAAACGCTGGAGCTACATTTCAGCAGGCGATGACCTTGATTTTCCATGATCTCAAATCTATTATTGAAGTATTTTTGGATGACCTCGCTACTCATTCTTGTATGAGGATGCGTCATCCCTATCACTTGAGATTGGTATTCGAAAGATGCCAGCACTATTCAGTTCGATTAAACCCTCATAAGTGCATCTTTTGCATGAAGTCGGGTCGTTTACTAGGATTCATCGTTTCAAAGGAGGGCATAAGAGTTGATCCCTTAAAGGTTGAGGCAATACTTAAGTTGTCTCCCCCGAAGAACATTCGTCACCTTCAGTGTTTGCAAGGTATGGCAAACTTCTTACAAATATTTGTGGTCAATTTCACCAATTTGACTAGAGGCTTCATGCGTCTCTTGAAGAAGGATACTCCATTTGAATGGGATGAGCGAGCCCAGGAGTCCTTCGATGCACTTAAGCGAGTCCTAGCATCGGCCCCGGTGATTAGTCCTCCGGATTATAGCCGTGATTTCCTATTATATGTGGCCGCGTCTTTAGAGATGATTGGTATGGTGTTGGTTCAGGAGGATGAGGAGATCCAGGAGCATGTCATATACTATCTGAGCCGAAACCTTATTGACGTAGAGATTCGTTATTCTCATGTAGACAAGCTTGCTTTAGCGACCATACATGCCGTTCAGCGTTTGAGACATTATATTCTCCTTCGCCAGACCTTGGTTGTCGCCCATGTCAATCCGTTTCAGTTCATCCTCACACGAAGGATGATTGGGGGAAAGTATAATAAATGGATTGTCATTCTACAAGAATTCAATCTCGAATTTGTTTCAGCAAAGTCAAAGAAGTCTTTAATTTTTGCAGAGCTTATATCAGATTTCTCGAGCGAGGCCGAGGAGTTGGTTTGTGAGGATACTTTTGTCAACAAACATATCTTCTTAATCCCAACATATGACCCATGGTATGGAGATATCATAGTATATCTGCAAACACAGAGGACCCCTACTCACCTCTCGCGAGATGAACGACGACGAGTACATCACGTCTCTAAGAACTACCTTATAGTGGACAATACTTTGTACTGCCATGGGGTAGATTCCATTTTACGACGTTGTTTAACTCATGACGAGGCTGAGGTTGTGCTGAATGATTGCCACAGAGGGGCGTGTGTTGGTCATTTATGTAGGCTTTCTACAGCTCAAAATATTTTGAGAGCAGGTTATTTCTGACCGTCGATCTTTAAATATTGTGTTGATGCGGTCAAGAGGTGCCACCCTTCCCAGGTGCTCGCATGGAATATGTGCTCGAAGCCTACCCCTTTACATCCTATTATCACCGCCGGTCCCTTCACTAAGTGGGGGCTCGATTTTATGGATTACAACCCAGCTTCGGCTGGGGGGCACCATCATATTATAGTGGCTGTGGATTATTTCATGAAATGGGCTGAGGCAATGCCTACTATAAAATCTGACGGTGAGATAGCCGCTCACGTCATATTCAACCAAATCATTACTCGGTTCGAGATTCCGAAAGAGCTTGTCACTGACCATGGCTCGCACTTTCAGAACCGTATGATGGAAGAGTTGGCATCCAAGTTAGGGTATAAGCAAGAGCACTCCTCTTCTTACTACCCCCAAGCGAATGGATAGGTTGAAGCAGTGAATAAATCACTTAAGTCCATTCTCCGACGAACCATCGCACAAAGCAAGACGAATTGGCATATTATGTTGTACCCTACTTTGTGGGCATATCGAACAGCGATTAAGACTGCCACTGGCTTTTCTCCATATCAGCTTGTACATGGAGTGGAGTCAATATTGCCGGTTGAATGCGAAATCCCTTCGTTGAAGCTAGTTGTGGAACTCTTACCAGACACTTCGCCTTTGGAGGAGCGTTTGGTCCACCTCGAGCAGCTTGATGAGCAACGTCAAGATGCCTTGGTGGCTCTAGAGGTTAATAAACGTCGCGTTAAGGTCCAATACGATAATTCTGTTTGTCCAAGAGTGTTTAGTGAAGGAGAGTTGGTCCTTTTGTGGGATCAATTGAAAGAACCCTTGGGGGCAGGGAAATTCAATCCTATGTGGTGTGGTCCTTACGTGGTTAAGCGTGTCTTAGAGAAGGGTGCCTATGAGTTAGTCGACTATGAAGGCACAGCTTTGGCAGAGCCTACAAATGGGCTCTATCTCAAAAAATACTATGCATGATCTTTAGCCAAGGCTGCTTGTTGTATATTATTGTATAGCTTTGCATAGTTAGGTCTTTTTCTTATCGTGATCGGGTTTGTGATTACTTTTTGTTTCTTGTGGCAGATGTCAATGGAATCTTCCACCTACATAGGATTTGCGGATGGTGCAAGCTGTCACACTCAGCACTCAGCCTCTGCTGCTTGGGTGATTTATACTCCTATGGGTCAGGTACTGTCTTCAGGAGGTGTATGTCTACGACCATCTTCCAACAATGTTGCTAAATATAGCGCCATTATTGAGCTTCTACGGGATGCCATTTCACATGGTGTTCTATCTCTTGAGGTACGTCTTGATTCGGAGTTAGTAGTGTCACAGCTCAATGGTTTGTACCATGTTAGAGATCTGACGTTATAGAGAAGATTCTTACGTGTGAGATTTTTAGAACAGCAATTTAACAGTATCACATATATACACATTCCAAGAAATGATAATTAAGTTGCTGACTCATATGCTAACTACGTGTTAGATTGGCATTTGTTTCATTCATAATAAATTAATCACAAACATTTTTACACATGTAAATAAATAAACCGATCACCATAAAACTTTTTATATATCAAAAATGTGGTAATACATAGTGTCATATACAAAATTGGAGCTTTCAAAGCTTCCATCATATAATACACGGTAGTACAAAATCATATACACTCCCAGGTATCTAATCCTGTGGAGGAGGAGGGTTATGATCATGATACATCACTACGGCTCTAGCTAGCCGCCGGAATAAACACACCCATGCACGTGGCACACCCACCACCTGTCGCTGCATGGCCTCAGGAAAGTCCTCAACTTGCACCATGGGAACTCTATGAGTCAACCACATGAAGTTGGTATGAATGCTCTGGAGCGTCCGCTCTGCATCCGCACCTGTGATGTCATCCCCTCTTCCCCTCCGTCTATGACATGGGAAGCCCTTTGGTCGTCGTGGTCCAACATCTGCACATGAATGGTAGATGTCACTATGTGTTGTCGCCCAAAAATATGTCTTTTTGATTTCACATAATCAAGAAAATACAAAAAAATAAAAAATTTAAAAAAAGAGTGAGAGTCGAGATTCGGTACCTATCTCTCCATATGCCGATCCTGGTGGGAATGGCATGTCCAGATCCCCCCGAAAATCTATCCCTCCATAGGGGTAGTCATCTATGGCAACAATCTGTCGTCGCCACCATGGAAAGAAGTCAGCTGGATAGGGGTTGGCCACCCTACCACCCCCTAGTCTGTGCATAGCATCTTCCCAACGCCTTTGGGCCGGATCTTGAACCCCGTGGAGAGGAATGTCCACTCTAGGGCTCAATCCTGGAACGGGCTCAAAGAAGAACATGCTCAATATGCTGCTGAACCCGAATTTCCGTATCATTCCTGCCTTACACTAACTGAGCTGGTGTTTCATGTTGCTCAGTAGTGTAGTACTCCAGTCGTATATGGTCGGTCTCATACACTCCACCGCGTAGAACATTAGTGGTCGCGAGGCCTGACGGAGTGAGGCTAAGCCTGCTATCCTGCCCAGTGTCAGTAGTATGGCCTTTAGGCCCAGCACCTGTATAGCATTGGTAGGGACTTGGCTCCCCACCTTCTCAGTCTCTGGGTAGCAGTACACAGCTACGTACTCATCGATAGTAAGCCCACCGCCTGGCCCACCTCGGGAACGAAGGTTCACCACCTCCCCTGGTCTAGATAGACCTGTGATGAAATATATGTCTTCCACCTCTATGGTGAGAGACATCCCATCTATCCAGAAGGACTCTGAGTCTGGGTCCCAATAGTCTAACAGCATCTCTAGCAGTCTTGGTTTGGCCCTCAAACCACCAAGACACCAAAACTTGTAGAGTCCGCATGCTCGAAGAGCTTGTTGAGCCCTTACATAAGCCCTTACAGCTTCTTCTACCTCACCATGCTCGCGCTCTCTCCATTCTAGAACCATCATGCATGAGAAATTACCTAATTGTCCATTAGATTCTTGTAGATTCACTTGTGCGGCGTCATACGCGACTGTTTTGCAAAAAACTGCGTATGTACGTGGTTTCTAGCCTCTTTTCCGCGTATAGCCAGCCCTATACACGGAAAAATCTTCTATACCCACGTGGGACGCAGGGCTCATGTAGAATTGGCCTTAAATACCTCATTTCACCATGAAAATCAACAAAAATTATATCAAAATGCATGAGAAGA
The DNA here is from genome assembly GCA_001517045.1 of Pseudotsuga menziesii. NCBI lineage: Eukaryota > Viridiplantae > Streptophyta > Pinopsida > Pinales > Pinaceae > Pseudotsuga > Pseudotsuga menziesii. Next base: position 69,333 of record LPNX010736977.1, read on the forward strand.
GCATGAGTAAATACCTGGAAGAAACGGTTGTGAATTCCGCCAGCTGGATCTTTTGGAATTTGCAGTTGAAAATCAGAACTCCAATGGGTAAAAGTTTCAAATGATTTATATTTTTTACTATTTATATAAAAATTTTCAGATATTTGAAAATTTTTACCCCCTTTCCGATAGTTTTGATAGTTTCTAACCATTTTGGACCGTTTATGACATAATTTGTGATGTAGAGGACCATTTTCAGTGCCGTTTCAGCCATTGGATTGACTCATTCGTACTGATGTCAGGTATAATGTCTACACTGGCATATAGGTTAGGTTCACCACCATTTGCATTTTTGCATGACCTTATGACCATGTCACCATGACCTTAGGTACGAACCCACTCTATTGTGTCACGGAACCTTCTTACTGATATAGAAGTGGCATGATATGAGTGGTAGAGCTTCACCTTACATGGGTACCCTGGTTAGCGCCTTATTTTCATTTGGCGCCCATGCTGATGTTTCCTCCTTTAGGGTGTGGGAGTCCGTTGTATAGTATCGCCATGACATTTCGCAAGAGCCTCATACTCCTCTTGATCTTATGCTGGCCTGTTTCCCTCTGGACTCCCCTTATGTCAAGTTGTGAATGCATTATCATGAGCTTCACCTTCCTTATTGAGATTTATGCCGGCTCCCTTGACATTCTGTTTCAGCCATATAGCCCGAGCTTGTCTCATGTCTAGCCATGCAGAGCCATTTTTCATATCCTTTGCAGCTTGATTTCCCTTTTTACCGGGAGGGGATTTTCCCCCGAGTGTCGATATCCTACACATGTATCCTTGCATTGAGCATAGGTATGTTCCACTACTTGGAACTAGTTTGTTTTCCCTGGTGACACTCGTCTCCTCTTAGTTTGTAACTATAAAGCTAGTTTATTCTTTTTTCAAGCTTTTCAAATAACTGAAAAAGTCCAAAAAAAATTAAAAAACCAAAAATATGGACAAGGAAAGATGTTATCTTTGGCAGCTGTCGAGTCATGTCGCCTTCGAACAGAGCATTGTATATCACATCCATTGGTTGGGTTATAGTTTGACTTTAGGAGCTGTACTCGTGTATCTGAGTTTATCTCCACCGACTGGTTAAGCTTCCAGTCCCTATGGAGCCTCTGTTGATGCCTCCTGTGTCACAGAGATGTCCCAGTTTGTATATCAAGTCTATGCTACCTTCATTCAGTCACCATATGCCGTTATGCTCTTGTTCGAAGGAAGTTGAAACCTATGTCGGCCATTCCTCAGTTATTTTGACTTTGCATGTCGGCCATTCTCGGTACAGTTACTGGTTCGTGCACCTTATGATCGAGTCCTTCCACATAAGACAACTTTGCTGAGTACCTCGTGTTGGATGATGGGGGATGCCTTAATGCCCTCCTTCCAGCGGATTTCATCCCATCGACTTCAGATCATTTATTCTGGGATTGGAGTCTAGAGTCCTTTTGAGTGCCTTGAGTTGCAGTCATCAGTGGCAGGTTCTCTTGCCATCGACAGTTTCTTAGGAATACATCAATGTCCCCTGATCGATGGATTCTCTCAAGTGTTTGACCTCAACACATCTATTCACACTTGTTAGTTTGCACTCTATTACCTTGATTCCCATTTTCATTATTGGTGGGTAATCTCACGTCTGTTAACGGTATACATCAATGACCGGTAATCAGACGATAGACTACTATGTTTGACCTCGACACCTCTATTTGCATAGTAGGACATGTACTCGTAGTGGTTTGTGTAGAAGACCTCCCAACTTGGTGGCATCTCTTATATGCTACCTCCTTGATCGTGCCAGTGTTCATGAGATTTCAACTCTCGTGACTTGATACCAGTGTATGTCAGATATTTTCAGCCACTATGGAGATCTTGATCTATTATATATCTTCAGCCATTTTGGAGACCATGATCCTTTGTATATCTTCATCATGGAGATTCTGATCTATGTATATTGTACGTGGCGATGACCACATATGTGATATCATGTATTATGCCTATTCATGGCCATTGTACTCTTATGTATCTGGGACTGCTATATATATTTGTAGTTATATGCAGAGTTGTATTATTGTACTATGCTAATTGGGTGGCTGGTCTTCCATTTGGGATCCTTCATCACTCCACTTCTGGGATGGACTTATAATGTATTTCGGCCATCGTATGACCCCTCTGACCTCACACATTAGGGGGCATCTATTATAGTGATTTTCACCACTCTAGGTGAATCACACTTTGTATGGCCTTCCTGTTAACACCCAAAAATGGTTAACTACCTCATCTACCTCACTACATGGCTCATTTGTCCATTTGCCTACCATATTTCCCTAAAAATCCCACTAAAAAGCCTCCAAAAGGCCTAAAATGCCTCCAAAAGGCCATAAAACCATCTAAAAAGCCTCCAAAAGGCCCAAAATGCCTCCAAAAGGCCAAAAAACCCCTTTTTCCTCCAAAAAATGTCCAAAATTCCTCTAAAATAGCAAAAATCCCCAAAAGGGAAGAAAAAATATAAAATAATGAGGAAAAGGAGGAAAAAACCCTAAACAAGCTGCCCTAAACCATATGGTTTCCAAAACCATGGGCCAGCATTCCACCACTAAAAAACTATAAATAAGTGGTGGAGACCCCTCATTCCACATCCATTGTCATAAACATCCTGCCTCTGCCGAAATTATTCTCGAAACCCTAGCTTACCATCAAGCTATTTTCACCATTGAGAAATATTTTTGGCCCATTTCCACCACCGGAGAAGGAAAAGAAGCAGCTTGGAGCTCGAAGCCACCGACATCGGACCAGCGCAACGGACTCCACCAACCTCCTCATCGGAGGTAATATCAATAAAATCACCATTATACATTTCTTTACTGTTTTTGCTTCATGTTATTTACTTTTTACTGCTTTAGCTTAGTCTTTGTTTCAGTTTATTTTTGTTTACATCATTGAACTGCTACTAAGGATTCCAGATTCCTTAGTAGGTGCTCATCAGCACAAGCTAGGGCGAAAACCCTAGCTACAGTTTTGGCGACTCCGCTGTCTCTTTTTAATTTTATTTTTTCGTACTGTACTTTCGGCCGTAGTTTTCGGCCGCCGGAAACCGCATTTTTTCTTTCCGCAGCCGTGGCCCGACCGCGCATTTCAGGCCCTAACCCGCGACCAGCCCGCCGCTGTCAGCCTTTTTTCCTGCGCCCCGACCGCGCATTTCAGGCCCTAACCCGCGACTAGCCCACCGCTGTCAGCCTTTTTTCCTGCGCCCCAACCGCGTTTTTTCCGCCCACAGTCGCGATCCGACCGCGCCTGTTCATTACACAGTCGCGCTCCGACCGCCGCTGTCAGCCCGAAACCCAGGACCTAGACCGCGCCTGTTTCCTTTAAACCCACGATCTGCGCACGACTGTTGCCTTCCAACCCGCGGTCCGACCGCGCGAGTCCGCCCCATACCCGCGGTCCGCGAACTGTTTTTTGACTTTGTTTCCGCGCCGAAACCCAACCTATTTGCCTCTATTTTTCCTGCACTTGCACAGCCACCTGTACCACTTGCATCCCTACAGCCATTCCTGTCCCTTGTTTACAGCATTGTTTAAATTTTTAGCATTATTTATTTCAAAAAAATAAAAATAAAAATAAAAATTTTGCATGGTAAAAGTTTTTTAAAGTTTTTTTCTGCATTGTTATTGTTATTGAGTAACTATTTTGGATTCACAACCTCACATGCACACAATCTATCCCCTAATTCAAAGTGAGACCTAAAATCTACTTAACTCAACCAACACTATAACCTCATTTGAGGAACACAAAAGAATCTTGTAGTTAGGTAGGATCGGGGGGATAGGCTTCCAATAACACCCCTCAGTTGTTTACACGCGAGACATAGTTGTTGTCCATTAGGGAACCAAAATCCCTTAGTATTTTTTGACACGGTCACCACCAGTTTGTCAGAGGGCCTCTCCCTTAGGAGGGTTGAAGTCGTGAGATTGGTTCCGGAAGTCTGAGTGGAATACCGAAATCCATTCAGTAACTGAAGGGCTACCTTTCGCAGCTCTCGGAATATCCCTGTATAGGGAATATTGCGGTTAAAGGACCAAGCGGCAGATTCACCTTTCTGGACGTGTCATGAACGGGGTATCTTAGTTGCCATACTTCTAGGTTTGCGTACCCGGTGCCCCTCCCGGTAGGGGGATACTTTAGCCATTTGAATTTCCTATTTATATTGTCTGACTTGGATTTCATCACCTTGCAGAGGATATACTTGGTTGAGTCATAATACCATTAGCTAGGTGTTTGCATGCTCCCTTACCTCCTCTTGGTCTAGTGAGTCCATCGATTTTTCTTTTTTAGGAAACCGACTGCTTATTGGTATTCTGACCACTTTGTTGACACTCCGCCTATTGTAGCACGCAGTTACAGTAGGTGTTTTGAGTTGCTTTTTGGCCTGAGTGCCTTGTTTTTCGAGCTCTCCTTCTGCACACACGGTTGCATTAGGATTTTTGAGTTGTTTTTTCAACACCACAACCCACATATTTGAAAACTACTAGTCACCATTAACTCTCCGAGACATTCTCGTCGCCTCAGAGGCGAGCCCCCACAGCACGGTTCACTTGACACCACCCGTCATCACCGTCGATCTCGAGCCTTGTCACTCGAATCCACTCGTCAGCGGCATAGGACTCCGTCACCAGACTCCGAGAACACTCTCTACACTACCCCCACTAGCCCCATGGCTGGCGTGAATCCCAACCCCTCCATTATAGGGACCACCAGTGGTACATCCACCACTATACTAGTTACTACACCTATCATGGGTATACCCTCCACAGGAGGCCCATCTACCATTCCCCTCACCGCACCTATTCCCACGGCAGGAATACCCATACCTACTCCATTAGTAACTCCTACCATCGTAGTTCCCCCACTTGGGAGTAATATCCCTCACATCACCCCTCCACCTGGGGGCATGGGCCCCAACGTGGTCCAACCCACTACCGCATCACACCCTCCATCCAGTTTTCCCTATATGGCTAGCCTCAACCTACCTGACCTAGCCCGGTTAACCAACGACCCCATCCGGCACAACCCCTTGTGGCCCCCCATGCCTACCAAACTCCCCTCCGACATCCCTAAGTTTAAGGGTAAAGCAGGTGAAGACCCCCAGAATCATATCATGTCTTTCCATCTATGGTGCTCCTCCAATTCCATAGTAGATGACTCTATCCGCCTCCGTTTATTACAGCGCACTTTCACTGGCTCAGTTGCCAAATGGTATATCGAGCAACCTCATGGAACCCACACCACCTTTACGTCCCTGGCCTCGACCTTCCTCCAGTTTTTCCAGTTGCCTGTTCGCTATGACGCAGGCGTCAAAATCCTTCTCTCATGTAGACAGAACACGGCTACCCACATCACTGACCACATCCATGAATGGCGGCGACGCCGTAGCCTATGCAAAATTAAACTAAATGACCGGATCTTCCTAGATTGGTTCCTTAAGTCCCTCCTTCCGCTCATTGCTAAGGATGTGGCAGCCGAAAGACCCCAGTCGGAGGAAGAGGCTATCCTTAAAGCCTAGCAGTTTGATCTCATTTACGCCCAGTCGGGTTATCTTTACACCATCATCCTGGATGCCCCTCGAGGAGATTCCCCATATCACGATGCCCCGGGGGCATCCCACGCTGCCGATGGCATCATTGGTCGTCTCTCTTCACAGCCTCAGCCCTTTTCCATAACCCGTCTTACTCCTGGACCTGAACTTTCACGGGCTACATCACAGTCCAGAGCAACCAACTCGTATGCTCACATGCCCCATACCCACGGACCTTCATGTCCACCTCAGTGTTTCGGCAATATGCCTTCCCCGGTCGCACCTCAGCCATACTACCCCCAGCAGGCTGCACCAGCTCTTGCGCCGCCCCAATCCCAACCTCATTATTATCCGCCACAGCCCGCCCCTGCGGCAAAACCACAACCCGCTCCACAGCACTATCTACAACCCCCTCAAGTAGCCGCGCCAGCGCAGCCTCCACCCCCATACTATCCACCGCAGCCTGCTCCCACACCTGCGCAAACTCAAAATCCACCTACTACCCAAGGACAGGTTTACGCCCAAGAAAACCCGCCGCAAAACCAGAATAACCAACGCAACCAGGGCCAACAAAACCGCGGCAGGGGCCGAAATCGTGGGAACAACCAGCCGACTGAGCAAGCTGGTCAACACCCTAACCCCCTTGCTACTGATAACGCAGCCCCCACCAACCAAAACCCCAATCGCCCGCCCAAGCAGGCTAAAAACCCCAACCTGCGAACCAACTTCCCTTGTTCTGTTTGCGGGGTCTATGGCCACTACACACACTTTTGTCCACATATGGAGCGAGTTCAACAACTTTTGGCTGCTGATAAGCTACGCCAAGGACAAGCGGCTCCTCAAGTACCACGCAATCCCCCACAACCTCAGCAGCCACCGTTGGTCCTACAGAACCCCTTACCCAACCAAGCCTTAGTGAACACTGAACCATTGGCTCCCCCTCAAGCTACTGCACCTGTCCAACAAATCACTTACGCCGCTCCTGATCAACCCCCGTCTGACTCAGGTACCCACCATCTGTTGATGATGTCTTCCGATGAGGTTAACCTCCAGACCCGGCGGAACCAATATGGCTCCACCCCAGAAGCACCACCCGCCAATAACCCCACTAATGCTCATCCCACCGATCAGTCATTACGTATACCTCCACCTCCACTAGACGGAGCTCCCAAAGCACCCCGTTTCCCACTTCGCCGTATCAATAACAACCCCAATGCGAGGGCTGCATCAAACTACAACATCGTAGACGACTTAGCCCAATCTCCCGCAGCCATGTCTGCGTTAGAAGTCTTAAAAAATTTCCCTTCGCAGTGTAAGACTTTACTCTCCGCCATTGGGGCTATCGATCCACATGATTCGCAGTTAATGGCATATGATTTGGACCAATCCGAACCCCGCCTGCCCTCCAACTTATCATTCCAAGTTACTGTCTCTATCCGAAATTTTGTAGTCCATCGCTGCATTATTGATGAAGGTGCCTCTACATGTGTCATGCCCATCTCCATCTGGCAGAAAATGGGATCCCCCCCTCTCCAACCATCCTCCACTGCGTTGCAAGCCTACGACAGCCGTTCATCTCAACCACAAGGCCTGTTAACCAATGTCCCCGTCCAGCTAGCTGGTAAAATGGTCTTGATAAACATCGAGGTTATCAATGCCCAGCTTGACTACAACCTTCTACTTGGCCGCAGCTACATGTATGCTATGCGGGCAGTTGCGTCTACCGTTTTTCGCATCATGATGTTCCTTCATGAGGGACGCGTGGTCAAAGTTGACCAACTCACGTACTACGATCCCAAGGCCACCGCGACACCCGAAAATGTTCTCCCCATGATTGAACACACTAT
>LPNX010736977.1:79153-103599 GCA_001517045.1 Pseudotsuga menziesii
ATGCTCCAAAGCTCATTACGACAAACATGTTCACCCTCGAACTTTCCACGAAGGGGACCTCATCCTCACCTATGACCAAGCCAACGAAAAAACAGGTAAAGGAAAATTCGAGTCCATGTGGCAAGGCCCTTACATTGTACAAACTTTCCTTGGCAAGGGGGCATACATTTTAGTAGACTTTGAAGGATGACCCTTCTCCAACCCCCGGAATGGGTTGTATCTGAAACGTTTTTACCCATAACCGAAACCGCGACCTCATTGGTCCGCATTTGCACAGTTTGCTCTCTTTTTGTTTTTCACCATTTTTTTGACCACAAACTCACATTTATCGCATTTTTGCATGCCCACAGATGGATCCTCTTTCACCTTGTTACATCGGCTTCGCTGATGGTGCCAGCCGCTGGTCTCCCAACCTAGCTTCCGCAGCATGGGTCTTATACTCCCCTTCCAACGAACGCATCCACCTCGACGGAATATGTATCGGCGCTGCCACCAATAACCAGGCGGAGTATGATGCTGTGACCGGTCTCCTAACTGCTGCCCTCCAGATGGGCATACGTCACCTTCATGTGTTCTTGGACTCCCAGCTTCTTGTCTTCCAGCTCAACAACTGCTACCAGGTGCGTGATCCATGCCTATTTAGAAAATTCCTACGTACAAAACAACTTAGCCGACAGTTCGAATCCATTACATTCACACATGTCCCAAGAGCTTACAATAATGTCGCAGACCAAATGGCGAACAATATCCTAGACTGGGATATCAATCACACTATGTAACACCTCCATCATGCATCATTACCCCATAGCATATCATCCAAATATACAAAAAACCAAAAACACTGCATTGCATCAACATTTGCATACATAAAACATAAACCATCAAAATGACATTTGCATCCATAGGGGCATCCACATGCCTAGTCATACATACATCATATCATATCAAAAAGGGGCATCCACGTGCCCAACAGCCTAGACTACTTGCATCCATGTGCAGCATCAACATAGAACACATCATAAAGCGCATCCACGTGCGTACAAATGAGACAATATCACCAAAAAATGTGCATCCACGTGCATATATATATATACAAGTCACAAAATACATGTTCAGAACTATACATGTTCTGAGTACCCCAATACTCAGCTATACACAAAATCGGCATGTCCATCCCTCAAAACTCATCAAATACAGGCCGAAGCTACAAAATATCGAAGGGAGTCCCCTGTACTCCCTAAAGGGAGTCATACCCTGCGTCACTGTCCGTGTCAGCATCCTCTGACTCCTCCTCCCGCTCCTTCCCCGACGAGTCCTCATCTCGCCTGCGCCTCGGTGCCCGTGCTCGTGCCCTCTCCGCTAAGAGAGCCACCCGGAACGCTATCCCTCTGAAATCCCGAGGCGCCTGCCTACAATCCCGACGTACATCTCGCGGAAGGTCCTCCCACCCCGCATCGCTCACTCCCGTCAACAGCCGCTCTAGCAGCATCCGTACAGACTCTAGCGCCCCATCCGCGTCTCGCCGATGCACCGGACCCCGCCCGGGCAAAGCCAGAACTGCCACTATCCCTCACCGCGCCACATGCCCTGGCGGCGGCTGCGGGCCCACATCTGCAAATTGACCACTTGCCAGTAACTCTATATCAAACATACATCATACATAACATAAAAACTGGACAAAACAATCCAAATGATACATACCATCTAGACCCCATGCCTGTCCGGGTGGACGGGGCGCATCTGGATCCCCTGTGTAATCCATGTCCCTGTAAGGAAATTCCTCCAGCGTCAGTGGCAACTGGAGCCACTGCATGTACAACTCATCCGTAAAAAACCAGCCCACATCACCACCACCACGGCGGCGCATCATCTCCCCCCACCGAATCATACGAGGCTCCCTCACGCCTCCTGCCCTAACCGGCACCCGTGGCTGCAGTGTGGGGACCCTCTCCATAAAGAAGGCACACAAGAACGACCCAAAGCAAAACCCCTTGCCAGCTTCCTTCGCTGCGGTCAGCTGTCGCTGAACGCAGGTCAGGAACATCTGACCCCATGCAAAATAAGTCCCCTCCAGTGTACGCTCCACAAGCTGCATCTGCCCCCCCAGACACCTTCTCAGGTTCCTGAGAGCCCAGGATCCGCACTATACATGCGGTCGTCGCTCGAACCACTGGCTCCCGTAAGTCGCCAACTCGGAGTGCATTCCGATGCACCCGCGCCTCTGCCCCACAGAACCGCACTGCCATATCAACAATATCAAGATCCGCGGACCCCCGCGGCTGGGTATCTTCCACCCTCCCTAGGCAGGGAAACCCTGTCAGAAAATAGACATCAGCAAGGGTGAGGTCCACCCTCTCCCCCTGTACTCGGAACGCCAGTGAATCTGGCTCCCAGAAACTCACTATGCGGTTCAGCAGCAACCCTGCTGACCGAATCATCGGAATCTCAGCAAACTTCAGTAGGCCGAATATCCCAAGCATCGAACGCACGCGACGGTCCTCTCGGATAATGTCCACCAGCCCCTCTGGCATCTCTCACTCTCTCCATACAGTCCGTGGCATCCTGTCAGTCACACAACAAAGCCTCATTAGATTCTTGTTCAAAATAGACATTCTCGCCCTTCCCAAACAACTCCAGACACAAAAGACAGTCGCGGTCCAGACCACGGCTGTCAAGCCGACAGTCGCAGCCCAGACCGCGGCTGTCAAGCCGACAGTCACGGTCCAGACCGCGACTGTGAAGCCCACAGTCGCGGTCCAGACCGCGGCTGTGAAGCCGACAGTCGCGGTTTAGACCGCGGCTGTCAAAACCGACAGACGCGGTCTAGACCGTGGTTGTCAAAACCAACAGTCGCGGTCCACACCGCGGCTATCAAGCCAGACAGTCGCGGTCCAGACCGCGGCTGTAAAACCCCGACAGTCGCAGTCTAGACCGCGACTGTCAAGCCGGACAGTCGCGGTCCAGACCGCGGCTGCCAAGACCGACAGTCACGGTCCACCCTTGTGGACCGTACAAACACCCCCCCGGGACCCGCAACCCTCCCCCCAGCCCAAAAATAAAACAGGCATAAGTTCAAAGGAATACCTGGCTCTCCCGAATCTCAAAACCGTCGGTCAGATCGTCCAGAAATCCCATGTAAGCTCTGGTACACTCCAATCGTGTGCAAAATGGGAATAGTACAAATGACGTGTCATATTGGGCCCACTTACTATTTATAGCCCGTTGACCCTTTCCTTGTTTGGCCATTTCGAACCCATACGGAGTCCGTTTTCCGAACCGTTTCCACCATTGGAACCAGCACGCCGAGACCTTCACAATGGTCACCTCGTTGCATCTTTTTGACTACATCATTTTTTACCCATTTTTTAGACACTCATAGTCGCCTCGGCTATGCGCGCCACATCGGCCGCAGTATGATCGTTCCACACTTTTTACATGAGCCATTCACTCCTGTCATACTGCAAAGGTCTCGTTATTTTTCCACCATCCATCCACCCTACAAGGGGATCCACCAGTGTTCCCCCCCTCCCTCAGCTCTGATCATCATAAATGTCCCCTAATTGAACACTTCCTCCTTGCCTGACCATTCCAAATACAAGAGTCTTCTTATTTGCTTTCAGACTCCTTAAAATTGAAAGCAACCGTGAGCATGAACTGTCATGGGCTCGCAAAATCCACATGACAGTACCATTCCACCCAATACAGAGTCTTCTTATTTGCTTTCAGACTCCTTAAAATTGAAAGCAACCACGAGCATAAACTGTCATGGGCTCGCAAAATCCACATGACAGTACCATTCCATCACTACAAAGTATTCTTATTTGCTTTCAAACTCCGTAAAATTGAAAGCAACCACGAGCATGAACTGTCCTGGGCTCGTAAAATCCACCGGACAGTACTATTTCATATCCACACTTCTTCAAGGTCCCTAACCCATGAAGCACTCCCCCCGCGCCTTTTGGCGCTCTGATCGATTATCTCGGCAGCACCCCCAATCAGGTCGCCTTTGTTCAGAGTATTCTGCAGTCTCCTACCATGTTACCACAGCTCGAGTCTCCCTCAGCCCAGTGAACTGCCCAGATCCCTTACAGCTCTGATCCCTTTACCACTAATCAGTTTCATGTGCTGCCCGATCATCCCCGCCCTCATACTCTGAACAAAGGAAGTTTGAGTCCACCCACTCTACTTGCCCAGTTAGTCCCACCCGTTTATCACTCTTATCACAGTTCGGTTTTGCACCTCGCGCTCCTGTCAAGGAAACATCATTGCCTTGATAGTTGCAGGTCTCCCTCTGTCGAAGACAACTCCTCTATTCCAGAGGATAGACCTAGAGGTTCCTGCGCCTTGGACCCATCACCATCTGTGGTGAGTGCCTACGGACCATTTTGAAAGGAGTCATCATTGCCTCTCCGAATGGTTGTTTCTCACATGCTCGACTTCAGTACCTTATTCGCATCGTTGAGAATCGCGCAGGATATATATCCTTTCCATTTTGTGTCGAAGACCCCGGATTTCCCCCGACTCTAGCACATTGGTGAGTCACTTTGGAATGACCAGGTATATGTTCCCGTGGATGTCCGGGCTGCGTTGGCGATTGTATTCGGAAGCCATCCAGTTCTATGCTTCTTTGAGTACCCAGTTCAGTTCCAGATCAATGTACCATTACGAGTGTGACCCTTCTCACTCTGATCCAGCAGCATATCAGTTCCTTCAGAACCCCATTCAGTACCACTGCTACCATTCCAGTGTATCAGTTTGTCAGCTCAGACATGATCAGCTCAGCAGTATGATCCAGATTTGTGTCCCTTCCGGACCCTTCTGATATGCACAGTGCCTATCTACTACAGGTCCTTCATTTTGGGCCTCAGACAGTTATTTTTATGTATCTTGATACGAGCATGGGAATGCCCGCCTCGTCCATATATTGAGATTTTTTCCTCATCCAGTATTTGAGGACCATTTATATTGCTATGTTATATTCTGATACAAGCATGGGAATGCCCGCCTCGTCCATATTATCAGATGATCCCTCATCCATTCTTGAGGTTATGTACTTCTCAGTCCTTGCAGGTGGTTCAAGATCGGTGTCCCGGACTTCAGTTGCTTTCTTCTCTTCTCCACACCCCAAGCAAACCATATATGACTTATGATGTCCATCGGCCATACGATGAGCTCCTACCCTCGCACATCAGGGGGCAATCTGTTAACACCCAAAAATGGTTAACTACCTCATCTACCTCACTACATGGCTCATTTGTCCATTTGCCTACCATATTTCCCTGAAAATCCCACTAAAAAGCCTCCAAAAGGCCTAAAATGCCTCCAAAAGGCCATAAAACCATCTAAAAAGCCTCCAAAAGGCCCAAAATGCCTCCTAAAGGCCAAATAACCCCTTTTTCCTCCAAAAAATGTCCAAAATTCCTCTAAAATAGCAAAAATCCCCAAAAGGGAAGAAAAAATATAAAATAATGAGGAAAAGGAGGAAAAAACCCTAAACAAGCTGCCCTAAACCATATGGTTTCCAAAACCATGGGCCAGCATTCCACCACTAAAAAACTATAAATAAGTGGCGGAGACCCCTCATTCCACATCCATTATCATAAGCATCCTGCCTCTGCCGAAATTATTCTCGAAACCCTAGCTTACCATCAAGCTATTTTCACCATTGAGAACTCTTTTTGGCCCATTTCCACCACCGGAGAAGGAAAAGAAGCAGCTTGGAGCTCGAAGCCACCGACATCGGACCAGCGCAACGGACTCCACCAACCTCCTCATCGGAGGTAATATCAATAAAATCACCATTATACATTTCTTTACTGTTTTTGCTTCATGTTATTTACTTTTTACTGCTTTAGCTTAGTCTTTGTTTCAGTTTGTTTTTGTTTACATCATTGAACTGCTACTAAGGATTCCAGATTCCTTATTAGGTGCTCATCAGCACAAGCTAGGGCGAAAACCCTAGGTACACTTCCCCTATCCCGCTGTAGACTCTTTAGACCCCATGGACCACCTTTTATCCTTTGATGTTTCCTTGATCATCCCTAAAACTATATAAAAAATTATATACGTGTCCTTTTACCCGATAACTGCGTACATACGTGGGTTTGACCCCTATAACCGCGTACATCAGGATGTGTGAATAATCCAAATCCTTTTGGAGTTTTCCTTGACATGGATCCGACTCATTCGACTCCTGGCCTTCCATATGCCATGAGATCGCTCGGATTCGACCCTTCATTATCCCTTTTGAAGCTATATAAGGAACCCCTTACTACATTGAAGGCATATAGAGAGATTGAAGCAAAGAAACTATAGTCCATTATTGCCAGAACTATACTTGAGTCTGCATCCCTTTGTCCCTTTGGAGCACTTTTGTGTTCTTCCCAAGCTTGCCTTTGCTAGTGAGATTGCTATCGAGAGATGGAGGATTGAGGTGGTGGAGGCCCAAGTGGGGGATTCAGTTTCTCCGGTTCGTAGACGTGCTATCAGAGGTTGTTATCTATCTTGTAATCTCTAATTTATATTAATAAGAACTATCTTTTCCTGTCCAATGATGTGTATTTGATTGAATGTTGTATCCATTGGAATATGTCAAATTCTTTTACATTATTGATTATATATGCTAGAATAGATATAACACCATGATATATAGTATGCTTGTATTGTTTACTTGTTGTTGAGGAATTATTATATCAATTCAAGCTGAAGATTGGAAATCTCAACGGGGATCTACTTCAACCGTCTGGAATAAGGTACGAGGTCTGATCCTTTAGTGTTAGACATTTTATTTCTATTGCATATTGGGAAAGATTGATTTCTGGAGTCAAAGTTGTCTGTTGTGGTACCCCAAGCCATAGGAATTTCTCTCCGTAACAATGACCGGTAGTGGTTTTTGATGGATTTTGATCTCCACCCAATGCAGAATGAGGATCATGGGTCCTCAAGTTCATATTTTGATTATGGGGTAAAGGATTGATTAGCACAGTTGGGCCCTGTGATATGAACCTCAAGACATCTTCCATACGAGGGTATAAGTGAGTGAGGTGGTCATCCTTACACAATTTTTAGGGAAACATAACCTTATGTTTAGACTACTTGTCTCCCCCCAGCATTGTGGTCATTCTTGTCATTAAAATTGGAATTTTTGTTCTTATTCCTACACTTACGATTGTTTTTACCCTTTTTCTTATTCCTTTCGGGCTGCTGGTTTCCCTTCTAGTCCGAGGATTGCACAAAACGTACACTCATCATTTGGGTGGGTTGAGACGAAACCGTGGCTTATCCTGGACCAGATTTATTGACAGCCAATTGACTCACTTGTTTCACAACCGAATTCACAGGTTTGGTACTTGTACAACCCACAATGCCATCGACATGTGGTCTAGGCTTGATCTTGGGATTGAAACTAGAATGCGGAGTGTTAGGTATGATCTCATATAATAGTTCAAATTAAGCATAAACCAAATCCAATTCCCGTGCCCTAAAAATTGCTTGTTCCTCGTTCTGGACTCCGGATGTAGAAACATCCTTCACGATGTAAGGTAGCAATGATTTAAGGAACCACTCAAGGAGAAACTCCGATAGTATGAAATCTTTAATCAACCTCTTCTGTCTATGCCACTCTTGGATATGGTATGAGATATGTGTGGCTTTGTCCTATCAAAATGTTGATAAGAGTTTTGTACCAACGTTATAACGCATGGGTAGCTAGAAGTGATCGAATAAATTCATAGCAAGGTCATTGAACAAAATGAATGCCCCCCTCGATAACTCTATGTACCATTTCGCTACAGGCCCGGTGAGGGTGAGTTGAAATAGCCTTAAAAAGATCGAGTCATCTTTGTAAGGAATTGGATGAGCACCAAAGGTGAAAGGTAGTGACATGTTCACTAGGATCTTCTCCTAGTTTTCCCTCGAATTTGGGAATGTCCGAGGGAAGCTTGGTAGGGATAGTCGTCCAAGCTGGGTCATGAGATACCAAATCGTTCATTAGTCTCGACAAGTCAGGTAAATTTAATGTTGCGATGAAAGGGAGCCTAGGTTGAGCCAGTATATGCCACGCTCCTTGATAGTTTTGGTTCATATAAGGATGACTACTGTAAATACCATGGCCTTGGCCATAATATCCTCCTCCCATTTGACCCATGTAGGGATGCATGGAAGCATTATGATGTGGTGTACCTTAACTATTTGGTGCTACAAAGCCATAATTAGAGGAGTAAGCAGGTTGTTGATACCTGTACCCATAAGGTTTGTATCTCTGTCCATACCGCGGTCCATAATATTGTCCATGAGAAGCTCCATAAGATGTCCCATGGGATATCCCATGAGAAGCTCCATAAGTAGGGATATGGGGAACTCCTTGTGATGGACCGTAAGATGATCCAGAAATAGAAATATGACCTCTTGAGACAACAGGAGATACTTGACTCTAAGATACTACTATGTGAGCAGTCGCAATATGAACATGACTAGTAGCAACATTCCAACCCGAAGGACCACGTGAATGAGGGGGAGGAAGGGTTGTCAAAAATGCATTTGAAGGAGTAGGAATTGAGGACGAAGGGACATGTGAAGGGATGTAAGTGGTATTCCCTATGGTCACTCGTCTCGGTTCTAGGGCTAACATGTGAGGTAACTTCCACCGCTGGGATGGAAGGTGCAATGTGACTAGTGCTCCCAAATATCTCTGCATGGAAAGGAATAGGAGTGCCCCTAGGTGTAGTGCTAGGTTCAGTTTCTGACTCGACATTATGTGTTCGATCATGTGCAGGGATATCAGGCATGCCATAACAAACATGACTAGTGCTTGTGGGTTCATGGTGAGTCTCGTCGCCCGAAAACCAATATCAGTGACCTGTGAATGAGGGATCGTAACCGGAATGTGAAGGTATTTGTGGTGAAGGATCATATACAGGAGTATGATCTTCCTCCCCAACCTCTTGAGGTGGAGAATACATCTCATGAATCTCGTCCTCATGATCTCCCATCGTGTGTGAATCAATGTGATAAGTAGTCCACCTAGAATGTCTGTTTCTCTCTCCCAATGGAGGAGGATATGTGGAAGGCGGAAGCCCTACTAAACAACAAGAACGGTGAAGTGCCGCACCCGAATCCACAATGACTCAAAAAATGAAAAAGACTCTTTCTAATTATGCAAACCCTAGGCAAACTAGCATGCACAGAGCATACACCTATACAATGTAAAGCCAAATCACAAGCAAACAAGGGTAGGATATGTGAGCTCCCGAATGAAGCAGGTATGTCTCTCCTAGGAGAGGCTTGAGACTCCCATACACAACAAGCAAAGGTTCGTAACCAATTATAGTGGCCCTCAGCTTCAACGCATATAGCGACTGTGTTGTTCAACCCCTACTTGGCCAGGACACCTACAGAATAACCTTTGCAAAGTACCCCCTCAATAACCTAGGCAGGGAAACTAAGGTCACCTCAATATAATCAATGCTCAGGCAGATATTCACAGGCAAAATTGATCGTATGGGTAGGGTAGCAAATCCTGAAACTCACGAAAGAGCCTCTAGATACGAATACAATCCTAGAAATATCTCCGGTGCTACTCAATTATGACCAGGGGTCATCCCAATCATTAACCGCTCACATTGCCTCGTGCTTAAGTCCCTCGTAAGAGGATGATATTGAGAAACACTAATTATACCAAGGAATTTCACACTCTCACCTGGACAGACACATACACGTTTCGTTTAGCGGTCTTGGAGAATTTACTCACAATGAACTATTCCAAGACCCTAAAACCTAATCTTGTTGGTGCAACTTATAAAAGAAAAGAGTGTAATTCATTTTATTATGCGTTGATTTTAATTGGCTTATTACTCAAAAGGGAAAATTATCGTGCAACTAATGGTGTTATAACGCAACAAGAAGTAAAATGCACACCTAACAATCAATGCAAATGCACTGTGTCAAATGAAAAAGGGGGAATGCTACTGTGTGAAATGCAAAATTTTCCTTCAAATGAAAAATGCAATCGTTCCTATATGAAAATCTGACTAATACTTCTCCAAGTAAACCTAGTGCAAGTACCATGCAGAATGCAAAATGAAATGATGCATAATGATGCAAAGAAGCAAATTTTTTTGTATTTTTTGAATTAAAATGAGATAACAAAGCAAAAGAATGACTCTACCACCCCTAGACTCTGCAAGCACTATCAAACAACACCCACACAAAACAGTAAGTTAAAAGAGACCTAATGCACTAATCCCAAAACAAAAAAATAGAAAATGCAATGACAAGAACATTCTTAAAAAATTCAACCTAAAAAGCATCTCTGGTCAGAAACAGAGGTGTACACAAACTCTAAAATCATCCAAGGAAACTCAGTAATCATCAACACTCACCCAGCAACACTTAATATTCCCCTAAAAGAAAAAACTCATGGCATACGCAAATGTGTGTAGAAAACCCGCGTATATATGCGGATATCCAAGTAAAAACCGCATGTACACGTGACTGTGAAGCCAAAACTCACGTATAGGAAGAAAAAGAGATAAAAAGAAGGTAAATAGACAAGCTGAGACAAAATTTACTCCTTTCAAACACTACCAAGTAAACATGCCCCTAGACCCAAATCATAAACAAATAAATCAAAGCAATTCAAGAACATTGAATGCCGATAAAAACCCCCAAAGGAAATGACTAGGAACTCCCCAGCAGAGTCACCAATTCTGTTACGGAGAAAACTTCCTATGGATTGGGGTACCACAACAGACAGGGTAACCACAAAAATAAATCTTTACCTATATGCAAGAGAATCCAAACATTTAACACTAAAGGATCTCGAAACATACCTTATTCCGGACGATTGATGTAGATCCTCGTTTGAGCTTTTCCACTCTCACTTGTATTGATAATTTGTTCTCTCAACATTCAGCAAACAAGACAAGCATCCTATATAATTGTGTTAGACCTACTATAACATATATAATAAATAACATATAAGCATTTAAAAGAATCCATGGATTCAATACTCATTTAAATACACATTATTGGACAGGAAACGATATTTCTATTAATATAAATCAGAGATTACAATAGTGACAACCTCTGTCGGCACGTCTGCGAATCGGAGAAACTGAGTCCTCCACCTAGGCCTCCACCACTTCAATCATCCATATCTTGATAGCAAGCTCACAAGCAAAGGAAAGCTTGGGAAGAACACAAAGTGCTCCAAGGGACAAAGGGATGTAGACTCAAGTATAAGCTCCAACAACAATGGACTATAGTTTTCTTGCTCTTCAATTCCTCTCCCTTGAATATATCCAAAGGGTTCCTTATATAGTGCTTCAATGGGGTAATGGAAGGTCAAATCCGAGCGATCGCATGGCATATGGAATGGCAAGAGGAAAGTGACTCGGATCCACATCAAGGAAAACTCCAAAACTATTTGGCCTTCTGCACACATCCCGATGTACGCAGGTTTAAGGGTCAAATCCGTGTATATATGCGAGAATATGTTTAAAAGTCGCGTATATTGGAAACATCAAAGGTACAAAAATGGTCCATGGGGTCTAAAGAGTCTGTAGAGGGATAGGTAAGGACATAAAGGTGTGATCCACCATGTGTGGTAAAATCAATTGTAACAATGTTGATAACATTGATGCAGCGGTCAATGCTGCATATGGTTTTGGTGTTTCACCATTAGCTGTAAGAAATTTACTTTTTAATTTGTCATTGTTATTTAGATATTTATAGTAGATATTGCAACATTCAACACATCTCAATATGGATACAATATTCTTTATTCAGGGTGGGAAGGATGAGTTTGTGGAATCACAGCCAAGTCCCTCGCATGTAGAGGAAGATTTCCAAACACATGTACTATTTTAATGATTCTTTTAATAATTTGACATTAATGCTTTTAATTATTAGAAATTTTCTAATTTTATGTTTATGTTTCATTATGTAGCATGATATCTATTCCAGCAGAATGACGTTTGTGATTGGGGACCCACCTCTCCCCCCCAACCAGGTACATGTATGTTTCACTTTCTTTGAAAAAATCATTTTTCGTCCATCTTGTATATGTATCATTTTCTTTGTATTATTTGACATTGACATATGTTACTTTATGCAAGCATCTATTGAGCCAATGGTGCTTGAAGAGCACTAAATCCAGGTTTTGGGTGACCCACCTCTCCCCCCCTAGTTACATGTATGTTTCGCTTTCTTTGAAAACATCATTTTTTGTCCATGTAGTATATGTCTCGTTTTATTTGTATTTACTGACATTGGCATATGTTACTTTATCTAGGCATCTAGTGAGCCAATGGTGCTTGAAGAGCACTAAATCCATGTTTTGGGTGACCCACCTATCCCCCCCCCACGTACATGTATGTTTCGTTTTCTTCGAAAACATCATTTTCCATCCATGTAGTATATATGTCTCATTTTATTTTTATTATCTGACATTTGCATATGTTACTTTATGTAGGCTTCTAGTGATGTAGCGATGCTTGAAGAGAACCAAATCGAAGTTGTTGGTGACCCACCTCTGTGTTGAAATATTGTATAAATAGAGGTGTGGTGCTCCTCATTTGGAACACACACACTCACTTGTGTAGCACATTAGTGAGAGAGAGAGAGAAGCAGCTGGAGAAGGAGGATCAATCTTTTGGTTTTACCTTTTATCTTTTTGGGGCATCTAGATTGAGGAATATTTTGCTGGGTTTTTCCCTTTAGGGTTTTCCCAAGATAAATTTGTGTTGTTCTTGTGATACTATTTATTTCAGTGATCCTATTTATATGCTTTTGTTATGAAATTGAAATTAAATGTTGATGATCTAGCTTAGCATATGGAATTTTAACATGGTATCAAAGCTAGCCTGTGTTAGATTTTTAACATTAAGCTAGCATTATATTAGGATATTTAACTTGAGAGAATAACAAGCACAACAATGAAACACAAGAGACAATGAACACAGTGTTTTTCCTTGGGGAAACCATAAATGGATAAAACCCTGCAACTTCCTCAGATAGAATCAGTACCAAAAGTAAAACCCTAAGACAGTAAGATGATCTCCCGACAGCAGTAGCCTCTTTCTTCCTAGAGCCAGTGTCTGCTTCTTCCTTAGCTATGCACTACAACTGAGTGTGAGTGAGTGTGTGATAAATAGAGAGACTCGGTCTCTATTTATACTAATTTTTGACTTGACAATAACCTATTAGGGCCGAATTCTCTATGAGAGTCTAATAACCCCAGTGCCCTGGAACTGCGGGGACTTTAACCCTTGATCAATAGGAGGGTTACCTACAATGACTTGACATGACTTGTTTACATTATAGAACCTCTCGATAGGAACATCAAGGCATGACATGACTCAAGTACATTAGAGACACATCCCAGAATAAACATCAGGGTATAATAGATAAGATATACAGATGAATACATTCCAAAGTTACAAATACATTAACACTCCCTCTTAACTAGGTGTTCGGGTACACAGGGTACTCCCAAAACACTGAACACCTTCATCAACCACTTCACACAAATAGATCACAGATCAACACACCGATGTTTGTCACGTGGTTAAAACCCTCGAGAGGGAAACAGTCCATGGCCCCAACTAAATAGCTACTTGGAGCAATTTATTATGCAAAAGAAAGAAAGTTACATATGAGCTTCTCATAATTGATCAACTAGCCAAGGACCCTCTATGCTCTTTAAATAGAGATCATAGACCAATCAGGTGTTAAGACACAGATCAATGGTAGGTATGATCTAAGAGAAGTTGAACCATCGGATCACTCTATGTCTAGAACATATCATGACCGTCGGATTAGATTATTTACAAATGCATACTAATGCATACTAAAGAAACACACTTTTACCTAACGGATATATTACACAAGTCGATCTTAACTAACTCCTAAGTGTCTAAATATCCTAACACCCCCCCTTAATAACAACTTGGGATAGGATTGAAGGATTTACAAAAGTGACACTATTAGGAGAAGGAAGGAGGCATTAGAGCCTATTCCCCCTTAAGGACACATTCTTGAACTCCTAACATTGACCAAAGTTTAGAAAGATTCACTTCTGTAAGAGACTTGGTGAATATGTCTGCAACTTGATCATCTGTAGGGAAATAGAGAACTTCAATAACACTATCATGAAAAATATTTCTGATGAAGTGCATGTGTAGCTCAATGTGTTTGCTGTGCTGATGTAGAATTGGATCCTTGGCAAGCTTGATGGAACTTTGATTGTTGCACCAAAGTGGAGTAGGCTGCTGCTGCTCGAATCCAAACTCTGAAAGGATATTTCGAAGCCATAAAGCTTCATGACTGGCATTAACTGCAGCTCGATATTCTGCTTCTACTGAAGAAAGAGCAAGTGCTTGTTGTTTCTTACAAGCCCAAGAGATAGGTCCAGATCCCAGACTGAAAACATAACCTGTAGTATAATTTCGATCATCAAGATCGTCGGCCCAATATGACTCAGTGAAACCAACCAACAAAGGTTTCCCCCCTGTACTGTAATGGATCCCAAACTGAATTGTACCTCGAATATATCGAATTATTCTTTTTACTACTTTCCAATGAATTTCATGAGGAATTTGCATATAACGGGCAACACGACCAATGGCAAAGGAAAGGTCAGGATGGGAATGAATCAAGTATAAAAGACTACCAACAAGCTGACAATACAAGGTGGCATCTACTTCAGAGGAAGTACAAGTGGCAGAAAGTTTGACTCCAGACTGGAAGGGAGAAGGGGCTAGTTTACAATCTTCCATGTGGAAACGACGAAGAAGGGCACAAGCATACTTAGAATAGGAAAGAAAGATTCCTTCTTTGGTTTGCAAGACTTGGAGACCAAGAAAATAATGCAAATGTCCTAAGTCTGACATTTCAAAATTTTGCTTAAGACTGGATTTCACATGGGTTATAAGGTTAGGGTCACTACCAGTAAGGATAAGATCATCAACACAAAGAACAAGTATGATGAGATGGTCTCCTACTTTCTTGGTATAGACATTGAGGTCAGAATGGAATCTAGAAAAACCAGTGTCAAGGAGAAAGCTATCCATTTTGGCACACCAAGCTCTAGGAGCTTACTTAAGTCCATATAAGGATTTGTTAAGGAGACAAACAAGGCTAGAGTTATTCTGAACAT
Source organism: Pseudotsuga menziesii (assembly GCA_001517045.1). Lineage (NCBI taxonomy): Eukaryota > Viridiplantae > Streptophyta > Pinopsida > Pinales > Pinaceae > Pseudotsuga > Pseudotsuga menziesii. Next base: position 94,311 of record LPNX010736977.1, read on the forward strand.
ATCCAGGAGGTTGTTCCATGTAAATTTCCTCATGTAAATCACCATGTAAGAAGGCATACTTGACATCCATTTGATGGAATTCCCAGTTATGTAAGGCTACAAGGAAAGGAACAAGGCAGATGGAGTTCATTTTTGCTACAAGGGAAAAGGTTTCATTGTAGTCAATCCCTTCGACTTGGGAAAAACCTTTGGAAACTAACATTGCCTTAAGTCTTTCAACACTTCCATCTAATGCATACTTAGTTCTATAGATCCATTTACATCTGATAAGTTTTCTTCCTTTTGGAAGAGGAACAAGATCCCAAGTATCGTTCTCCATTAAGGAATGATATTCTTCATCCATAGTTGCATCCCAATCCGGATTTCTTGAAGCTTCTGCAAAAGTTTCTGGATCATGATTCTCAAAAACTTGAGCCAAAAGAGAAGAGGCTCGCTGAAATTGAGAACATGTTCGATGTTGATCTCTAGGATCACCAGAAATATCACCAGCTGCTTCACATGTTGAACGGACCCATCGATGAAGTATTGGTGCTTGTGCGATTGGAGGAACATGAGCAAGTGGAGGTGGATTTTCATCCTCATTGTCATCATCAGAAACTGGAGTTGGAAACCTATCAAGAAAGTTAGAAGAATAATAAGAAGGCATAATCACCAAATCAGGCTCGCAGGACAAAGATGGCACACCCGCCAAGTTAGGCTCACAGGCCAAGATATTTTCATTAAATTTAACATCTCTTCTAATGATTATATCATGTGAATGGGGCCGAAGAATTATATAACCTTTTACATCTTCAGAATATCCAACAAATATGCACTTTTCATTTTTAGGCTGCAATGCTTTCCGTTTTTCATCCGGAATGTGAGCCCATGCTTCACAACCAAACACACGAAAGTGACTTACATCTGGTTTAATTTTACTCCATGCTTATTCTAGTGTTATACCTTGTAAAAATTTAGTGGGTGTGCAATTAACTATGTAATTTGCACAATTTATGGCCTCATCCCAATATTGAAGACTTAGTCCCTTAGATTGGATCATACAATTAGCCATTTCTTTTAAAGTGCAGTTCTTCCATTCAGCTACACCATTTTGTTGAGGTGTATATGGAACAATGTGTTGTTGTTGGATTTCTTGTTCAATGCATAAAGTAGTGAACTTGTTGTTAACATATTCTCCTCCATTGCTAGATCTTAACTTAATAATTTGATGACCAGATTGTTTTTTAACAAGGGCCTTGTAAGCCAAGAACATCTTAAATACTTCACTCTTAAGTTTTAGGAAGTAAACCCAAGTGCATCTAGAGTAGTCATCAATGAAAGTTAAGAAATATTTGAAACCAGAAAATGATGCAGATGGAAGAGGACCACACAAGTCACTATGCACAAGCTCCAAAGGAACTGAGGCGTGCCAAGAGGCACGTTTGTCAAAACTATCCCGATGATGTTTTTCAAGTACACAATTGGAACAAACACCATCCTTGCAAGATACCATCAAAAGACCAGTCACCATATTTTATTTACATAGTTGTTGCAATGAGCGATAATTTAAGGGACCAAATCGCTCATGCCAAAGTTTGCTCAAGTTATCACTATGAGCAACAAAAACTGAAGGAAAAGGTGATGACCCAAAGTTGTTAAATTTGTACAACCTGGTAATATCATCAACAGTTCCGATAGCAAGGACATTTTGAGGATTTTTAAAATCCTTGATTACAACTTGGTGAGGTGTAAAAGTCACAGTTTTACCTTCACCTGAATGAGTGATTTGATAGACTGATAAAAAATTGCAGGGAATTTTTGGAACACATAGTACATCACTGAAATGACCATTTTCTACTGGAACTGTTCCAGATCCTACAACACTTAGAGATCTATCATCACCAACAAATATTTGTTTGGTGTTACATTCATGCATAGTAGAAAAGATGTCTTGATCCTTAGCCATATCAAAAGATGCTCCAGAATCAATGAGCCATTCATTTGAATTAGAAGAAGAAGATGAAGTATAAGAGTAACTAGAAGCACAAAGTGCATGTCCATGAGAGTTAGATTCTGAAGATGAATCTAGGCTGATGTGGTGCTTCTTCATTGCTACTTCCAAGGCTGCCATCTTCTTAAAACATTTAGATTCATCATGATTATCTTTCCCACAAAAATTGCAATGACGTTCAGTCGTATTTCCTTTTTGCTTGGATCCTTTGTCATTTTTTAAAGGAGGAGCTGACTGAGAGGGTTTGGGACCCTTATTGTTTGGATTATTATTGCGAAAATTCTTTTTCTTGGGAGGCTTGGACTTTTCTTTTTGTTGGGACAATAAGGCTTTCCGAGATGTATCTGCATTGTTAATTATTCCAAGATGAATGAGCTTATCTTGCTCTCTAATTAAGGAATCACAAAAGGATTCAAGGCTAGGCTCTTGATAGCTAGTTGCAGTCAATGATTCTTTCATGGAGTAGAATGTAGATACAAAAACAGAATATGCAGGTCCAAGTTTTGAAAGAATATGATAGATACATTGTTTTTCTTCTTTCTTAATCTTTCATTCGGCACATAATAGTCTAAGAGTTTTATACTTAGATAAATAGTCTTGAATGCATGAAAAATCATTTGAATTCAAGGAAACCAACTCATTCTCAAGTTGATGACCCCGAATTTCATTGTGTTTACCAAACACAAATTCCAACTTTTTCCAAGCGAGATTAGGTTCATCAATTCCAGATATGTGGAATCGCAAATTAGTAGAGATTGACATCCCAATCAATCCACAAGATTCATCACATTGATTTTCCCATTTAATTTTCTTATCATCATCAGTGGGTTCTGTTTCTTTCTTTGAGGTTATCCTGAAAAGTCCCCTACTTCGTAAAACATCCTCCATACGAGATTTCCATGAGAAATAGTTAGAACTTGTAAGTATAATATCACAAGGGGTGGCCATACTGTAAAATAATGGCTGAAAGAACAGAAACTAACTATATGGATGCAAAGAGCTCAAAAAAATATGTGGTTTTAAAAAACATAGCACTTAAAATTGATTCCATATGATGAAGTTATGCTTTATCAAAGAAAATGTTGAAGATGTCCCCAATAGTGACGTGGTAGATATTAACTTGACCAACTAAAAAAAGAAGCCCCCTCTTCCCAAGATCAACCTTTGATAATCACTTTTACAATAAAGTTGCTTTGAAGTGAATCACTTTTGTAGAATAAGTGATGTTCACTTTTACAATAATGTGACTTTTAAATAGTGTGGCAATAAATTAAAAGACTTAAGTGACTTGCTTTTATTTTATTGTATTTATGTGAGATGCAATTTTACAATAAAGTAACTTGAAAATAGAAATTGCATGCACTAAAAAGTAGCTTGATAAAACTTGAACTCAAGACTTATCAAGGTGTAAAGCAACTTTGTACCAAGTGAGCTAAGTTTAAAAGGTACGTAAAAGTAGGGAAAGAGGAAGGTTTTTTTTTTCTAACTCTTCTCTCTCGTTTTTCGTGCTTGCTTTCTTTTTGTGCAAATCCCAAAAAAAAATGAAAAACAAAAACAAACAAACAAAAAATTCCACACAATGGGGTTAGATCTTGGTTAGCTTACCCAGAAAGTCTGCATTTTCAAGTTTTCTCGATGTTTCTGATTTGCCATGATCGCACAAGGTGCACGGCAAAGAGCATACGTAGCCGAGAAGACAAGAAAAAAAAACTTTCCCTTACTGTTTTTGATTCGCCGCGATAGCGCAAGGTGCATGGAAAAGAGAATACGAAGTCAGGGAAAACAACAGTCTAAGACTAAAACATAAAATATCTAATAATAAACTGATAAAATATGAGGTATTTAAAAAAAAAACAAATCCGTCACTGTAACATTATACCTTCAGATTTGCCGAAATGGGTGTTTCTGAAGCAAACAGAAACGGTTTTCGGTGAAACGAAAACTATTTCCTAATGGAAATGGTGCTCTGGATGCAATGGATCAATTTACATAAGCCAAAAATGCATATAAAATCTAGAACCATAAACCCTTTCAAAGTTTCGGCAACACCGATTCCAGATCTTAATCAAAACCGAAAGGAGCTCTTCATAAAAGATCTGATACCATGTTCAGGTACAGAGGGTACTCCCAAAAGACCGAACACCTTCAGCAACCGCTTCACACAAATAGATCACAGATCAACTCACCGATGTTTGTCACGTGGTTAAAACCCTCAAGAGGGAAATAGTCCACAGCCCCAGCCAAATAGCTACTTGGAGCAATTTATTATGCAAAAGAAAGAAAGTTACCTATGAGCTTCTCATAATCGATCAACTCGCCAAGGACTCTCTATGCTCTTTAAATAGAGATCATAGACCAATCGGGTGTTAAGCCATGAATCAATGGTAGGTATGATCTAAGAGAAGTTGAACCATCAGATCACTTTGTGTCTAGAACATATCGTGACCGTCAAATTAGAATATTTACAAATGCATACTAATGCATACTAAAGAAAGACACTTTTACCTAATGGATATATTACACAAGTTGATCTTAACTAACTCCTAAGTGTTTAAATATCCTAACACTAGGAAGGTACTCTCTCGGCACAATTTATCAGCACAAGTATTATTCTCTTTATCATCTAGATCATCATCGAGTCCTCATCATCTTCAAGTCATCTTCATCATTGGATTTGGATCATCACTCGATCTGGACCATCACTGGAATATCATCACTAGATCTGGATCATCACTCGATCTAGATCATCACTTGAGCACCAGCACTGGATTTGGATCATCACTGGATCTAGATCATCACTGTTGGATCATCATCACTGGATCATCACGGGTGCTATCTCATGATTCTTCTCGTCACAGGAAGTTCTACAGAGCCAACCCTTTTTCATGTTGGTTGTAGGCCTAGCTTCCATGTAGGTCTTCTTCAGCACTTATATCTGACCCTAAGTAAGACTGTCCCACCCAGCACTTACATCTGACCATGAGAGGAACACATACAAGACCATGTCAGAAAGGCACACCCAGCACTCATGTCTGACCATGTGGGAACACATTCCACAACCCTGTTATAAAGGCCTAGCACCCACATCCGATCATGTGGGAACACATCCCACAACCCTATTAGAAAGGCTCAACACTTATATCTAGCCATGTGGGAATGCATCCTGAAACCTTGCTAGAAGGGCTCTGCACTTACATCCAGCCATGTGGTAACACATCCTGCAACCTTGCCAGAAGGGCTCTGCACTTACATCTAGCCATGCGGGAACACATCCTACAACCTTGCTAGAAATGCTCTGCACTTACATCCATCCATGCAGGAACACATCCTACAACCTTGCTAGAAAGGATCTGCACTTACATCCAACCATGCGGGAACACATCCCTCAATCACATCAAAATGGCAATGCACTCATATCTGATCATGTGGGAACACATCCCACAGTCATATCAGAATGGCCCTCAATCCTAGACCGAGTATTCCTAGGAACTGACCAGGTACCTCCATTCCAAGAATGGCAATAAACCTTATATCTAATCATGTAAGAACCAATCCTATAGTCACATTAGAATGGATCAACACTCATATCTTACATGGAAGGAACCAATCCTTTCACCATGACAGAATGGCTCATCCCTTACATCTGACCATGGAAGGAACCAATCCTCTCACCATGTCAGAATGGCTCATGGACTCATCACTTCCCCTTGGAAGGAACGTTAATCTGGAGAACACCAAGCTTCTCCCTGAAGTATTCAAACTTCACTCTGGCTAATGGCTTCATTAACACATCAGCTATATGTTCATCCGTCGCAACATACTGGAGCTTCACTGCTCCTCTCTACACCATATCCCTGATATAGTGATACTTCTCGATATGCTTCAACTTTTCATGGAACATCGGGTTCTCTGACAACTTCACATAATTCTTGTTGTCGTAATATATACAAGTAGCATCTAACTAGAGATCAAATAAATTAGACAGTATCTTCCTTAGCCATACTGCCTCACAACTAGCTAAACAAGCAGTGACATACTCAGCTTCAGCTGTACTCAGTGCCACACAGGATTGCTTCCTGCTAAACTAAGAGATCACACTTGATCCCATACTGAAGCAACACCCTGAAGTGCTCTTCCTATCGATGGCACTTCCTGCCCAATCTGAATCAACATAACCCTCCAGGTTAATCTTTTGATTCACCTCATTCTTGAGCCCATAATCAACTGTACCCCTTAGGTAGCTCAGAATATTCTTTGCAGCAATCAAGTGAACATGTCTCGGATCTGTCAGGAACTGGCTCAAGGTGTTCACAGCAAAGCAAATATCCAGTCTCGTGTTGATCAGGTACATCAAGGACCAATCATCTGATGATACATCGTAGCATCAACCACTTCTAATGAAGCATCACTCAATAGCTTCAGGTTCGATGCCATAGGTGTGGTCATTGCCTTGCAGTCCATCATCCCAAACCTCTTGAGGATCTCTACTCCATACTTCCCTTGTCTGACGAAGATTCCATCTGCATTATGCCTCACCTCCATGCCTAGAAAATAATGTATCATACCCAAGTCCTTCATTTTGAACTCGACAGCAAGCTTCCTCTTCGTATTAGCAATCAACCCATCCATACTTGTTACAAACAGATCATCTACATATAGTAGGAGCAATACTGGGTTGCCATCTTCAACCTTGTAGTAAATGTTGGAATCTGCTTTACTCTTGGTAAAGCCCAAACTAGATAGAAAGCTGTCAATTATGCCATACCATGTCCTAGGTTCCTGTTTCAAACTGTATAGGGCTTTCTTCAATCTACACACATGAGACTCTCTATCATGTGTCTCAAAACCGAGTGGCTTCTCCACATACACTTTTTCTTCTACTACACCATTCAAGAAAGCAGTCTTGACATCCATTTGGTGTATCTTCCATTTCATCACTGTAGCCAGAGAAAGTACTGATCTGATGAAAGTGTATCTGGCTACAGGTGCCAAAGTTTCTTCATAATCTATTCCTTCTTTCTGGGAGAAGCCACAAGCAACAAATCTTGCTTTATATTTTTCTATGCTACCATCTACAGCATGCTTGATCTTGTAGATCCATTTCGAAGTTACAACCGACTTCCCTTCTGGTCTTGGGACAACATACCAAACATCATTCTTCATGATCGATTAATACTCTTCGATCATAGAATCCTTCCATTCTTTTCGTTTTGTTGCTTCTTCATAATTGGAAGGTTCTTTATCGATGAAATCACATAATAATGCTACATATCCGAAGCAGGATCTGGTCCTCTTTCTTTCTCTATAATTATCTTCTGGAGCCCCATATCTTTCCACACCTGGGATAGCTTCTCATACCCAAGAAGTTTTCCTCTTATGAGGACTCTTCTCCTCAGGTGGATCTATAAGTTCTTGAGTTTCTTCAAATTCTCGATCTTCTTCTTGAGTTTCTTCATTCATGGTTGTGTCATGAATTCTGGGTGCTTCTAATTCTTCAATTTCTTTAGCAGGTCTCTTCCTAGATTTGTTGTAAGCTGAGTCTTCTTCAAATGTCACATCCCTGCTGATGTCGATATTCTTGAATCCTGGGAAGTATATTCTATTAGCCTTCGAGCTTTCAGAGTATCCCACAAATATATCCGTCTTTCTTGAAGGATCTAATTTTGTCCTCTTCTCTTTTGGAATGTGTATATACACTGGATAGATGAATATTCTGAGATGGCTGAAATCTGGTTTCTTGTTGGAAAACACTTCTTCAGGTGTCTTATTCTCAAGTACTTTGTGTGGAGTACGGTTCTGTACATACACCATTGTTCTGGAATCTTCTGCCCATAGATGGATAGGAAGATATTGATCATGAATCATTACTCTTGCAGCTTCCATGATAGTTCTATTCTTCCTTTCTATAATCCCATTATGTTGTGGATTATATGGAGTGGATAACTCCCTCTTAATCCTTGAGTCTTTGCATAACTATTTGAATTCGTTTGATGTGAATTCTCTGCCATTATCTGATCGAAAGGTATTGATCTTGTTTTCAGTGTGGTTCTCGATCAAGGATTTGAATTCCTTGAACTTACTGAATACTTCATCTTTGTTCTTCATGAAGTGAATCCATGTCTTCCTAGAAAAGTCATCAATGAAAGAAACATAGTATACATACCCACTTAGTGAACTTGATGACATTGGACCTAATAGGTAATAAATCCCGATTCGTATTATTCCCTTACTAATGAATATATTTATACAATTCATATGACGGTTGTGTTTCATCTTCCACCCAGCCATAACTATTCAGTTTTCTTTATTTATTTACAAAATATAATCCTGACGGATTATATTCCAACAATCCCCCTCTTAATCCGAAGGGGTGTTCGTAAGTCCGAGCATGTTTCTGAATCTTTCAAACTTTTCTCGTCCAAGCGCTTTGGTGAAGATGTCTGCAATTTGATCATTTGTGGAACAATGTCGAAGATGGAATGTCTTGGCCTCTACATGATGTCGAATCAAATGATACTTTGTGTTGATGTGTTTGGTTCGATCATGGAATATAGGATTCTTAGACAACTTGGTTGCAGAAGTATTGTCGATCAATAATGGAGTGGAGTTCTCTTGTTTTTCTTGCAAATATTCAAGTATCTTCCTGAGCCATACTATTTCTTTCGTTGCTTTAGCTGCAGCCACATATCCTGCTTCTGTTGTTGAATCTGTTGGAACTGACTGTTTGCGTGATCTCCAGGAGACAGCTGCTGATCCAAGACTAATAGTGTATCCATAATTTGATACTCCTGTCTCCTTATCGCCATCAAAATCTGAGTCTGAGTACCCAATAAGTTTGAAGCCATCCACTTTAGAGTACTTGAGTCCAACGTCTTGAGTCCCCTTCAAGTATCTTAGAACTCTTTTTGCAGCTAACCAGTGTCCTTCACAAGGTTTATGCATGAACCTTGAAAGTATGCCAACAACATAAGAAATATCTGGTCTAGTTGTTGTAAGGTAGATAAGGCTTCCTACAAGTTGTCGATACTTGGTCGCATCCTCAAATTCTTTTCCTTCGCTTGATGTGAGCTTCATTTTCTGTTCCATTGGAGTAGAGATAGGGTTGCATTCTGTCATGCAAAATTTGTTTAGTAGTTCTCCAACATATTTTTTCTGAGATAGGAATATGTACTTAGGATGTTGAGTGACTTCAGTTCCTACGTAATAGTGGAGATGTCCCATATCTGTCATTTCAAAGATCTTTTTCAAATCTTTCTTTATGGATGCTATATAGCTCTCATTGTTCCCTGTCATCAAAAT
>LPNX010736977.1:104028-125966 GCA_001517045.1 Pseudotsuga menziesii
AGTTTGTTCAAAGTTAGCAGATAAATTAAATTCACAATCAAATGATACATCCATGTCATCACCTAAATTATCTGCTCCTCCTCCATCTTCATGTCTTTTCAAACTTCTCGTTCCCGTCTTTCCAACTTCATCTGGATGGACACTTTCAAGTTTCTTTGTGGCCCATTTAGGAATCTTCTGTGATGGTCCTGGTTGATCAGCTGGTGGTGCCTCATCATTGATTAAGAGTCTTTCAATTCTCTCAATCACATCATCCAGTTAAATCTCTTGATCAGGTGAAGTAGCAGGAACTTCTTCATGCGGGGGAGTTGGTGCTTCATATGGAAATTCCAAAGGTTGATCCAGAATAGGAATCCCCCCTTCAAGGTTTGGAATTTCATATTCATTTTCAGAATATGTATTTGGATGAGGATAAATTTCCAAATGATCAAGTTGTCTCTCAATAGACTGGTCATGTTTATTAGTCTCAAGAAAAATGACATCTCTGGAAATAAAAAATTTCTTGTTTACCTCATCATACAGATGGTATGCCTTGGAGTATTCTTCATACCTCAGGAAAATGCATTTTCTACTTTGAGCACCAAGCTTGTTTCTTTGCTCCTTTGGAATCAAGGCATAACAGGTGGACCCAAAAACTCTGAGATGCCTGATTGAAGGGAGATGGCCAAACCACATTTCATGTGGAGTCTTGTTATCAAGAGCATTTGAGGGACTTCTATTTCTCAAATAGGCTGCACATTTTACTGCATCACCCCAAAACATTAGTTTTACATTCTTGAAAAACATCATTGAGCGAATCATATTCATTATGGTTCTATTCATTCTTTCTGCTACACCTTCTCCATGTTGGCGAAGATAATCTTCAAAAGCATTTGAAGTGTATTCTTTCCCATTATCAGTACGAAGTGTACCAATTTTTGATTGTGCTTGTTTTTCTATCAATGCATGAAAGTCTTTGAATGTTTGAAATGTTTCTAATTTTGTCTTTAAACAGTAAATCCAACACATTCTTGAGTAGTCATCAACAAATGTCATAAAATACTTATTCCCATTTGCAGAAGGAGTTGGCATTGGGCCACATAAATCAGAATGAACTAATTCTAATTTCCTACTTGCTCTGAAATTAGATTCATGGAATGGTAGCTTACTATGTTTCCCTAATATATATGCATCACATTTGTTCTTCTCTTTGGGAATGGTGGGAAAACTAAATACACCATTCTTTCTCAAAAAACGAAGACTGTTATTATTTAGATGAACAAATCTTGCATGCCACAATGAACTAGATGACAAATTACCTTCTCCATGCTGAGAGAGGTAGGCATAGTTCTGAACTCTTGCAGATGAACCCTTTAGCTTCAGCAGCTTCCCATGTTCGTATCCAGTCATGATGACTTGGTTGTCAGAGGACTTTCTTATTTCTACGATTCCATCAAACATGTGGATGGAATGGCCTCGCTGTCGAATCTCCACTAAGGACAGCAGGATTCTCTACAACTCTGGAAGATAAAGAACATTCTTCAACAAGAAATCAGGGAATCCAGGCATCTTCAGTCGAATGGTTCCCATTCCCTTTGGTTTAAGACTTGACTTATTTGCAAAGTACACTATGCCATTTATTGTTTCATTAAGTTCTTCAAAACAGTATTTTCTAAAAGTCATGTGTGATGTTGCACCAATATCAAGTAGCCAACAATCTTTGTAAGAGGAAAGTGAAGTCATTTCATTAATTCCAAGATTACAATGTGCAACAATACAATGAGCAGAATCAGAAGATTTACTAGCATCTTGGTTTTTATTGTCATCTTTCTTCTGGTTATGTTTGTCTTTGATGGAGTCCCACGAAGCCCAACACTGATATGATGTGTGCCCAGTCTTTCCACAACGCTTGCACTGCAAATCTGATCTTTTGCTGGAGTTGTTTCTGCCCCCTCCACCTTTGAATTTTCTTCTTCCTCGTCCTCTCTTGCTGCAATCTCCCTTGGAAGGGTCTTTGGACCGATTCTTTGTTTTCTGAACAAAGTAAAGGGATTCTTCAACAGGATTGCTTGATTTCTTGATCTTTATAGACCATTTTGGATGTGTTTCCTTGGCAGTGAGGACATCACCAACAATAGATGCAAAATTGTGCATCTTCAATCTGGAACTTGCAACTTACAGAATACTTGGAAAAAGATATGGGATGCAGGTTTAGATTCCTGCTCCTTTACAAATTACAATATGATTCTGCAGCCTATACAAATAATTTTGTAGCTTATCCATTAGCTTTATATCATTAATTCTAAAGTCCTATTACATGAAAATTACATTTCAAATACAATAATACATCAACAAAATATCTTGCAGCAGACTACTTTGTAGTAGCATAACATGGACTCTTCAATGGAAGGTTGTATCTTTGATGAAGTCGCAACACTCTTCAAGCAGTATTCACCAACAACTCGGTATTCACATCAATTGAGTCATGGCAATGTCAATATTTAGCTTCACGCAAGTGAGAATTCATGATTCTTCAGCCTACAATTAACTTGCAGCAGCAACATAACACGGCTTCAGGCATCAATAACTTGTAGCATATCTCGATCCTTGTATGAAGTCGCAGCACTACATTATTTCTCCAGCGCATACATTATTTCTCTAGCGCATCAAAATAGCAGTCACAACTCATCAAATATACAACATCATGCCGCATCATATACACAGTAGAATCGTCATAAAAAACTAGGGCAAACTTAGGTTTCCCAATGGTCACAAGCAGTTATACCAATAGTACTTTACCTCCATGCACTGGAATTATGCCAAAATTAGGTTTTCAGACAGTCACACTCCTCCACATTAAATTATGTAAAGTTTACCTTCACGCAATTGGATAATGTCAAATGATGTGAATATTCATAGCTATACAATCTCTCTACGCCAATTTTCTCAACTTCAGCAATCTTCTCAGCTTCATAGCTATACAATCTCGCTACGCCAATATTCTCAGCTTTGAGTACTCCGCATGAATGTAAGAGAGCAGGTGGATGGCAGTTTCATTATGCTTATCATGACAATGAATACAGATCACAAGAGCTATCACTATAACTACAAACGCACAGATCACAGCAAGATCGTACAATATATCCAACAACTGCAAACTAGATTGCAGAAAAAAGGAATTCCCTCTGAAACCTCTCAGTCAACTCTTTCAATCGATGTGCTAATGGACGAATTGAGTTTCTGAATAATCCCTCTAATTATTTCAAAATATGATATGCTAAACACAACAACACCTGCGCCTTGATTCAAATCGTTAGGTCAGAACAAGGTGCATTTCAACAAATTAGGGTTCGAATGGCTGAAGAGATGAAAATGAGATGAAAACCGCAGGATGAGAGGAGTCTACAATGATGAGATGATAACAATTGCAGAGAACGGAAAAGAGCAGTAATTCAAATGCTCTGGCAAGGAGAAACGCTCGGATGACAAAGGGAAGAATTGATTTTGAGTGCATGCAGCAAAACTGGAGGAGAAACATTCAATTCTGATCAGAGGGCAGACACATTAATGGGATAGCAGTCCGGCAATGCACTGGAAAGCATACAGGCTGCCAGGACTGAAGCTTAACAGAAGGAGTTATGGCAGGTGGTGCTCTGATACCATTGATAGGTAATAACTTCCGATTCATATTATTCCCTTGCTAATGCATATATTTATACAATTCATATGACGGTTGTGTTTCATCTTCCGCCCAGCCATAACTATTTAGTTTTCTTTATTTATTTACAAAATATAATCCCGACGGATTATATTCCAACAGGACCGCATACATCGGAGTGGATGATTTCCAAGATTCCTTTTGCCTTGTTCTCGCTACTTGGAAATGTCTTCTTTGTGTTCTTTCCTTTCGCACATCCTTTGTAGGCTCCATCATGTTTTGCTTGAATTTATAGAAGACCTTCAACAACTTTGCTTGCAAGTGGTAGTGCTCTGTAATGCACATGTGCAAGACTTCTATGCCAAATTTCATTTCTCTCTATTATGTCATGGACCAAGGCTTTTTCTAGATGGCCCTTCAATTTGTATAAAACTCCTTGTTCCCCAATCACAACTACATCATTAATAGTCTTTCCCTTTGGCCACATGATAACTTGGCCATTTATAAATACAACCCTCATTCCTTTTGCATCTAATGTAGATATAGAGATGAGGTTCTTCTTTAGTCCTCGTACAAACAATGCTTCTTTCATTGTCATAGAATTCCCAGAGTCTAGCTTATAGGAGGATTCCCCGCTACCTTTTATTGGATACTGGTAGTCATCTCCAAGTTTCACCTTGTATGGTGATTCATGTTCTAATAGTTTCACAAAGGATTCATTGAATCCTATCATATGTTCTAAAGCCCCACTGTCTATAAGCGAATCATTGCTTCCATGAGTAATGTTTCCCGTGAGAGCGGAAATCAAAACATATTCTTCATCACTTGAAGAGTCTTCACTTTCATATCTGGTTCTCTTTATGGAAGGTTCATCATCCTCTGCAGCATGAGCATGATGTCTTCTCTTGTTTCCCTTCTTCTTGTGAGAGACATTTTTGTTTCTAGGACATTCTATAGCATAGTGGCCTTTCTCATCACATGTATAACACCTAATAATAGTCAAATATTTTCTAGTGTTATCTTTGTGGAAGGGCTTACCCACAATAGGATTTGAACCCGAAATCCGATGTCATCCAACATTTCGCACGGATGTGTCGGACATCAACCACTGAAAATAATGCCGATCAAAAAATATTTATAGCTCCGTCGAATATCCAACAAACTAGTGTCAGATATCTGATCCCTAGAGTGTCAGAGATCTGACCCTTCAGTGTCGGATCTTTGACGGTTGGGTGTTGTATAACCGACGTTTTGTGAACCCAATAGTGTTGGTTATCCGACCCCTTAGTGTCGGATCTCTGACAATATGTATAGGTTTGTTTAAAAAAAAAAATGAAAGGTTTACATGATTTTAAATTTATGGTGCCATATTTTCAACGGTAACTATGTTCAAGGCATCGAATATCTGATGCATGTCCATTATACATATAAATTGCTTTAAACATTTTGACATGTCTGTTGTAGAAGCGATGGATGATTTGTGAAAATTATTTGGTCCTCGACGGACGTTTTCAGGAATTGTTTTATTCTTCAACGGGAGGTTGTGGGAATATTTTTTTTCATCGATAGACATTTTGCCCGGAATTTTTTATTCTTCGACTTCTCTCCATTTGAAAAAATGTTGATGCATGGAACTTGACTTTTTAAGACAATCGGTTATATTCATTAACAAATTTTGTGACAAAATATCAAATAGATTAAATATTCTAGATCCAAACGAAGACAACCGACAATTGCTTGCTAGACTATGGGATGCAGCGAAACGAAGGGGTGATGGAAAATTTTATTGTCCGTCTACTCAATGCAGGGGATTTAATATGATAAGAATATTGATCTCAACAACCACAAAACATTGCAGGGAACATGGACACGCTGAGGGGGGGAATGAATATCGTCCATTTGTAGGTTTAGCATTATAAAGTTTATTATATTCATTTTTTTTGGTAACTGTATGTATTTTTTTTTCATATGTTAATGTATATCTATTGATGTTTCCATTTATTTATATTAAAGGAAAGATACCCTACAGCATATCGTCCAGAGGAAGTGCTTTCAGAACAAGTTCAGGATCAGGATCATGAAGCATGTATGTTTAATGGAGAACAAGTGAATGATCATATTGAACAAGATGATCATGTCGATAATGTAATTGAAGATGATGGTACAAATACATTGATCCGTGATTCATTTAACGTTAGAATGGATGATGACGATGACGTTGATAATGAAAATACCGATGACGTTGATAATGAAAATGATGATGAATTTGATGATGTTCACAATATACCTCTTCTCGATAAGGCATATGAACCCCTTTATGAAGGCTCCAAAACAAATCTTCTCTCTACTATATTGTTGATAATGAACTTGAAGGTTTTGAATGGTATTTCAAACATTGCAATCACACAAATGCTAAGGTATGTAAAATAATCCATCACATATATAGGATCGTGATAAAGTTTATTTGTATTCCTTTAATAATTGTATTGTTAACTCATTATTGATCATCGTACAGATGAAGTGTGTTTCTTTAATATTATTTATTTTTACATTAACAATTTTATTTATTTATTTTTAGCTTGATAGCTGAATTTTTGTTACCATCATCAAATATTTTACCTCGCACATATCGAGATTTATCTTCCATCATGAAAGAGATTGGAATGCATTATGAAACAATTCATGCATGCCCCGATGACCATGTTATATATTATAATCAACATGAATTTGAAACAGAATGTCCGAAATGTCATGTAAGTAGATATCATATAGATAAAGTAACAAAAAAGGTGCCTCAGAAGGTTCTTCGTTATATTCCCATCATTCCACGTTTGCAACAAGTGTTCAGGTGCAAAAACATAGTGCAATTTATGGATTACCATGCCAGGAACAGAAGTCAAGATGATGTTATCAGAATGCCTATAGATGGTTCTGCTTTTAGAGATATGGAGAAAAAGTGGCCTCACTTTAAAGAAGAACCATGTAATCTTAGGATTTCTTTGGTAGTAGATGGTGTTAATCCATTTGCATAGATGAAATCCATTTACACAGTGTAGCCTATTTTTGTTATCAACAATAACATTCCTCCATGGTTGTCAATAAAGAGGGAGCACATAATGTTGTCAATGATTATTCCAGGTTTTTTTGACGAAAACTGTTTTATTTATAATATAGTTGTGGCATCTCATTTGTCGTAATATGTATATTAATTTCATATATATATCTATTATTTTACTCTTTTGCATGGTTTATATATCTTAATGGTTCTCATAATGATATATTTTATATGTACTTCAAATGAATTAGGTAAGTTCCAAGTCAAAGATATGAATGTATACATCGAACCTCTTATAGATGAGCTACTGAAGTTATGGAATGGCATAACTATGTATGACGTATCTAGACCAATATGACAAAGGCAATTTCAATTCCATGCAATGGTTGTATGTATAATACATGATGCCCTTGGGTTAACTTCATTTTGTGGTTTGTAATTTTAACATCCACTTTAATTGCATTTAATGATATGGAGTAGTTAGAATATTTTATATATGAATATATTTGACATAGATATTCCATATCTAAATATTGTAGGTCTTCTAAAAAAGGGTAAATTTGCATGTCCAGTTTGTGGTCCTAAGATAAAATCTTGTCGTTCAAAAAGCTTAAGAAAGGAGGTGTTTGATGAGTATAGGCATTTCGTCTCTAAGAATCACAGGTATAGAACAAATGAAAGAAATATTTTCAAAGGGAAGCAGGAGACTGCATTAAAACCACAGAGAATGACACCTCACCTTTAGAAGATGCAATACAATAGAAATCATCATCATGGTACGTATGGATCATCATATATGAATTGTTATGGATCTTAATTTTTATTGTGAGTTGTTTGTTGTAGTGGCCATATTTGATTTATGTTGTAATTTATTAATTATAAACTAATATTCATGATGTCCATCATGATCATGAAGGAATTAATGGGCTTCCACGAGGAATGAAAAGTTATCCTATTCAATTCAGTAGGTTTCCCTACTATGAGCACCTACAAATTGCTCATTTGTTTGATACAATGCATATTGGAAAGAATGTTACTGAAACCTTATGGAAACTACTAGAGCTAAGGAGGGAGAAAGATAAATTTGTGAAAGTGTGCAAAGACATTCAAGAAAGAAACCATGCAATGAAAGACGTCATCCAATTTCATACCAAGGGAGAACAAGTTAATATAAACTCAATTCCATGGATGTTTACGGAGTAACAAAGCAATGTTGTCAAAGAAGTAATGCGGACAATTAAATTTCCCATTGGATTTTGTGCAAACTTGAAGAATATCATAACCAAAAGAGGTGATTTTGCAGGGGTCAAAACACATGATTGGAATGTCTTCATCAACGTAATTATTATTGTTATGTCCATATAATTTTTTCTTGTTTGTATACTCTTTGTTTAATAAATGGTGTGGTTTGTATATTGATACAGTATGTTCTACCTCTCTCTCTCTCCTGAACAACTTTGACAACAATGTCAAACAAGTTATATATAATATTGGTAAATACATGAGATAACTAGTGATTACTTGCATGTGCTTAGTGTTTCTTTAATTCTCTGTATAATAATTTATCTTTCTTTTTTTTTTGCACTATTTCAGCATATATTGTAATTTAATTTTTATTTTTGTTAAATATCATTATTGGTTTGCATCACTTGTAGATGGTTGACAGCTAAAGAAATCCATAAAGAGGATATAAATTATTGGAGGAGAAAAATTCCTCGTCTCATGTGTGAAATGCTGCAGCATCTACCATCAGCATTTTTCAATGCACAGGAACACTACCTCATAAACCAAGTTGAGGATATTGAGTTGTGTGGACTTGTGCACTCAAGGTCCATGTGGATGGTTGAGAGGCACTTGAAATTTATGAAGGGTTTGGTGAGACAACAAGCACATGCAAAGGGTTTTATGATGGAAGGATATACGGTATACCAAAACATGTTGTATGTTAGTGAATATATTCCTATTTTAGCGTCAAAGCTCAATTTACGTCACATTTGTTATTTGAACTCCAATAACAAATTTGAAGGGGAGAAACTGAAGGGAAAGGTAGATTGAGGAAGTTGAAAGGTAATTATTATCTAGTGGATGTTTATCATATTCTAATTGTATTTTCTAGTCATAATTGCTTCAATTAAGAGCATATACTTTGTTCAATAGATTTACACCTTTCTTTCATTTTAATGGTTATTGTCATTAAACAGTTGGTCGAGAATGGGATGCAATTCATTTATACATCGAAACAATCTTGACTAGATGAAGGTATGGATTGAACGATGCACACAATCGGATCATGGAATATCATGGGAAGGTGCGGCTTCATTGGTAAAAGTAGCACAACACAATGGAGATAACAATCTAACAGAAAGGGAAATCGATTTGGAATATGGTGTTAAAGATAAAATGACAAGCATATAATTAATCAATCCCTCCAAATCTTTTATTTTGCAAATTACTTTTTGATGTACATGTTCTTATTTTCCATGTATTGTTGCATAAGGAATGAATGGTTGTGTAATATTTTCATGTATTGCTTATTGCAGGTAAAACACCATAAGGCTATGGTCTGCAATGGAGGTAGATATCGGATCAAAAAACTGGATGAAATAAAGAAAACATCAGATTCTGGGGTTTCGGCTATCTTTGAGGTTACCAATGTTTCATCTAGAACTGATAGACATCCAGAAGTCTCAGAAAATCGATACTATGGGTATTTGGAAGATATTATACAGTGTGACTTTAAATCCTTTAAGATAGTTCTATTCGTTGTCAAATGATATAGGTTACGATTGAATCAACATGATACAGATAGAACTATTATTGAAGATGATAATGGATTTAACATGGTAAACACAAGGTTGTTTGAGCCAGGAATGGAGCCCTATGCTCTTCCAAGCCAATGTGAACATGTATTTTACTTAGAGGTTCCAAGTAAAGTGGGCTGGTCATTTGTTGTGAGACACAATCAAAGGGGAAGGCCAGTAAAGTATAACCTAGATGATGGTAATGAAGAGGGTTCTCTGGAAGAATAATATGATGACGAAGAGCATGATCAACTTGAGTTAGCTGGCGATGATGATCCAACAGAAGATGTCCAAGAAATAGTTGAATCAGATGATGTAGCAGACAATGCCGATGAAGATTATTCCGACAATGACACGATGAGCATAACTGATGATTATGATGATGATGATATGGCCAATCCTTACAATGTTGACTATGTATCTGATGATACAGATGATGACATGGATGAAGAAGACGATGAAATATATTGAAAGGTAAATATTTAATTAGAACTATTATTTTATCTTATTTAAAAAAAAAAGAGTTACTAACATCATCACCATCACCATCATCTTCATCATCATCATCATCATCATCATCATCGTCGTCATCATCATCATCATCATCATCATTTTCATCGTTGACATCAACATCATAATCATCATCATCATCATCAACATCTTCATCATCATCGTCTTCATCGTCGTCATCATCATCATCATCATCATGGTCTTCATCATCGTCATCATCATCATCACACATCATCATCATAAGGCAATCGTCATCTTCATCATCGTTGTCTTCATGATCATCATGACCATGCGCATCATCGTCATCATCATCGTCATCCTCATGATGATGATAATCATCATCAACATCATCATCACCATCATCATCATCTTCATCATCATCGTCATCATCATCATCATGATAATCATCATCAATGTCATCATCACCATCATCATCATCTTCATCATCATCATCATCATCATCATCTTCATCCTCATGATCATCGTCATCATCATCATCCTCGTCATGATCAACATCATCATCATCTTCACCATCAAGATCATCATTGTCATCATAATCATGATCATCGTCATAATCATAATCATGATCATCAAGATCATCATCATCATCATTGTCATTGTCTTCATCAACATCATAAACATAATCATAATCAACAACATCATCATCATCATCCTCATGATGATGATCATAATCATCATCATCATCAAGATCATCATCATCATCATAATCATAATCATCATCATCAAGATCATCATCATCATCATTGTCATCATCGACATCATCATTGTCATCGTCTTCATCAACATCATAATCATCATCAACATCATCATCATCATCATTGTCATCGTCTTCATCAACATCATAATCATCATCATCATCATCATCATCGTCGTCGTCATCGTCATCATTATCATTGTCATCCTCATGATGATGATAATCATCATCATCAGGATCATCACCATCATCATTGTCATCGTCATCATCAACATCATCATCATCATCAACAACAACATCATTAACACCATCATCATCATCATCAACATCATCATCATTGTCATCATCAACATCAACATCAACATCATAATCGTCATCATCAACATCATCATCATCATCATCAACATCATCATCACCATGCTCACATGCTCACATGCTCAACTTTTCAATCATCCTTCAAAGCTATATTTTCATTTATCCAAGATAGGGATGTGTCATTATGTAGATGGTTCTTCCCTCATTAATGTGAAGGTTCTTTATTTAAGTTAGGGTATTTTTCTTCCTCTTAGGTTTGCATCTCTCTATTGAACATATATTTGGGACCCATAGTTCTAGAAGTCAAGGAATCTATTAGATATAAGAAGTATTTAAAGGATACAAAAAATTCCTTTCATTTTATTGGCTATATCAAACAATTTCCTTCTCATCACTTTTTGATTGAAAGGTTTGCCAGTATTATGCATTTTTTTTTGTAAATTAATAATTGAAGTAAACTAAGTTTTACTTATTCTTAATTTTGGTCAATTACAAAACAAGTATCTTTGAAGTACAGTAAGTTTTAATTATTCTTAATGTTGGTGAAAATTTCATATCATTACCTATATGTGGATATGTGTAGAAATTAACCTTTCGAAAGACTACCATAGGACATGATGTTATTAGAATCCATTGACTGTGTTGTTGTTAGGACATGATGATGAGGAGGAGGAGGAGGAGGGTCATGATTATGAATATGATGATGACGACGATGATGAGGGTCATGAGTAATGATGATAACGATGTTGAAGACGATGACGACGACGATGATGAGGGTCCTGAGTAATGATGATAATGATGTTGAAGACGATGACGACGATGATGATGATGATGATGGTGATGATGGTGATCATTTCCATCATCATCATCATCATCATCATCATCATCATCATCACTGTCATCATCATCGTTAACATCATCATGATGATGAAGACGACGACGATGATGATGAGGGTCATGATAATGAAGACCACGATGTTGATGACGATGACGACAATGATGATGATGATGATGATGATGATGATGATCAACATAATGATAATTATTAGGTGAGATTGTAGGGATTACCTAAGATCGCCATCATCATCTTCATCTTCAGGGGTTTCGGTGTAGGGATTAGGTGAGATCTCCATCATCATCATAATATTATAATAAATAATACTAAAAAATACATATAGCTAAGTTAAAAATACTATACCTAATAAAAAAAATACTATTATGGAAATACATATAATATAAAATAACATATAATAAAAATAAAATACATATAATGTAAAATAATATATAATAAAAATAAAATACATATAATATATAGTAATATATAATAATAAAAAATAGTCTATTTGGACATTGTCGCGACTCGTTTTTGACAGTTCTATGCAATTTGGAGGTTTTTGTGAATTTTGGAGTAGCTCCGGTGGAGCTCAGGGTTCAGAATTGGAGCTCACGGTTGAGAATTGGAGCTCACAGTTGAGAATTGGAGCTCAGGGTTCAAAATTGGAGTTCACGGTTCAAATTTGGACCACACGGTTCACGTTTTGGATTTCATGGTTTTGATTTGGAGCTCATGACTCAACGGGTAAGCATCATGACCTCATTTTTTGGGCATGCAACCAGTTCAGGGTTTTAGATTGGATGGGCATGCAACCGATTCAGGGTTTTAGTTTTTTTGGGCATGCAACCAGTTCAGGGTTTCAGTTTTTTTGTGAGTGCTGTGATGTTTTCTCCTTTTTGTCGATCTCAAAAAGTAGTGGTCCAATATTGACTTTCCTTAAGGGGGAGGGGACCCTATGCTATATAATTTCATACCATCAATTGCTCACTTTGGAAAGCTGATTTGGCACCTCAATCTCATAAACCCGTTTCCCAATAACCAGGGTTGGGGTTTACCATCAGCACCCCTATTGTTCATTCTGTTCCTTAACATGCGAAACCAGATCCTAGACTTCTGCCTTAGAAGAGTTAGTTATTGAGTGTTTTCTTAGAACATGGATCGATCAATATGCTCATAAGTAAGTAAACAACATGCTCGTAATCCTCCTTCCACTAGGGAAACTTCATTGAAAGGTATGGCTCATATAGTGCTGTGATGTTTGCTTTTTTTTTCCAAAGAAAAAAAGCATAATTTTATTTCATCCGTAGAGAGACAAAATTACATTTTGTAGATATGCAATGCATATTTGTAACCATAGCTCAGATCCCATACAAAATAAAAGTCTATAAACACTGCCCAAACCCATTCATCGAATGAGAAATCACCCCATCTATCCACAAAAATAGAAACAAAGAACAATTTCATGGTACCAAGTTCATTCCATGAGAATGGAAAGCTAAAACAGCACATATAGTCAGCATAATAGTAATGGAAATATCATCCAACTGTCATATCCAACAGTTCACAAACATAGAAATCAATACTGCCCAGAAAAAAGAGCGAACATCCATCTCCAAGCCATAGATCAACAACAAAGTCTCATAACATCTCTGTGTTGTTTGCCGTGTATTCCAAACTGAAATTTTAGATTCCCTAGATTGCCACATTACATTAGGATAGATGATATCTAGGGGAAACATTATCTCTTGGCTCACCGTAGCCCGCCCATCATCGGAGCTGCAAGGGAGTAGGGAGTAGTTCTATGTGAATACTCGACCCAAATAGAGCAGTGGTTTACTTTCAGAAATAGTTCCCACTCTTTATTATGCGCCAATATTTTGTTACAACAATTAGAAATCTGACTTGAATGAGATGAATCCCCCACCCGTATGTCATTATAAATGGTTTTTCAATGTTGGAATGAACTCGATTAACCACTCGGTTTCCAAAATTGATCTAACTCGGTTTATGGATGATTGGATTTTTCTTCATGTCATTTAGATCATCCATGTCTATATGTATTTGAGCTATGCATCAAATCGAATGGATAGCGTATACAATAGGGGGGTTGTCCAATAGACAGGGGAAACACATGGATTACCAACATGAGGGAAATCCATTGAATATGCTACTGCTTGGACTATAATATACCAAGGAGATGTACTATAAATATTTTCCTGGACTTGTTGATTTCACTGTTAAGTTGAACCTAAATGTCAAACATAGAGGAGCGCTAAACAAGCTACAACACTTTGTAGGAAATCGAATGAGTAGAGATATAATGATGTTAGTTCCTAGAGATCCTGTAGAGTGGATGCTTGGTTTCTCTATAGGTTCCAAATATTTAGGTTCCTCATTAGATGCTTCACTAGATGAATCATATATGGGGCCCCCAAAACTATGATTATTGATTTCAAATATAACATCCAACTCTTCATGAAATGGATAAATGCATGCATTTTCCATCTCATCATCAAACAAGGGTTTGCCTACAAAATATTCCTCATCAAAATCTCAACAATATGGACCATCTTATTCAGATTCTTTGGATGAGGTAATATAATAGGAGAATGGGTTATTTCATAACCAACAACCCAAAGGGTCTCTGTCTCTACTGCCTGCTTCTTCACCAACTTCAATCCTTCCTTATCAACTTTCAAACATGGGTTTTATTTGTTGTGCATGCATTTACATTGATCAGCTAATGACAGATCCAATTTGATAGTTTCAGCTAACCCGCATTTGACCCATATTGGCTGATATGGATTCTGAAG
Source organism: Pseudotsuga menziesii (assembly GCA_001517045.1). NCBI lineage: Eukaryota > Viridiplantae > Streptophyta > Pinopsida > Pinales > Pinaceae > Pseudotsuga > Pseudotsuga menziesii. The sequence continues at coordinate 118,710 of LPNX010736977.1, forward strand.
TCTTGCTAGTCTGAGCGTTACAATTAGTGGACAAACCCATCACATTTTGGTTCACATTCAAATTGGTTTGATTGTTTTTATGTGAGTTATCTCAGCAATCGGTTCCCAAATAAGCTATTAAGCCGACTCTACCCAAATGCGATGCTTAAGGGAGGTTTAGAGAAGGATTCGAGTTCCACCATAGCCACGATAGTTAGAGTATTTTTGCTCACATGTATGCTTGGTCCGTTGGAGAAGGATGAAAATCGATTGCTTCCCCGAATAGGATTGCCAAGCCATGTTTTTTTATAAGAAAAAAACTAGAACCTAACCCCTATATCATTGAAGATCATTATAAAATCCCTAGGTTAGAAAGAAACTTGAACCTAACCCAGTATTTTCCAAATTGTAGCGATAACAGGGGTTTACCAGAATTCTGCCAAATGTTATGGATTTCTTCTTTAAGGTGTTTTATTATAGAAACCTTATATTAGAAAGCAACTGTCCATGAGGACATATTTCAAGAACTCTAACCACATGAACTATATCTCAAAAAAGATAACAAGTGTTCAGCCAAGCAACGGTGACGATTCATGGTATTATGCCTCACAAGTTTGCGATGTTGCAACCCCATGAAACATAATACCATGAATCATCTCCATTATTAGCCAACACTTATTAGCTATTTTAGAGTTAGTGAATTAAAAGTGGCTAAGTCAATGCAAAAAAGAAAGGTAATAAGTTTGACTAAATAAACTATTTTGATTATTGTACCTACATCTCTTAGAATAATTAACCCATAGTTAGCTACCTTAGACATTAATTTAATTATTTTTGTCTTATTTGCCTAGTCTCATGATTCCACCTTATGCAAGTTGTCATTTACCTATCCATAGTGGTCAAACTTGCCTATTTTGACTCATTTAGCGCTTGGGAAACCTCAAGGAATCAATTCTGCTTTATTCCTGGTCTCCTAGGCACCCTTCTGCTTTTTCTGCTTTATTGCCTGCTTTTTCAGTGCTTTAAGGCAATTGGGAAAGTTTGACTAGGTGAGGTGAACTAGTTTTTTGTCCTCCACATACTCCACTCTTTTCTCCTATGAAAATAATTTATGAGTTGTCATTACATCACTATTTATATTTCCTAAGTGTTTTTGCCAATTCGTGAGCTCCATGATTGATTTGGAAGCAGCTTTTTTCACCTATGGGGGATTTGCTTAATTTTAGTAAGCCTGCTTTTGAATAGATTCGAATTGCTCCTCATGCATTCAAATCCCTGATGTAATTATTTAATACAGCAGCCTATGTTATTACAGGGTTGGCTATTGTACACTTATTCAATACAGTTTAGCGTTCAACTCATTATTCAGTCTCTTTTATGAGTGATTTTGCATGATCAATTGATAATTATTGTGAGTAAAATTGTTCTATCACTGGGTTCAATTTCCACATGGTATCAGAGCCATTGTAGATCGATTTCTCTCCTTCAAAATTATTTTGCAGGTTCGACATCAGTGACTGGGAGCCTTCTACTGACAACCGGGACAATTTCTGAGCTATGGATCAATCTCAGAAGATCATCTTGACTCCCTTCAATTTCTTTGAATGGAAAGCAGAGATGGAGATACTATTGAGATCGAAAGGCCTCTACAGGGTGACTATTGCAATAGAAGCAGAGCCCAATGCAGCTGTAGAGAAGATAAAATGGCACAACAGGAGGGATGAGGCCTATGGTCTCTTGTGTCTGAGTATTTCCAGAGACCTCCTTTTCCATCTTGATGGATTGGCATCACCGAATGAAGTATGGGAGAAGATTACTAATCTTTTTGGAAAGACAGATGAGATGAGGGGACATCAAATAAAAAATGAACTGATCTCCCTAAGTCCCAATAGCTTTCAATCCCTGCAACTCTATTTCTCTAAGTTCAAAGCACTTGTTTTGCAGCTAAAACAGTGTGGGATCGAAAAGAAGGATGATCATCTGGTCTTGTCCATACTCTCGAAGCTTGGCCCTGACTATTCAGTTTTTGTTTCGACCTTCTATGCCACAAAACTAACAGCTCGAACCTGGAAGATGCCTAGCCTTGCAGATTTCATGGAATATCTCACACAAGAACAGGACAAGCTGGTGATGATGGGCACCATCAAACCATCCAAAGACCAAACTCTGGTTGCTGGAGATTCGAAGCTGGATTCAAAAAGCAAAAAGAAAGCTAAAAATCCACCTGAGCAAAAGAGAGACAAGAACAAGTCTCCGAAGGAGCCACAAGGTTCCAAGAAGAACTACCAGAAGAAGAAAAACAAAGGAGAAATGAGCAAGTGCGCATACTGCAATAAGGGCAATCACACTGAAATCTCTTGTATGAAGAAGCAAATAGACATGCTGACCCAACTCCTGGAGAAGAATGGCATCTCCCTTCCAGACAGCTCAAAGAAGAGAGAAGGAGGATCAAGTTCAGATGACAGAGAGAGAGTTCATGCATTGGTTGCTGGCACATCAAGATCACCTAGTTTTATCATTGATTCTGGAGCTTCAAGACACATGGTTTTGACCAAGGAGGCATTCTCCTCACTTGACATGTCGAAGGGACCACCTATAGTATTGGGAGATGACTCTCTCACTGAATGTTTGGGCAAAGGGAGGATTGATATTGATCATGGTCAGATCAACAATGTGTTGTATGTGCCTGGTCTTACCTCCAACCTCTTGTCAGTGTACCAGATGACTCACACTGGGTCTCCAAAGAAAGTCATATTCTGCCTTGATGAAGTTGAGATCACAGAGATCTCAAGTGGTAAAGTCATTGCAAAAGGAGTTGCAAATCATGCTGAAAAGGTATACATGTTCTCACACTTCCTACCCTACTCAAACCCCTCTGCTCTTCTGATTCATGCTAATGAGGCAAGCAAGCTTTGGAATGAAAGATTTGGACACCTAAATTACAAGTATATTTCTGATCTTAGTGAAAAAGAGATGGTCATAGGGTTTCCCAAGATAAAATTTTCCAAAGGAGTCTACCAAGGTTGTATCCTAGGAAAACACCCAAAGCATAAATTTGAGAGAGCTAGTCATGAGACAACCTCTGTACCCCTCGAGCTGATCCACAGTGATGTTGCTAACCCATTCCCTCATATGTCCATGAGTCAGGCCAAATATGCATTGACTTTCATAGATGACTTTTCCAGGTATTGCTGGGTTTACTTCCTGAAACACAAGTCTGAAGTTTTTGGGCTCTTCAAAGTCTTTAAGGCTTTGGTTGAAAACCAGTCTGGGAGGAAAATCAAGGTCCTCAGATCTGACAATGGTGGTGAGTATGTCAAGTATGAGTTTATTAATTATTGTACAGATGTAGGTATTCAGATGCAACATTCTATCCCTTACACACCACAGCAGAATGGTGTTGCTGAGAGGAAGAACAGATCACTGAAGGAGATGGCAACATGCATGATGGAGGCCAAAACTTTGCCACCAAAGTACTGGGCCGAAGCTATAAATTGTGAATCCTATATCTAGAATAGGGTGCCTCATAAACATCTTGATGGTATGACTCCTTTCAAAGCATGGAGTGGGCACAAGCCAAATGTGACCCATTTCAGGATTTTTGGCTCAAGGGCTTGGGCTAGAATTCCAACAGAAAAGAGGAAGGCTTTGCAGCCCCAAAGGCAAGAGTGTCTATTTGTTGGGTACTATGAATATTCAAAAGGGTACAAGCTGATAAATTTTAGAACAAACAAAACCTTTATTGAAAGGTGTGTTCAGTTTCAAGAAGAACCCCTTGCAGCAATGGAAGTTGGAGAAGCCTCTTCACCACCTGAACGTCTAAAAGTAAGTGAAGAGTTTGTTGAAAATGCTGATTCTGATATGGATGATAGTTATGAGTTTATTTCAGACCCTAACATCCCTAAAAGGCCAAAATGGGCAGCCAAGACAGTACATGCAGCAGGAGAGCTAGCTGGGGATCCCAATGACCCAAGGAGGACTAGATCTCAATTTGAGAGTCGTCTGTGCATGAAGGATCCTATGTTTGCTGAGAAATTCTATTTGATGGTGGAATCATATAATAAAACATATGAAGAAGCAGCAGGAGATCCAAGATGGCAAGCAGCCATGAAGGAAGAGTTCAGCTCACTCCAGAAGAGCAACACATGGGAGCTAGTGGATCTTCCCCCAGGGCGGAAGTTAGTTCAGTGTAAGTGGGTCTACAAGACCAAATTTGCTGCTAATGGTTCACCTCTGAAGTACAAGGCTAGATTGGTAGCCAAGGGCTAATCATAGTTTCATGGCATAGATTACAATGATACCTTTGCACCAGTGGCAAAGATTGACTCCATCAGGCTAGCCTTAGCCATTGCAGCCTCAAAGAAATGGGAGGTACATCACATGGATGTAAAATGTGCCTTCTTGAATGGATATATCACTGAAAAGATATATATGCAGCAGCCTCAAGGATTTGCTACTAACCCTTCTCTTGTGTGCAGGTTGAGAAAGTCATTGTATGGGCTAAAGCAAGCCCCCCGGGCTTGGTATGGCAAGATTGATAGCTTCTTGCTATCACTGAATTTTGTTCGGTGAAAATCAGATCCAAATGTCTATTTGAAGTTAATTAATGGTTCATTAATGATCATTGTGTTATATGTTGATGACCTTCTCATTACAGGAAGCTCAATGGATGAGATTGCTTCCTTGAAGGGTGCAATGAACCAAGCCTTCTCCATGACAGATTTGGGGCTCTTAAGCCAATTCTTGGGGCTTGAGATTGCTCAAACCAAAGATGGAATCAAGGTGCACCAGTACAAATATGCCTTGGACTTGCTGAAAAAATTCAGAATGAAGGACTGCAAACCAAGCAAGACTCCTTTCCTTTCAGGAGTGAAGCTGGAAGAAGTTGATTCTTCACCTATGGTAAACAATACACTGTATAGTCAATTGATTAGATGTTTGTTGTATCTTACACATAATAGAACTGATATTTATTATGCAGTAAGTGTGGCTTCTAGATACATGGATCAGCCTCATGAGATCCATTAGAAAGCAGCCAAAAGGATCCTTAACTTTGTTCAGGGAACAAGGACACATGGGATCTTCTACAAAGCAAAATCTGATCTTGATTTGATTGGGTTTACTGACAGTGATTGGGCAGGTGATAGCACAGATAGAAAGTCCACATCAGGATATGTGTTCATGCTTGTAGAAGGGCCAATTAGCTGGTCAAGCAAGAAACAGAGTGCCATTGCACTCTCATCTACAGAAGCAAAGTACAGAGGAGTTGTTAATGCAGCAACTCAATGTTTATGGTTGCAGGGTTTACTTGGAGAGTGTGGCTTCGAATCAGAGTACTCAACTACCATATACTGTGATAACCAGAGTACCATTCGAATCTACAAAGATCCAGTTCAGAAGCAGAGAACCAAACACATTGAGATCCATATGCACTACATCAGAGAGCTTGTGCATGATGGCACCATTCACCTACTCTTTTGTTCATCTTCAGAACAAGTAACTGATATCTTCACCAAAGAATTTTGTGAGAATACCTTCAGAAATCTCAAATCACTACTGGGGATTACTGATCATGCTGTGAAGCATGAGTGAAGAAAATATTTCCAAATTTTGTTTTACAGTCCATGTTTAAGGGAGGATTTTCCCATGTGGTTTTTGCCTCTTTCCTTGGTTGTATGGACATGCAGTATGTAAAGGGTGACTAAGCCTTGTTGCTAGGCCCTATAATTTTATGATATGTTACTCATAAGTCAGACTTAAGGGGGTTTTTTAGAATAATCAACCCATAGTTAGCTACCTTAGACATTAATTTAATTATTTTTGTCTTATTTTCCTAGTCTCATGATTCCACCTTATGCAAGTTGTCATTTACCTATCCATAGTGGTCAAAATTTCCTATTTTGAATCATGTAGCACTTGGGAAACCTCAAGGAATCAATTCTACTTTATTCCTGGTCTCCTAGGCGCCCTTCTGCTTTTTCTGCTTTATTGCCTGCTTTTTCAGTGCTTTAAGGCAATTGGGAAAGTTTGACTAGGTGAGGTGAACTAGTTTTTTATCCTCCACATCCTCCACTCTTTTCTCCTATGAAAAGAATGTATGAGTTGTCATTCCATCACTCTTTATCTTCCTAAGTTCTTTTTCCAATTCATGAGCTCCATGACTGATTTGGACGCAGCTTCTTGCGCCTATGGGGGATTTGCTTAATTTTAGTAAGCCTGCTTTTGACTAGATTCGAATTGTTCCTCATGCATTCGAATCCCTGATGTAATTATTCAATACAACAGCCTATGTTATTATAGGTTTGGCTATTGTACACTTATTCAATACAGTTTAGTGTTCAGCTCATTATTCAGTCTCTTTTGTGAGTGATTTTGCATGATCAATTGATAATTGTTGTGAGTAAAATTGTTCTATCACTGGGTTCAATTTTCACAAAATATTCCACTACATGCATTGATTTCATGCCTCACCTATCTTTACGTACTATCAACATTATTACTATTGGTGTGTGTACCTTCTTTCAATGACAGTCTTAGTTTAGGGATGTATTGAGGTTTATACCACATATTTGATAGTGTATGCATCCAATACTTGATATTTACTTGATCACTATTAGAGAACAAATTCATCTCTATCCTGTTAACCTTACTTCATCTAGCTAAAAGAAGTTCACATATTCGAAGAACACAATACTAAGGCTGATAGCTTATCCAAAGAAGCATTAACCTTGGCCTCAGGCCATTTTTCAGTTTACTGAATTCACTGATGGTGAATGTACTGATCAGGGCACTTTCCATCTTTTCTATCCCTTAGCACTTGATTATTTTAAGTGTTGTTTCTATTGACATCTTTTGGATGATTGAGGTGGATGATCCCCTCATATTACTAATCTCTCTTGTTTATTGCTTCTTTGGATTAGCTACTTCAGTATTAGACTTGAATTCTATGTTTGTTGAAGGTTAGTGATGTGGATGTAGTCAATATTCCTAGATTATAGGTGTTACCTTTGAAGTTTTGTGACATTATGGGTGCAAAACTAGTGGAGATTGGCATCCTAAGGTTGAAATTTAGCATCCTAAGGAGCACTAAGAAAGCTACAACACTTTGTAGTAAATCGAATGAGTAGAGACATAATGTCTTTAGATGACCTTTGTGGTGTATACAGTTGGTTAGATTTAGAATTATTCCCTAGTGTGAGTGATATTTGATGTTTCCTTGCCCTTTTTCCATCCCTTGGTTTCATCAAATCATTGAGGAAGGCATGATATAGTTAATTT
>LPNX010736977.1:126293-211452 GCA_001517045.1 Pseudotsuga menziesii
CAAGAGGAGCACTAAGCAAGCTACAACACTTTGTAGGAAATTGAATGAGTAGAGATATAATGTCTGGAGAAGTCTACATACATCCTTCACTTGAATGATGTTAGTTCTTGGCAATCCTAACATCATTCAAGTCAAGGGTGTATGCACACTGCTGCAATATCCTGATTCGACCATGAGGTGCTTAGTTGACTGGAAACTGGCTTAGGTAATACTTTTCCATTAATGGACAATCATGAATCTTATGGTTTATGCTTTGGGTCTTGAAGAAAGTACTAGGTATTTTTATGTCCTCTATTTTTTATTTGAACATTTTATGTCAATTTTCACCGTGTCTGATTTTTTTTTTTGTCCCTCTTACAATTAACACGATAAGATGACCTTTGTGGTTTAGATAGTTGGTTAGCTTTAGATTCAAGAAATATTAAAGACTGATATAAATGTGTTTAAAACATTCTTTTCATTCCTAAACATGCCAAGTAGCAGATCTGGAAATGTCCGCTCTTCACCACCATGGACTATATATATATATATATATGATTGTTGTAGGTTACCACTACGAAATATGCCTCTGAAGTGCTGGCTTATGCACTTCAGAGTAGCACAGAGGTTAAAACATCCACTCTTTAGGATATACAAGAACTTAACATCATTATTTGTCCATTACTATAAAGGCATTGTACTAGAATATTTGCGAGGACTTGTTGATTTCAAGAAGAAGTTGGATGTAACAGAGAGGAGACTAAGCAAGCTACAACACATTGACGCACGTGCACATTGACGCACATGAAAAGTGTTGTATCTTTCTTAGTGTTCCTCTCTATTTGTCATTTAGGTTCAACTAAACAGTAAAATCAACAAGTACAGGCAAATCTTATAGTACATCTCCTTTATAGTAATGGAAAAATAATGATGTTAGTTCTCTGGAGATCTTATAGAGTGGATGTAAATGTTGGCTCAAACTCATACATGGGTTTGCATTAGTTTCCAACCAAGGTGGTTTATTATAGTCCAAGCATTAGCATATTCAATGGCTTTCTCAAAGCCTATTTTTCCATTGTTTGTCACTTTTCATAGGGTTATTCATGCCCAGAACTGCCTTTTAACCCTCCGATTTGGCCCAGATTTAGAGGTACGCTTGTTCTGTGATGGATAAGTGCACAAGGGTGCCTAAGATAGTGAAATATGGTTGCTTCATACCCTTTTTTACTGCCAAATAGGTTTGTTTGTGCCCAGAATTCAAGTGGATGCTACTATAAGGCATATGAATGAGATTTTAGGATTGCTTTCACCCATAGATTTCTCATTTTCATAGCCATAATTGCAAAGAACGCCTCCTATTTCCATTGATCATCATCTTTTATTGCTGCAATGTGCCCAGATCTGAAAGTTGGCCTAATTATAGCTGATTTGAGATGCTTTACTATTTGTTGTGACCTTCAGAATGCTCCCAAAGTGCTCAGATTTGTCCCTTTGATGCTCATACTTGATTCTAGAGTTGTTTATGCCCATAGGACTGCCCAACATTGCTCCTAGTGCAACATTGAAAATACCAAGTTTGTTTTGGAAGCCCTAAATAGGGCCAATTCACCTTGGTGTACTGGTTTATTATTAGAGGAAGGCCTTCTCTCATTATTTGAGGAACATTCACCCTTGGAGACACATGCATAAGGGTAGTGTTCAACCCTACCAAAGGAGAAATTCATCATTTGAAGCATGCTTACACTATTTTATACACCATTTCATGAGCGATATTACATGCTTGGAGGTTACTCATTGACCCGGTCCACTTGGAAGCTTGTTCACATGGTTCATGCCCTATTTTGTGAAGAACATTTTTGTACTTGGGGGCTGCTTTATAGATTGACTATTGTGCACCTGGGTGGCATCTACGGCCTACAAAGCAAGTTGTGTTTTACTCCAAATAGTGTTATGATGTATAGGAATCCTACAAAGCTAATTGACTCGACAATGAAGTAGGTTTAGAGTCTTGATGTTTATATTTCTAGGTTAATTTTTTTTTTTGAATTGAAGTGTCATGTGTGTGACCTGTGCATTCCCACATTCACTTGGTCAATTTAATACGGATTGGGATCAATTGACCATTTTGTTACCGATCCATTCAGTCATACTCTAATTTTCTTGGTTCAGTACCAAACTTGTCACTCCAATCATTTCAAAGGCCGAGTCAGCTCAGTTGGGGGTCAACTCAGTTGACTTGGCCACCTCAGTAGAAACACCCTCAATTAAATCTGCAACTATCATTGTTGAAAAGGGGGTCGGCCAGTAAAAGGAAAAGGCAATGTTAGGAAAAGGAAATGCAAGCAATAAGTGAGAATGGATAATTGTATGTAACTAAAAGAGGGGCATACATTAGAATTTTTTCCAATTTCCAATGTACTGTTGTAGGAATGCCACTACGCAAATAAGGCATTGACTTGATAGTCACACTCCCATTAGTATCATAAATTATGGGAGAGATCAAAAAAACATCCCTACACAAATATTAACCGATAAGTATGGTTTTGGTGTTTCATTTGGAGAATAAAATACTATAACAATAGTTGTTATTATGACTCTTAAAGGGTCCTAGATGAGATATGTGCACTTTTAGGCAGTTCAAATTTCAAGCAAAAGAAGCCATAAACAACAAGTATGTGCACCCTAGAAAACATGGAAATGATCATAAAACATATTAGTTAAAATGGATAATCATCTACAACATCACAACATCATTCATGGGAAAACTAAAAACCACTTACAAGCATCAAAAGTAAGGGTTACAACAACAACGAGTGTAGAGTAAGTAGATAGAAGTGGCCAGGAAAATGAACAATCGGGCCAATGTAGAGTGGAAAAGTGACCAGCTAGAAGTTTTGAAGAGGAGATTAATCAAGATTCATTGAAAAAGGAACTCATGTCAAAGATGCTTTTTGATGGAAGTGACCAACATACCAACTCCGTATCACTTCTATCTGAAGTAAATGTAGATGAATGCGAAGATATGTTCTTTGAAGGAGATAGGGCATTAAAGGAGAACCTCCAGGTTTTGTACAGACATATATTGGCATAAATTGCAGTGTTAGATGTGATGCATATGCATAACATATCATCTCAAGCTTGACAATGTTTAAAGGCCAAAGTAAAATGGCCACAAGCATACATATGAAGCTTATGAAGCCTACCCAATTCATGTTAGCAAAAGGAAATGCAAGCAATAAGTTAGAATGGAGACTTGTATGTAACTAAAAGAGGGGCATACATTACAATTTTTAGGGCTACCAAATTCCCACACCTATTAACCAAACTCATTCTTGATAAGCTTTTTCTTTAACAAGTTATTTTCTTACAAGTCTTTCCAATTTTTTTTCCTTATAAGTCTTTCCACGTTTTTTTCCTGGTATTTTGCTATGCTTATGCCAAATTTTTGTTCGGCCATGGTGCAGGTAGAACCAAACAGGTATTTGTCATACCTGTCTTCCTCCATCGAAGGGATTTTGGGAAGGCTAAAGGAAAGTGAGACATCTAGTAGATCTACACGGGATAGCTCAACTATATGTCAAAAGATCAGAAGAAAATTCGACAAATGCATGAATTTTTTTCTCCAAGGAGGGGGGTCATGTTCCTATGATGATGAGACAGTGGGAGACATCGACGTGCCCTTAAGGTACCGACACCTAGTGAAACAATGGGTGCCTAGTGATCTTCCTATTGTAAAAACTAATTTTTGGGTGAATGAGAGGATATATAGAATTTCACCGTAGAGATATTGAAAAGATTCAATATGTTGGAATGCAAAGCCATGGCCACACCCATGGATTTCAACCTGAAGTTATTAGATGATGACTCATCAGAGTTAGTGGATGTGACTCAATACAGATAGATTATTGGGTCATTGATGTATTCAACAAATACCAGACTAGACATTTATTTTGCTGGGAACACCTTGAGTCAATATCAAGTTCAACCTAGACGGGTTCACTTGATAGCTGCAAAGCATGTGATGAGATATCTGAAAGGGACTATAGACTTTGGTCTATACTATGATGGAAGCCATGAGTACAGATTGTATGGATACATGGATGCATATTGGGCTGGAAGTGTCTTAGACAAGAAAATCACATTAGGTGGATGTTATAGTCTGGGATCTGCTATGATTTCATGGTTTAGTAGGAAACAATCCAGTGTTTCTCTTAGCACAGCTGAAGCAGAATATATAGCAACTTTCTCTACTAGTTGTGAAGCCATATGGCTTCGGAAGCTGATGTCAGGGTTATTCAACCTAGAGTTGGATACTACCATGATTCTATGTGATAACCAAAGTTGTATAAAGATGACAGAGAACCCAGTGTTCCATGACAGATCAAAGCACATAGAAATCTAGTACTTCTACATTTGAGATATGATGCAAAAGGGAGCCATAAAGCTCCAGTATGTGAGTACTGATGAACAATCGATGACGTGTTGATGAAGCCTATATCCCGGGTAAAGTTAGAATAATTTTGTGACAAGCTTGGTGTTGTTTAGAAATACCTCCCTCGAAAGGGGAGCAGTGATGTAGCAGTGGGATCATATCATCCCTGGGAACTTTCCCTAAAGTGATACGGTGACCTTGGTCCTTGAGAATGAAGAGGGATTGTATCATCCCAGGACATATGTCCATAATGGATCCAGTGACTTTGGTCCTCAAGAATGTGATGGGATTGCACCATCCCTGAACTTCTGTTCAAAATGTATCTGGAGACTTCAGTCCTCATGAATGTGGTGGGATTGCATCATCCCTGAATTTCTGTTCAAAATGTATCCGGAGGCTTCGGTCCCTGTGAGTGTGGTGGGATTGCATCATCCCTGAACTTCTATTCAAAATGTATCTGGAGGCTCCAGTCCCCGTGAATGTGGTGGGATTTCATCATCGCTGAAATTCTGTTCAAAATGTATCCGGAGGCTTCGGTCCCTGTGAGTGTGGTGGGATTGCATCATCCCTAAAATTATGTTCAAAATGTATCCAGAGGCTTCGTTCCCCCCTAAATGTGGTGGTATTGCATCATCCCTGAACTTTTGTTCAGAATGTATCCAGATATTTCGGTCCCCATGAATTTCGTAGGATTGCATCATCCTTGGACTTAGTCCTAAAGTGATAGGTACTGATTATACCGTAATCAATTCAGTGACTTTGGTTGTTGAGAATGTGGTGGGATTGCATCATCCCTGGAATTTATGTCCAAAAGTGATCGAAAGATTTTTTTTTCTTTGAGTTGTGGATTGCAGGTTGTTGCTACTGATGATGATGTTACTGATCGAAATATCAGAGTGTGATGACGATGACGTACTTATTGAAAGATCAGAGTATGATGATGATGATGATGATGATGATGATCAAAAGTTCAAAGTATGATTAGGATTATGTTACTATGATGAGGACGTACTATGATGATGATGATGCTGATCGAAAGATCAAAGTGCTGATGATGTTGTTGATTGAAAGATAAAAGTGCTGCTGATGATGATGTTGCTGATCGAAAGGTCAAAGTATTGATGATGATGCTGTCGTTCAACGTGTTGTTGTTGCTAAAGACTGAAGATTGAATATGAATACTAAAGTACTGATGATGATGTTGTTAGTCAAAAGTATTGCTGCTGCTAAAAATTAAAGATGAAGACTATATGATGTTGAAAATCTTCCAATGATTTATAGATGTGTCACCTTGATGATGTTGATGATTTCCTCTCTCTCCTATTGTTGTTGTTGTTTATGTTGTTTTAGAATACCCTTCTCATTAAGGGGGAGTGTTGAAATATTGTAACTTCGAAGAATATTCTATATATATATTTTGTGGTCCTTGATGGTCCTACTGAGAGTATCACTTGTATTTATTTATACCTCGATGTTTCTAATCGGGAGAACTAATAAGAGTCATGTGGAAGTCCCCTCAAATTGTAAGTCAGGTCATTAGTACCCTAGTTGTGGTTACTCGAGCCTACAAGATTAAATTAGGATTACTCGACCCTACATAACTGAGTTCATTATTAAGTGAATGAAAGAATATAAATAGAGGTGTGGACTCCTCATTTGGAACACACACACTCACTTATGTAGTGCATTAGTGAGAGAGAGAGAAGTAGCTGGAGAAGGAGGAGGATCAATCTTTTGGTTTTACCGTTTATATTTTGGGGGCATCTATATTGAGCTAAGCTTTTGCTGGGTTTCTCCATTTAGGGTTTTCCCAAGATAAATCTGTGTTGTTCTTGTGATACTCTTTCTTTTAGTGATCCTATTTATATGCTTTTGTTATCAAATTGAAATTAAATGCTAATGATCTAGCTTAGCATGTGGAATTTTAACACTTTGAAGGCCCCACAGGTACGTTTATGTCTCACTTTCTTTTAATGATTCAACATGTACTTTTTTAATTATTTTAAATTGTCTAATTGTATCTTTATCCTTTTGTACGTGGGAATGTGATTTTGATTATGTTGTCCAGCAAGCGGCCTTCTTCACTAATGCATGTACAATTCCTTTTATCCTGTTGACAGTTATTCGACCCACCAGTTTGTTGAAATATTTTAACTTCGAAGAATATTCTATATGTATTTCTTTGTGGTCCCCGATGGTCCTACCGGGAGAACCACTTGTATTACCTTGTACCCCGATGCTCCTAATCGGAAGAACTAATAAGAGTCATGAGGTAGTCCCCTCTAATTGTAAAGGTGGGCCATTAGCACCCCAGTGTGGTTACTTGAGCTTACATGTGTAACTCGAGTCTACATGATTAACTCGAGCCTACATGATAGATGAGTTAACTTAAGTGAACAGATGAATATAAATAGAGGTGTAGTGCTCCTCATTTGAGACACACACACTCACTTGAGTAGCGCACTTGTGGAGGAGAGAAGTAGTTGGACAAGGAGGAGGATCAGGTTTTTTATCTCCTTGTTGGTTTTACCTTTTTACCTTTTTGGGGCATCTATATTGAGGAAGCTTTTGCTGGGTTTTTCCCTTTAGGGTTTTCCCAGGATAAATCTGTGTTGTTCTTGTGATACTGTTTCTTTTAGTGATCCTGTTTATATGCTTTTGTTATGGAAATGAAATGAAATACTAATGTTTTTATCTATTCATATAAAAATTTAACATGGTATCAGAGCCACCCTGAATAAGACAGTTTTCACAAGGCAAAATAGCTCTCCCTCTCTCCCTGGAAGAAATTAGGGCTTCTTGCTGAAGAGGAATTTTTGAGTGAGGCTGGCATAGGATTGATCTCCTCATCAAAATCTAAGTTTAGAGACCTGGATCAATATTTTTGGTTAGATGAAACTCTGGGAAAGTCAAACCCTAGTTTGACCCCAAGCGATAAAAACCCTAAATACTAAAACTGCTAAGTTTTGGTAAATTCGATATATCCCGAGATTGGTGAAGTTTCACGAGATGAAAATTGTAGAGGCATAATATGAATTCCGGATGTAGACTATGTCCAAAATGCAGCCTCATATTCTCTATATTTTGGGAGATACGATCCCATCAAGTTAGGGTTCTAGCCTATTCCAGAATTCATCCCTAAATAGGACACCTGGGTACAATTGCTATAGCTTGGGATACAGAGGTCCAAATTGAATTCCTAAAGATGTTCCGGAAATATCACGGACTGTAATTTCTGTGGTCTAAATTTCAGAACTAGAAGATGAAACAGTGACACCTGGAAGTCCATACAACTTCGCTGTTCTAAACAGTCATGTAACAGGTCACCATGGGAAAAGGATCATAAATACCAATTGGTGAAACCAATGCTGATGAAACCTGTGGTGTTGGATTAGGGACATTCGAGGTTACCTCAAGGAAACATTTCCAACTTATAGGAGCATCAATTTCATATATATCACAGAAACAGTGACAGGCATTTCTGCAGAAGAAATTGGAAAACTAGGGCTTCCTGTTCCGGGAGCTTCCCTCCACTGTTTTCAGAAAAGGAGCACATTAGACACCTCCATTTGAATATATATATCTTTATATCCAATAATATCTTAAATATTCCAACTTTTTAAAATTAGGGTTTCTCTGACAAACCCTAAATCAGCTAGCTCTAGAAGCAGGACGGACACCTCAAATCGGTAAGATCTAATATTTTGCTATTTGCATTTGAGGTTCTCATTTCAAAGTGATATATCACATCAGCTTGATGATAAGCATGGTAAAGTTGACAACTTCCAATCATTTGATCTCTCTAAAGAAAATGAATTGGACACCTACATAAGTAGAGAGGTTCCAGTTCCATACGGAGATGAGGCTCAAAGCCTTACACAAGAAGAACTTGATCAAGGCCAAGAAGATCATTGTTGATTCAATCATGGATCAAATTGTACCACAAGTGTCTTCCCTAAAGACACTGAAGATGTTTGATTCCTTGATCAAGCTATTTGAAGATAAGAACTTAAATCAGAAGATGGCTTTGAGAAAACAGTTGAAGAATGTGAAGATCCAGAATGCAGAACAACTTGAAGCGGTAGAAGAAGAAGTGGAGAATGCAGAAGTGGTGATAGCCACCTTGAATGGCCTCCCAGGATCATGGGATTCATTCATGCAAAGAATTTATGGTAGAAGGAAGTAATTTCTTTCAGCTCGACTCATAAGAAGAGAAGAAGAATATGGGAGCAATTGAAGATCAAGATCTCACCATTCAAAGAAGATCCCTCAAGCGACGAGGAATATGAAGAACTCAATTCTTGAAGAACCTCTTATTCATCTTATCATTTGGATAAGAAATGATGATTTCATGAATGAAGAAGATGATAAAGAAGAATGATCAAGATGGATTCTACCCATGAAACAAATAAAATATAAGTATTCAATTGTCATTTCATGATATTGTTTTGTTATACATTTGATTATATTGAGTTGATGTGTTATGCATGATAGATTGTTTGCATTAATGACTGTATACTACTAATATGCATGTGATGGGTAAGTAGCTCATGGTGCTATACAACTCTCCATTGCTACTTATCAAACCTCTTTGCTGACATATTGGATTAGTGCACAATCTCAATGATGTCATGGTAGAGATGGAAGGCATCTAGAAAGTTTATGTGAGATATGGATGAATGATAAATGATGCATAAGAATTTGTCATTTCATGAAATAGTTCTAACCATGCAACTAGTGCATTTGAATTGTAGGAAAGGTCTTGTACAACCTCCTACAAGAAAAGAAGGATGAGACTTGTTCCGAAGAACAAGTGATGACAATTCAAGATTCACTCCAATAAACATGAATATGAAGCTCCCAGGGTTAGAGACACCATGACGGAAGAAAGAGCTTCAGAGAGTGGCAGATCCACCTTGAAGGATGAAGACCACCATAGGTACAAGAAATAAATCAAGATGAAGAAAAGAATGCTATGAAAGAAGCTATGATCAAAGAATAACAGTTGATCATGGGGAATGATGTATACGATATGATTTCGAGACATAAAGAGAAGTGCGTAGTATCTTCCATATGGATCTACAAGAACAAGTGTACAAAGCAAGGTTCGTGATTTGCCTCAGAAAGAATAGACTATGACATGACATACTCTATTGACCAGTATATATCAATCATAAAACCACCTGTATAGAATGAAGAGGGAAGATGATACTCCACTTCAGGGGGAGTGACTATAGAAAATTATATCTGAGTTCGACATGGTACGACATGATGGATAGCTTTGTGATGGATCGAGACTTTACCAAGAGTAAAGTGGGTTCCAACCTTCAAGGTTGAATGCAAAAGACTAGGTATGTTGATGACCTGAGAAGACAAACTCATAGAAGATGTTATGATACTAGAATGATGTTTGGGATATAGTACTCAAACCAAAAATAAAGAATGTGGTATCTTCCAAATGGATTTGCAACATAAGATATGTTGCTGATAGAAGTAAGGTAAGAATTATGGCTAGAGGTTTAATTCTGAAGAGACACTTACTCCAGGAAGCAAGGTACACTTCCTTCAAAACTATCATGGTAGTTTCTTCCATGATGAAGTAAATACAAGCCTTCCTTAATGGTATGATTGAGGAAGAGTTTTACATCAAATAGTCACGAGGATTTGAAGTTGAAGACAGATGGAATCAAGTATGCAAGTTGAAGAAGGCCCTCTATGGCCTAAAGCAAGCTCCCAATGCTTGGTATGGAACAATAGATAGCTTCCTAATGAGCATGGGCTTTGCCAAGAGTAAAGTCGATCCTAACCTTTCCTACAAGGTTGTAGAAGATGAACCTGTCATTCTATTACTATATGTGGATGACTTGTTCTTGACAGGGAATGAGAAACAGATCATGGAAAGCAAGAAGAAACTAGCAAAAGAATTTGAGATGAAAGACCTTCAGTTAATGCATTATTTCCTAGTTCTGGAAGTATGGCAAAGTTCAGAAGGAATATTTATCAACCAGGGAAAGTATGCGGTAGAGATATTGAAGAGATTCAATATGTTGGAATGCAAAGTCATGCCCACACCCATGGACTCAAACCTGAAGCTATTAGCTGATGACTCATTAGAGTTAGTGGATGTGAATCACTACAGATAGATCATCGGGTCATTGATGTACTTAACAAATACCAGACCAGACATTTGTTTTGCTGTGAACACCTTAAGTCAATATCTTGTTCAACCAAGACGGGTTCACTTAGTAGCTGCAAAACATGTGATGAGATATCTGAAAGGGACTATAGACTTTGGTCTATACTATGATGGTAGCCATGAGTATATATTGTATGGCTACACAGATGCATATTGGGATGGAAGTATCTCAGATAGGAAAAGCACATCAAGTATATGCTTTTGTTTGAGGTCTGCTATGAGTTCATGGTTTAGCAGGAAATAGTCCAGTGTTTCTCTTAGCACGGTTGAAGCAAAATACATAGCAGATTGCTCTACTAAGTTGTGAATCCATATGGCTTTAGAAGTTGATATCAGGTCTCTTTGACCTGAAGATGGATACTACAATGATTCTATGTGATAACCATAGTTGTGATGACAAAGAACCCTGTGTTCCGACGTAACACATAGAAATACGGTATTTCTACATACAAAATAAGATGCAGATGATGATACTATAGATGCAGATGATGGTGATTCAGTATTTCTATACTGAATATAGAGATGATGATGTTTCATTATTCCCATACTGAAGATAAATATGATGATGCTTTCAGTATTTCTATACTGAATATAGAGATGATGATGTTTCATTATTCCCATACTGAAGATATAGATGATGATGATTTCAGTATTCCCATACTGAATATATAGATGATGATGATTTCAGTATTCCCATACTGAAGATATAGATAATGATGATTTCAATATTCCCATACGAAATATATAGATGATGATGATTTCAGTATTCCCATACTGAATATATAGATGATATTTCAGTATTCACATACTAGAGATACAGATGGTGATAGTTCAGTATTCACATACTGAATATGTAGATGATGATGGTTTGGATGATGATGTACTGACGAAGCCTCTGCCTCGAGTAGAGTTCGAACACTTTCGAGACAAGATTGGTGTTGTTAGGAAAGACCTTCCTCGAAATGGGGAGTATTGATGTTGCAGCGGGATTGTATCATCCCTGGGCATTTTCCCTAAAGTGATACAGAGACCTCAGTACTTGAGAATGAAGAGGGATTGTATCATCCCGAGACATCTGTCCACAATAGATCTGATGACCTCGGTCCTCAAGAATGTGGTGGGATTGTATCATCCCTGGGCACTTTCCCTAAAGTGATCCAGAGACCTCGGTATTCGAGAATGAAGAGGGATTGTATCATCCTGGGACATCTGTCCATAATAGATCCGGTGACCTTGGTCCTCGAGAATGTGGTATGATTGCATCATCCTTGGAAATCATCCTAAAGTGATAGGGACTGATTCTCCTGTAATCAATCCGGTGGCTTCGGTCCTCAAGAATGTGGTAGGATTGCATCATCCTTGGACATAGTCCTAAATTGATAAGGACTGATTCTCCCGTAATCAATCCAGTGGCTTCGGTCCTCAAGAATGTGGTAGGATTGCATCATCCTTGGACATAGTCCTAAAGTGATAGGGACTGATTCTCCCATAATAAATTCGGTGTCTTCGGTCCTTGAGAATGTGGTAGGATTGCATCGTCCTTGGACTTAATCCTAAAGTGATAGGGACTGATTCTACTGTAATTAATCCGGTAACTTTAATTGTTGAGAATGTGGTGGGATTGTATCATCCCTGGACTTTAAGTCCAAAAGTGATCCAAAGAATTTTTGTCTTTGAGTTGTGGATTGCAGGTTGTTGCTAATGATGATGATTCTGTACTGATCGAAAGATCAGAGTATGATGATGATGACGTACTGATCGAAAGATCAGAGTATGATGATGATGTTTCTATGTTGATGATGTTTCTAATCGAAATATCAGAGTATGATGATGATGTTGTTGTTGTTGATGATGATGTTCTCTGATCAAAAGATCAGAATATGATGATGATGATGTTTCTCTGATCGAAAGATCAGAAGTTGTTGATGATGATGATGTTCTCTGATTGAAAGATTAGATTATGATGATGATGTTGTTGCTGGCGATGATGATGTTCTCTGATTGAAAGATTAGAATATGATGATGATGATGTTTCTTTGATCAAAAGATCAGAAGTTGTTGATGATGATGTTCTCTTATTGAAAGATTAGAATATGATGATGATGATGATGATGATCGAAAGATCAGAAGTTACTGATGATTATGATGTTGCTGATGATGATGATGTTTTATGATCGAAAGATCAAAATGTGATGATGATGAGATCCTGATGATGATGATGCTGTATTATCAAAGTATGATGATGATGACGTACTAATCGAAAGATCATAATATGATGATGAGTTGATGTTAGAGTATGATGATGTTCGGTTGATGATGTTTCTGATCGAAAGATCAGAGGCTGATGATAATGATGATTCTGATTGAAAGATCAGAGTATGATGATGATGATATTTTGATGATGATGATGTTGATGTTTTGATGATGTTTTGATGATGATGTTTCTGATCAAAAGATCAGAGTATGATGATGATGTTGTTGCTGATCGAAAGGACAAAGTGCTGAAGAAGATGTTGCTAATCGAAAGGTCAAAGTGTTGAAGATGATGTTTCTAATCAAAAGGTCAAAGTGTTGAAGATGATGTTGCTAATCGAAAGGTCAAAGTTCTAAAGATGATGTTGCTGATCGAAAGGT
This sequence comes from Pseudotsuga menziesii, assembly GCA_001517045.1. Lineage (NCBI taxonomy): Eukaryota > Viridiplantae > Streptophyta > Pinopsida > Pinales > Pinaceae > Pseudotsuga > Pseudotsuga menziesii. The sequence goes on from LPNX010736977.1 coordinate 139,535, forward strand.
CAAAGTGCTGAAGATGTTGCTGATCGAAAGGTGAAAGTGCTAAAGATGTTGCTGCTGATTGAAGAGTTAAGATGCTAAAGATGTGCTGATCGAAGTGGTCAAAGTACTGATGATGCTCAAGACTAAAGATTGAAGATGAAGACTACATGATGTTGAAAATCTTCCAATGATTTATAGATGTATCACCCTGATGATGTTGATGATGTCCTCTATCTCTCTTCTATTATTGTTGTTGTTGATGTTGTTATAGAATACCCTTCTCGTTAAGGGGGAGTGTTGAAATATTGTAACTTCGAAGAATATTCTATATGTATTTCTTTGTGGTCCCCGATGGTCCTACCGGGAGAACCACTTGTATTACCTTGTACCCTGATGCTCCTAATTGGAAGAACTAATAAGAGTCATGAGGAAGTCCCCTCTAATTGTAAAGGTGGGTCATTAGCACCCCAGTGTGGTTACTTGAGCCTACATGTGTAAATCGAGCCTACATGATTAACTCGAGCCTACATGAAAGATGATTTAACTTAAGTGAACGGATGAATATAAATAGAGGTGTAGTGCTCCTAATTTGAGACACACACACTCACTTGAGTAGCGCACTTGTGGAGGAGAGAAGTAGCTAGAGAAGGAGGAGGATCAGGTTTTTGATCTCCTTGTTGGTTTTACCTTTTTACCTTTTTGGGGCATCTATATTGAGGAAGCTTTTGCTGGATTTTTCCCTTTAGGGTTTTCCCAGGATAAATCTATGTTGTTCTTATGATACTGTTTCTTTTAGTGATCCTATTTATATGCTTTTGTTATGGAAATGAAATGAAATACTGATGTTATTAGCTAAGCATATAAAAATTTAACATAGTTACACACCTCTTCATGTCCCCCAGGTATATTTATATATTGCTTATCTTGCTTATACTTCTTTTTGTACATGCATGTATCTTTTTCCTTGTTTCCCCCATTGATATGATGACATTGAAATATATATTATCTTATGTAGCTTGATAGTGAGCGAGTGGTTATTGAAGAGAACCCAATTGGGTTCGTCGCTCACCCACCTCTACTCCCACCCCCGCAAGGTACATCTATGTCTCTATTTCTTTGAAAAATTCATTGTCCCTCCATGTAGTATAGTTTTATTTGTACATGCAAGTATGTTTTTCATGCACCCATTGATTTTTTGACATTGACATATATATCTTTTTATGTATCTTGATAGTGAGAAAGTGGTGCTTGAAGAGCACCCAATTGGGGTCGCTGCTAGTGTGGCACCATGACCCACCATAACTTACTCACGTACAGTAAGTAAAAATGCTATATTGTTTGGAATTTGAACAAATATACATAGAATTTTTATAGGTTGGTAAACTAACTTACAAATTTTGATTTGTATGTAGGCTTTGCTAATGTGACCTATCCCTGTTTTTTAGCATTGGGGATCACCATTGAGCAACCGAAAAAGAAAGATAGACTTCTCAGAAAAAATTTATAGTAGCAATGAAAGGGGGGATAAATAGAATAAATGTATAGGGGGGATACATACATGTAACTTTTTGTTTGTATACGCACATATGTACATTTTGAAACACTATTTTGTATTATGGCCATGTGGCATGCCAATTTTTGTAACATTATTTGTTTACATATATAATATAAAGAAAGGTTCAAATTTATACATATATGGTTGACTTGATTTTGGAACATGATATGTGTGGTTCACCTATGTGATATTATGATATGTGTGGTTCACCTATGTGATAGTATGATATGTGTGGTTCACCTATGTGATATTATGATATTATAGACCTTATCATGACATATCATACTAACTATTTGAAGATTTACAATACTTCAAGGAAGAATTTATGACTCATCCAACTAAGATCAAGTAACCATTAAGTAACTCATGCGAGATAATCACTAGACACCATAACCATAACCATACCATACAACTACCTAGATTCAACTATCATCAAATTTTTAACATTATGGCTATCCTCAAATTTTTAACATAATAACCATACCATACACTACCTAAATTCCATACACTAATATCATAACATCATACATGTGTTTCTACTTCTAAGTCATGCATACATGTGAAATTCCACTTGTGATCCATATTCAACCGTATTCATTTTGTTTCATGTATGTGCATAGACTACTTATATGGACTTTTGGTTTCTACTTAAATGATGCTAACCAATATAATGATCTAAACCTAAAGATAATAACATCATACCATACCATACTAATATACCATACCATACCCTACAATACCCTATGATACTAGAATTATACCATACCATACTAATATGCCATACCATATCATACCCTACAATACCCTATGATACTAACATCATATCATACTAACATACCATACCATACATAGAATGAAATTTGTAGTTTATGAAACCTGAGTTGGTTTTCAATTTGTACATGTAAATGTGTTTCTACTTCCATCTCATAGCTTGTAAAGAGGTCGCAAAACCCTAGTTCCATATCATAACTTCTCAACCCCTAGCTATAGCATGCAATTTGTAGTTCATGAAACCCTAGTTGGTTTTCAATTTGTACATGTACATGTGTTTCTAATTCCATCTCATAAATTGTAAAGAGGTCACAAAACCCTAGTTCCATCTCATAACTTCTGAACCCTAGTTATAGCATGCAATTTGTAGTTCATGAAACCCTAGTTGGTTTTTAATTTGTACATGTACATGTGTTTCTACTTCCATCTCATAACTTGTAAAGAGGTCACAAAACCCTAGTTCCATCTCATAACCTCTTAACCCTAGTTATAGCATGCAATTTGTAGTTCATGAAACCCTAGTTGGTTTTCAATTTGTACATGTACATGTGTTTCTACTTCCATCTCATAACTTCTCAACCCTAGTTATAGCATGCAATTTGTAGTTCATGAAACCCTAGTTGGTTTTCAATTTGTACATGTACATGTGTTTCTACTTCCATCTCATAACTTGTAAAGAGGTCACAAAACCCTCGTTCAATCTCATCACTTCTCAACCCTAGTTATAGCATGCAATTTTTAGCTCATGAAAACCTAGTTGGTTTTCAATTTGTACATGTACATGTGTTTCTACTTCCATCTCATAACTTGTAAAGAGGTCACAAAACCCTAGTTCCATCTCATAAATTCTCAACCCTAGTTATAGCATGCAATTGTAGTTCATGAAACACTAGTTGGTTTTCATTTTGTACATGTACATGTGTTTCTACTTCCATCTCATAACTTGTAAAGAGGTCACAAAACCCTAGTTCCATCTCATTAATTCTCAACCCTAGCTATAGAATGCAATTGTAGTTCATGAAACCCTGGTTGGTTTTCAATTTGTACATGTACATGTGTTTCTACTTCCATCTCATAACTTCTAAAGAGGTCACAAAACCCTAGTTCCATCTCATAACTTCTCAACCCTAGTTATGGTATGCAATTTGTAGTTCATGAAACCCTAGTTGGTTTTCAATGTGTACATGTACATGTGTTTCTACTTCCATCTCAGAACTTGTAAAGAGTTCATAAAACCCTAGTTCCATCTCATAACTTCTCAACCTTAGTTATAGCATGCAATTGTAGTTCATGAAACCCTAGTTGGTTTTCAATTTGTACATGTACATGTGTTTCTATTTTTATCTCATAGCTTATAAAGAGGTCACAAAACCCTAGTTCCATCTCATAAGTTCTCAACCCTAGTTATAGCATGCAATTGTAGTTCATGAAACCCTAGTTGGATTTCAATTTGTACATGTACATGTGTTTCTACTTCCATCTCATAACTTGTAAAGAGTTCACAAAACCCTAGTTCCATCTCATAACTTCTCAACCCTAGTTATAGCATGCAATTTGTAGTTCATGAAACCCTAGTTGGTTTTCAATTTGTACATGTACAAGTGTTTTCACTTCCATCTCATAACTTGTAAAGAGGTCACAAAACCCTAGTTCCATCTCATAACTTGTAAATAGGTCATAAAACCAATCTAATGATATAAACCTAAAGAGGTCATATAAACCTTAGTCCATTTTGCTTGTTATTCATGTACATGTGTTTCAAATTCTAAGTCATGCATGCATGTGAACTTCCACTTCCCATACATGTTCAACCCTTTTCATTTTGTTCCATGTATGTGCATAGAATAGGTATATGGCCTTTTGGTTTCTACTTAAATGATACTAACCAATCTAATTTGATCTTCAAACATAAAGAGGTCACAAAACCCTAGTTTGTAGTTACATGTCTCAATTTGTGAACCATAGTTTTATTATGCAGGTTGTTGGCTTATACTTTCATACGAGAATAATATAGCCTGTGAACCCTACCAACACAGGATTTTGAGCTATCTCCAGTTGAAAGTTGCATGAAAATTCCATTCAAGGACACTTGGTGACTTTCAATCTAGGAGAGAAAATACAAATGAAGCGAAAAAAATTGCATGTTGTTGACTCCTGCAAGTCTATATGGGAAAGGCTGATATGGGAACCCTACCAACATAGGCACGGTCGAGGGTTTTGTACAGTTGACCCACCAATGATAGAGTTGCATTGAAGGAAAATGAGCAAAACCCTAGTTTACAAAATCAAAGCACAATGAAGTCACTGGGCCTTGAAAACGTGATAGAGAGGGCCACCTAGAGGTAATTGCATGCCAAGATACCAATAGAGTCGATGGTTCTTCAATTCGGCCTCCATTTTCCAAGCTATGTCCAATTGAAAGTTGCATGAAAATGTCGTTCAGGGACACTTGGTGACTTTCGACCTGGGACCGAAAAAACATACGGAGCAACAAAATTGCATGGTGTTGGCTCCTGCAAGTCTGTATCGGAAAGGCCGATATGGGAACCCTACCAACACAGCAATGGTTGAGGGTTTTCATGTGTCGACTCACCAATTCTATAGTTGCAAGAGTTGACCTAACAATGTACTTAAATGTATATTAATATAAAAAACATCAAAAAAAGTAAATTTCAACAACTCGAGAGCATGTTATTTTCCTATTTTTATTTGTTGGTGTCTAAATAAACCGGGTTGTTCTTGGTGCCTCTAATGTGCCATAGATGGTGTTTGTATCCTAGGAACATGAAAGGCTAAACATTAGTACTCTCATAACAAAATAAAGAGAACCCAATGAAAATGTGCAAACATGATTTATAGATAACTCGCATGAGGTTGTACGATCGTGTTTATAGTGTCCAGTATCCTCTGAATAATGTTATGCTTGTGAATGGTATCTGTCAATCACATGTTTATTACATTGGGAATAAACTAAGGCTAAATAATTGAAATTGTGCTTCAGCATTCACTTTAAATGTTAAATAACGCACCTAACAATCTATCCACACTTTAAAATCCAGTAAAAATTGACAATGCACTTACTCGAGTAGGCCATCTGGATCATCCCTGCTTCTGATGGTATCCATCAATCTTTCATTCTCTATATGAGGTAGAAAATATCGTACATGTGACCTATTTTTGTTCGAAAGTGTGCACAGATTGATGTTTATACCAACTACTAGGTTGGTGTAGTGGTATATAATAGCTTCTGGTCTATAATCCTGATATACATACCCACCCTTCCTTTTTTGTTATGTTTCTAGTGTCAAGTAATCCCATTTTATAACCATCGAGCCAGTTTGGAATTCAATATTTTCATCATCTGTAGCAGGTTCAAGAATGTTTTGTTTCCCCTCTGAGCAATGTTCCAACCAATAATCAGAACCCCATTCATTATTTTTGGGGGAAACCACTGCATATATCTGACCTTTGAAAGGAAATAGGTCGAGTTAACAATACATAAATTAAATTTATAATTTAGGTACACTACTAATTTACTTTTTTGTACCTGCTTGTATGAGATCCGATATGTGATCATAGTATGTAGAAATGTATGTCTGATCATCTTTCAAATGGTCTATTTCATTAACCCCTTTGAAATTGGTGTCAAGTGTCACTTGATCCCATGTATAAACTATATATGTATACTCACAATCATCCCATTCATCGATGCTATAGGAACTACAAAAGGAAGCCTTCAATCTTGTCCAAATTTGTAGGGATGAGTTGTATGAGCTTCTAATTGAATGAAATTGTCGATTTCCATGCACTGTGTTCACCCGATGTGTTTGGGATCAGTCCACATTGGTCATCTCCGAGAATATTCTTCACACTAGGTGTTTCCTTGTCACTTGTTCTCCCATGAAAGATGCACACCATTTCACTATAGATGCAGTGTCTCAAAGGCAAGCACCTGTAAATTTCATCTCTTCCCTTTGAAGGGAATTTTTAATGCATGCACCAGCAGCATTGTGGTCTCTTTTTCCATTACCAGTTTCAAATTAGTTCCATATATGTGCCACCTTGTATTTTATATGCAACAAACACAACCGTTGAAATACACATGCATTCTTGAACTGCCCAGCACAACCATCTGACCAAATGAAATGACGATAAAATGGTATATCCATAGCTATCACATGATCATAGAATAATTTAAAGCAATGATGCACATAATGGATGTCATGGGTTCAGTCGTCACTTATCTATAAGTAACTTTCCTTCAGTATCATACGTTTCTCTTCATTGCTATCTATCCCATGTCAATACGTGAAATGGACCATTATGCTCACCTTCTCTGAGTGATAGTATTGACTTTGTATTTAATTTTGTGGTTCTATGGTGTAATTTTCCACAAATTCAATCACTAATAGTATTGTTTCAAGAGGAAAGGTGTCCCGGCATATTCTGAATTGATCATCTTTCCACCATGCCATATCGACATGTTGAATGTACTATTGGATCTTTCCACGAAACTCTGAAATAAAATCGCATACTTGCACCTGGTGTAAAAAAATAAACAATGTTAAAAAACAAAATAAAAATATGTACATGTAGTCACCAACTTAATGTACATGAAGTCACATGTGAAGTCACCAATTTAATCTTCCTTCTTTCTTTTCCATCATGTAGCTGATATGTCTCGTACGGATAGTTATTCTTCTTGACAATTTCATTCCTGAATGCTTGATCTTCACTCTCATGGATTCAATCAAACCATAATGATAGCCCTCCATAAATGTTTCAAGAATCCTCTACACATTGTTTTAACTAATTTTTCTGCCCATCTTGCCTCAGACACATCATGCTATGGATGAAATCTCTAGATGACATTGGTGGTACTATACTTGAGCATTCATGCACATGGTTAGGATGAAAAAAATGACATATATGTGCAAATGTATGATAATATAGATCAAACTCTATGTGGTATCTACAACAACAAGTGTTCCGGATGGTATTGATTCTAACATACCAAGGCTTGCATTTTTCAAAAGATCTTTCCCCGAGCCTTAGCTCCGCATGGGAAACTTTAAACATCTCGAACAATTGAGTTTGTGTAATGTTAAGATAATGTTTAACAAGAGGTTCATTGTTCAGAGAACCCCTACAATGTTTTAACACATGCTTTGTGTTAGAAGAAGTCCTAGTGTTATCGTGCCAAAATGTGTGCACTACTCCCATCACTACTTCGACTAACTTCATGCCTTTGCGGGGAAACCTATCACTAACTTGCTCATAATGTTTCCATTTGTCCCTCTACATCAAGGCTATCTCTTCTTACTGAATATTTTTTTAAGTGTTTTTGGATGTAAAGGAACAATTTGTGATGTGCATTTAAGTAAATGACTTTTTTTTATGGATCTACGTACAATTGATTCAGCCAATACACGACAAGACACATTACAGTCCTGTGAACAAGTTTTTTTACCAATCGATGTGAATGTAACAATCAGAGATTTAACAATGTGATTACTTGATTCGATATTCTTCAATGTTCTTATTCCTAAATTTATTCTAACAGTTTCCATATTTCTAGATTTAAGCAAAAAGATAACAAGAATTAGCATTTACTGGCTTCGGATTTGTTATCAAGATATTGTTTCATTATTTGAGAACAATGACAAGGGATAGTGCATTTATCCACCTTACCTTCCATGGAAGTCAATTCACTCTCATCCACTTGTATGTGTTTAGGAGTTCTCTTTTGTTTTGATGCAATATTTTTTACCGTTTGAAATGTTGGAGTGACGTTTACATACATTATAGGATGACAACTTTGATTAGGAGATTGAACCACCTGGCATGGTTTTTGCTGAGTCACATTTTGCATTAGGAGTAACATAATTATTGAACTCTTCACAAGATTGTTCGTTTAATAATGGATCAATAATATCATATCCCCTATAACTAGCTTCCTTTAATGTTGCATTATCTTCCTCAGCCTCTACGTCAGGTATCTGTTGAGTGGGAATGGGAACTATTTTCTCATCCAATGAATGTCGACGATTTCTTAAATCTTGCCGCTTTTTTTCTCTTTTATTTTCAGCTTCTTCTGGTGTAAGCACCTTTCTCACTGACTTTCAACCTCTATTATGTACATTCCCCATTGAAATCCACCCAAAATTGTACAAAACCTATGGATTTTTGTAAGTAATGATTAAATTGCAGGTTGAACAGTTCTCTATGCATGGGTTCAGAAGAATTATGTCTTTTTCTACAGTAAACCTGGCCCACAACATGCAACCCAACATTTTTTATATAACACATATCGCATATACGATTTAGTGCATATCAAAGATTAAACTTGACTTATCCATGCTTAGATACCAGTTACCCATTCACAGGATACCACTTATATATATATTGTTTATTTCTAATTTTGAATGACTTCCATAGAATCAACCTCTGCAGTCCTAGTGCATAGATGAAAAAACATAGGTGGTTGTCCAACCCAAATCTCAAATATGTTAAATATGTTAAATGTCTATAACCTTATAATGGACCCCATACCAATGGTTAATACCTCCAGGCCTATCCTTCAACCATCGTAGTGTCTATAGAACTATCTGTTGTCTAGAAATATTCATAATGGTTCCTATATGGCCATGGTCAACGCCTCCTGAACAATCTTCAATGCATAAACTAGATTAATGGCACATATATCCCATATTAAGGCAAAATATCCCCTTTAAAGGGCATGTGTAGTGGTTTAAGACTTGTTTATGTTACACTATTGTCCCATTACCATGGTGTTGCATCTGCAACAATTTCCCAAAATTCTAAAAAAATTTGGACCCTCCTTTACTTTGAATTAGTCAGTGCTTTTCTTGATTTTAGCCTATTGAGTTTTGGCCTATGGATTTTAAAGCGTCTTCTGGCACTTTGGGTTACTGTCAATCGATTGGTGCTTGCTCATTTCAATGTTTTAACGAATCCCATCCTTAGTCGAATTCGTCATCGGCTTGCATATCTCTCGAAGCCTTGTTCAATCGAAAGTTAAGTCTTTGTCCTCTTCGCCGTTGCGGGCAGATGTTTGATCCTACCTTCCGACGTTGCGGAGCGTTTCCGGGTGTGGACTGCCCCTTTCGCTCCGACCGTTGCGCGTGAGTTTTCATTCTTTGACGTTTCGGGCGGGTTTGGATTCTTCGTTGGAAGGATTTGAAGTCTCCCTCGTCCGATGTTGCGGACAGATCTCCTTTTCAGGCATCTGTCGTTGCGGATTGATTCAGACTTAGACTTTCATCGGCACTCCGATGTGTGTTTTGTTTTTGCCAGCTTTGTAGCGAAGCGCTTGGCCATCGTTTTCTCCTCCGTTGCGGACAGCCTCGTGCTCCGAGCATCCGCCATTGCGGAGGGGTTCGGATTCTTGGTCATCCGATCAAGGTATCCGCCGACGCCCGGCTGTCGTTTTGTTCACACGTTATATTTATCCGGGTGGGTGAATTAGTACCAGGGATTGTCTGCCGTTGCGGAGGGACTGAAGCTCTAGTCGCCTGACGCAACTTTCATTCCTCGTCCAATTTAAAGCTCCCGCACGTGCGACTTTTTATATTTATACGGGGCGATAGTTCGGAGTTTGTATTGTTTTGTTTTATTGTCGAACACTGTCGCGGTGAGTTGAGCTATCGATATTGGGAGGGCGTGAAGATCTAGCTGTCATGTACCAGCTTCCAGGTGGCGAGGGTAGAATTCCAACCGTCATTAGCTCGTTTTTCGCCGGATCGCCAGGTAGGTTTATTCCATTTTTTTTCATTTGCATTTGAGTGGTTTTGATTTTCTCCCATGTTTTGGGGTCCCCGGTGTTTTCCCTCGTACAGCTAGGACTCAAGTTTGTACAAGTTAGTTTTATATTAGCCTAGGGTGAGAGGCGATGTTGACCATTTAAGCCATTTCCTCTTCGCTTTTAGTTGCTGCCTCGCGCGCACAAGGGTTGAAGGGGTTAGGTGCAGACGGCCGTTACGCCGTCTGCGCCAAGCCTTGCTGCGCAGCCATGATAGACAAGCAGTGGTCGGGGTTTGAGTCTTGCTTTGAGGAGTTTGGTGGGCTATTGTTTCCCTAGTGCTTGCCAAGGGTTTTGAACCCAGGTTGTTTTTCCCGCGCGGTTAGGCGCAGTTCCGTCGAGGAATCCATTGGTTTTCCGGGGGGAGAATGGGTCGTTGAAAGAGATTTTACAGTCAACAGTGTCGCTCCTTCGCTACTCCAGCCGCAGCCCGTGTCGATTGTGAAACCCCTCGCCGCCCTTTCGGGTCCCGTTTCCTAAAAGCCCTAGCCATTTAAGGGGAGGTATCACCATTTATAGTGCGTGGATTGAGAGCAGCACGGGTGGTTTTTCATGGGAGTATCCAGTGCATAAAGTAAAATGATTCCCGAACGATGTATAGTCAAGTTAATGGAGCTTTTCCGCCGTAAGCCGCATGAGTCGTCATTAGTCTCGCGTTTGCCGAGCTCTATGGTTAAAACGTTGACTGTCGCGAACCTTCACTCTGTTTGTTAATGAAATAGATTAATGGCAGACTATTGTACATTGCACATAATATGCTAGTTTGTTTATATCGCTACCAGGCGGAAAGTGGCATATTGCAATTTAATGTAGATTTAATCCTGGCACAAGTATGATTGATTGGCTTTCTGCACATAGGTCAGATCATGAAATAACACATCCATAGTCTTAAGACATTGTAGGGATGAACAACATATGTATTTGTTGCATTGAAAATTACCATACTTTGCATAAGATAATGGGACATTGCACAATACTGCACGCTAGTTTGATTGTTCAGTATGAGAGACTTATGATTTGATTTTATGGACTAGTCACAACTATGATACACTTGAGAAAGGATATATCGCTGCAAAATTTTCACAAATTCAAACTGCTTAAAATGTCATAATGTTCTTACATTGCAGGAAGAATTTACAATGTCCAAGAGGCAGAAAAGGAAGGCCCCTGCTGTCGAAGAACAAACAGCAATAGAGGTCGTCCCACAAATGGAGTATATCTATGAGGATACCCAATGTGTCACGGGGGTTGAGCCCGAATATAAGTGGGGAGAGATATACAGACTGATTTCTCGTAGGGAAGTCCCAGACACGGGTCTTGAGGAAGAACCCATTTATTCCAATATAGAAATATCTGCCATTATGAAGGTTGCCACCAGGACAGAGTTGTTTTCTTGTTCTGATGTGATGAGATGGATTCTACCACACACAAACAACAACACAATGCTGATGGGGAATGTTGAAGGTCAGGGCTATGCTGCCTTTAGCCCTAGATATGTGGCATTGGCATACCACCTGCCAGAGCCCCAAGTCTTCCTGTCAAATGATTGGTTAGATAGCCTCAGGATGGATTTAGTGGAAACCCTGAGAAGAATGCTCTTACCCGGAAAGCTTTATAGACACAGAGAAACTGAGGACTATGACACAGCGAGCTTAAGAGCTCCTTACAAGTTTATAGCCTTGATGCTAAACCGAATCTTTGGAAGAGCCAATGGTAGACTCTTCAAACTGGAGTGGATACCTCTTATGTTTCATGTAGCAACAGAAGGAACAATATTCAACTGGGCCAGCCTAGTATCTAGCAGTCTCTCTTCTTGTGTAGCTGCAGCCCTGGGAGGAGGAGAAGCCCGAAAAAAATATGAGTTCTACATGAGTTCCTTTCTGGTAGACTGCATACTATGCCACCAGCCTTTCCCGGGGCTCAAATGTGTTTGGGATAGGGAAAGAATGCCCGTGTATGCAGCCTACAAACTACTGGATGCTCACCAGTACCATAGCTATTACCGAGAAATCTGTGAGCATTTTATTATGCCTCTGCACACGCTTATCTTCCGAAAGGAATGTAACTGCATGTCTGAAGAGGAAATGAACGTAATAGAGGAGTATGGTGATTATTTCTTGACAGAAAACGTGATGTATCTTAGAATGTTTGGTGGATCAAAAACACCTTATCTGCTGCCCAAGTATGCAATGGATTATATAGTCCACAAAGAGACAGTTAGACAAGTGTTTATTGATGGAGTTGGTCACTTCTTGTTCCAGAAAAAGAATACTGCCTATCCACCTCTACCATTTAAGCTAGGCAGCTGCAGTTTCGCCAATGTGAAGCAAGCTGCAGAGTTTATAGAGGAGCTAGGAAAGTTCCACTTTGGCGAGATGAATTTCAGACGAAATGACACTCATGGCAGAATGGTTGAGCACTGCAAGAAGCACAAGGTGTTTTATGAGTACACACACCATTTTGATCGAGATGAGTCTGTTTTCAGGAGTGCACCAAACATGAATGCACTTAGTAGGAGATTCAAACCGAAAAACCCCACCAAGGGTGGAAAAGGATCTAAACAAGATAAAGCTGAGCAAGCTAAGGCTGAAGAAGCAGCCAAAAGGATAAGAGAGGAGGCTCAGAGGCTGGAAGATGAGGCTGCAGAATGGATGCGAAAGGGAGAAGAAGAAAAGAGGAAAGCCTCCTAGGAAGCAGCTAAACAAGCCAATGAAGCAGCCAGAGAAACAGAAGAAGCTGCTAGGAAAGCAACCGAAGAAGCCCAGAGAAAGCTAGATGAAGAACTGCAAGAGCAGGAGGCTGAACAGATAAAGTTGACACAACAACAAGCTCCCGAAACATCATCAGGGCAGAGTCAGGGAGAGGAAAACCCCGAGGTGCAGATCCCTCAAGTGCCCACTACCATCGTAGCTGCTACCCCTATGATTCAGCTAGTATCCTTCGTACAGGAAAAAGGGGAAGAATTCCCTGATTTCAGCACCGTATATTATGATAGGGCTACTAAAAGGATAATGAGGAGAACAGAAAGAAAGGTAGAGGCAGGAGGAATGGCCAGCAAAATGATAACAGATAAGGTCATGACGGTAGGGACAGATGTAGATCCAAGGTTTACTATAAGGGCCGGGACTGCAGCAATACATGCTTCAGAGGATAACATAGACAGAATGATGATTGAAATAGAGTCATCCAAGAAGACCTCCTCTCAGCTTAAGGACACCCTGAGAAAAGAAAGGGAAGAAGGAAATAGACTTAAGAGAAAATATGAACATGTGCTGAGAGAAATGGAGGCCACAAAGAGTGAAATCTACCCCATCCAGGTAGAAGCACAGGCCAAGGAAACATCACATAAGGCTCTGGAAAGTGCACAGCAGGAAATTCAAGACATAAAGAATGAAAAGGAGTAGTTGAGGGCAAAGATAGAAGACCTAGAAGCGCAGCAGTATATTATCTATGAGTCCAATGCCGCATATGTTAAAGAACTGAAAGAGCAGTTGGGATTAGCAAAGGAATAGCAGGTTGATCTACAGCCAGTTAAAGAACACATCCTGGCCCAGAAAGCTAAAGTGCTACACCTGCAAACTGCTCTATAAGAAGAAAGATGCCAGGTCCTCCAGATTGATAGCTGACTTGAAGAAATCTTGGAAACCGCTTCTTATTTTATTGACAGGTCCCAAGACATCCTCGAAGTACTGACTACAAGGATAGCCAGAGCGGAGAACGATGAGGAAGCCCCAGCTAAACTACCATCCAAGGATAAACAAGCCCTTAAACGGGACCACGATCTGATAGAATTCGCCATCAATACTGCAGAAGACTTCCAGAAAACAGTCAAGAAGACCAAAGGAGTCTGCACATAATTCTTCAGGAGAGCCCTGGTTACCTACATCAGATGTCAGATAGAAGCCGAGCAGAGGCTATATGAGTTCCCTGATCATGATGCATTTGTAGAAATGTTGCAGAAAGGACAGCAAGATGAAGAAGCCAGAGTACAATGCATCAAAGCTATTGATGACCAAATCCTAAAAAATGAAATAGGCCATACAGCCGTCAGTGTGCAGCTCTTAGAAGAACAGGTGTGATTGAACACATCCAGGGTAGAGGCCATTAGAAACCAGGCTGAAAAGTTCAAGCTAAACATTTAGTTTTTAGAGTCGAGCTCGTTTGAAGATCTCGCTGCTGAAACAGCAGCGTGGAAGAAATTCTTGGGGAACCAAGCGGAACCCTCCTCACAATAGGACCGGTCAACTTTGTTGTAATTTAATACATTTGTAAAAGGATATTTTGGAAAAAATGAAACGTTGGGAAGACAAAAGGGTTAGGAAGCCCAAAGGTCACTTTGGGCAGCCCAACCAATTTTTTCTTTTTGTATAAAAATAGGAAACGTAGAGAAGAGAAAGGGCTTTTTTCCCAGGAAGACTGGAAAGTTATTGTAAGAAGAACTACTTCCTTTTGCAATATAAAGTTACAGTTTGCCTATGGAAAGGAGATCGGTGGGATTTCAAATGTTTTGACATGGATAATTGAAAGATGAACTACTTTGTTTTTCAGCATTATATCCATGAATCATGAGATCGTTCTAACTTTATGACCTATGTCTTTGTTTAATGATTTCTGATTTATTTTATGAAATCTCTACCATGAGTAATGTATGCTTGTCACAAACAATTAGCTATCTAGTTGTGTAATATTTTTCGCTGTCATGTGTGTAAAAGATAATGCCAGCTATCTGTAATTGCTTTTATTACGCGTGCACATCCACATTACTCATATATGTTAATCACAATTTGGCTCCCCGGGGATAGGATAGGTAGATAGATAGGTAGGCATTTAGATAGGTAGTCTTTTCATTTCTACATGAGTGTTTCAGATGCATGGTGAGCCTAAGATGAGAGGTAAGAACCTGCGCATCACTTTGTGAATGCTCCTTGCATCCTTCACCACCCTGCATTTAGTTAGCAATATGCATTTCATCCTTAAGTCAAAAAATACAAATTCCGGTGGACTGGGCTGCAACCGGTAAAACCCTTGTTTGTTACTTTGACCTACGGTAGCCGGACCATAAACCGAACGAATTCCCTATACCAAACAATCAATGGGCTAGTTGGGAACGTTGATTGGGGAGAATCCCTTACTGTTGTCTCCTGCGAATTACCAGGCCTCAACAGTTTTGGCGCTAGAAGGAGGGCCGCCAGTAAAGGCTGGCCGTGGAATTTGATTTCCCGGGACTATCCTACCAGCAGATGTTTTAAAGTTTTGAGATTTCCGGTGCTATCCTTGAAACCCTGTTTTTCCTAGTGCTACTCGCTTACCTTTGCTCATGGCTGGTAATCAACCTAACCCTTTGCCGGCATGGAGAGCTAGGTCACCTCTAAACTTAACTCCTCCTTTGCATAACCTACCTCAAGCCTTTGACAAGCTTTTGCCCAAGTTTGACCCGGTGGACAACATTGCTGTAGATGATCACCTTCAAATCTTTTACCTAGCGTTAGAAGGGCTGAGGGCTGGAGAGTATGAAGATGTGGTGTGTAGACTTTTTCCTCATACTCTGAAAGGAGCAGCAGCATCCTGGTACTTTGGACTACCTACAAACTCCATTCCTAATTGGGACAATTTTGAGAAGGTTTTCAGGAGTAAGTATACCGCTCAGAAGACGCATGCCTCATTGATAAAAGGTCTTGTTTCGTTAAGAAAAGAAAAGAATGAAAAGGTACATAGTTTCACTCGGAGATTTTCATTGTACTTAAAAAAAAATTCTGTTGTTGACAGACCTTCAGACAAAGTTCTAATTGAGTATTATACCTCAGCCCTAGGCCCTGAGTTGGCCATGTTTGCCAAGATGAAACTCAAGCCCACGCTGGCAGAAACCTATCAAGAGGCTAAGAGAGTAGAGGCTGAAAGTGAGAGTATAGAGGACTATCCTGACTCATTTGAAGATAAGACCACTATAAGAAGAAGCTCACTGCTGTCTAAATCTAAATAAGATCAACCACATAATTATCATGAAATGATGAAAGTGCTTCAGAAAATGTCCAACCGAATTATAAATCTGGAAAATGAGAGGGACGCTCAGAAAACCAATAAGCCATACTATCCAAAGAAGGAAGATAACAACCAATGGCAAGTCCCACCTCCTAATTTGGCATCAATAAACATAACAGAAATAGGAGGAGATAATTTCTGTACCTTTCATCAACAACCGCATTCTGAGAAGAAGTGTCCTCAATGGTTACATTCAATAACATTGGTGATGAATAAGTTGTTGGACCCAGAATTGACTAGGGACAGTGGTGAGGAAGAAAAGGAGAAATAGACCATAGTAAAACCAGACGATGATAATATGTTTTCATGGAATGGTGTATCGCTGTTTAACAAGGAAGAAGACGTTCTCAAGTCTCAATATACCCCTACAACCACAAAAGATGAAAACCTGGCCATTAAGAACAATGCAATAATATCAAAGGTTCCAAATTTGCAAGAGGAAGAAAAGGGGCAGGCTGATGTGAAGGCTAAAGATGACATACCTAAAGATATTCATGGCAAACAGGAAATAGAGCTACTCATTGAATTTGCCAAACCGGTGGAAGATGATGAGGAAAGCAAAGCTGGCAAACTGGAAGAAGAGTTTCCCACAACAAACCAACCTGTGGAAGAAAAGATTGAGTTGATCAAGACTAAGAAAACCAGCGCCCCACCTTTCCTTGTGACTCTTGAAATTTTAAATCATAAGGTCCATAATTGTTTGGTAGACTCTGGATCATCCATGAATGTTATGCCCCTGACGGTTTGCAAAAAATTTAATGGGCAGCTAAAACATACTATTTGGGATGTTACTCAACTTGACGAAACCAGTGTCAAAGTAGTAGGGGAAATGGAGGATGTTCTGATCCGATTAGCTGCAAATAAAAGGACATGTCATTACGTTGACATCATAGTAGCAGACATCCCTGATGGATATGGAATGATCCTGAACCGAGACTGGACATCACAACTAAATGGGTACTTTGCTTCAGACTGGTCTCACTTGTGGTTACCTCAGAAGGGAAGCCCAAACATGATTAAGCTTTTGAGAGAGCCATATATGAAGCACAATGTCACTAAGCTGGGAGAAGAAAATGAATCTGTTGAGTCTGTATTGGGAAGCCATCTAACTGAGTGTAAGCTGAGACATCATACTTCAAGAAAGGCCAGTCCTATGATGGTTGCCCGGCCTGAGCTCCTTCAACTCACTCAGGCTGAAAGAAATGATTGCAGGATCTTAGATATGGGTTCTATTTCAATAACAGCGCAGTTAGATCATGGTTAAAATACTCATGTCTGAAACCCAGCTCATTCCTTAGCTTTTAGTTGTAAAATTTTTTGGGGGAATGGGCGTTTTTCTTTTAGATTTTGTCTGCTGTTGTATATAAATAAATTGTTTTGTTTTCTTAATATTAGATGTTGTTTTCTTGCTTTAATACTTTGATGGTTCTTCTTTTATTACTTGCTTTGCTACTGTTTCTTTATAGCTTTGTTAGTTTTCCTTTGGATTTTGAATAAGAGGCAAAATTTTGGATGCAATGGGAATGTCAGGGTTCTGTATCAACTAAAGTCCTGAGCAAAAGACTGTGCTTTAAAGTATAGAATGTCTTCTAGTAATTGTATTCCTAACCGGCAGCGCATTCATTTGAAGTCTTACTTAATCCCTGTAAATAAATCAGAAGTAAAAAAAGGTCTGAAGTACTATTTAGAGGCTCCATCCATCTCACTTCTTAAATACCCAAGGAAGCTGACAGCAAAAGACCCACGGAAAGGAAGCAGAGCGGGATAGTTTATCACATATAAATGATCCCATGCCATGGATTAAGAAAAGTTAAAAGCTATGAAGAGTCAAAGCTCCTGAAAGGAACAAGACATATCAAAGCAAAGCTCGAAAAGCATGAATCTCAAAGCATAAAGTACCAAATGGCCACAAGATCCTCTCCGTCCGTGAACTGAACTACAAAGTATATTTTTCACACAAAAGGACACTATGGGATAGAGGATCCTGAATTAAAATTCAGTAAGAAAGGAATACAGGAGGACTCATATCAAAAGAACTAAAGTTCAAAAGGGCACAAAAGTGCAGATTGGCATGGGAATGAGGAACAAAAGGATAATACTATAACCCTCTGTCACAATCCTGTGGTGTTTAAGCTATAACTTCCAAAGGGCAGGTAAAATGAACCTCATTTATTTGGCCTCAAAAGAGTTATTCAGACCTGAAACACTGCTGGTGTTACCTTTTCCCGAAAAAATAGACTTCTTCTAAGTAATTGAATGCATAGGTTGGCTAACTTAGGGATACAAACATCTAGAAGATTTCGATTTTATTCGAATAGTATTAAGCTGGGAGAGAGAGTTAATTCAGAGATCTGGGGTTCACCAGGTAGTCGCCAATTGTTGCATCTACAACAATTTCCCAAAATTCTAAAAAAATTTGGACCCTCCTTTACTTTGAATTAGACAGTTCTTTTCTTGATTTCAGCCTATTGAGTTTTGGCCTATGGATTTTAAAGCGTCTTCCAGCACTTTGGGTTACTTTCAATCGATTGGTGCTTGCTCATTTCAATGTTTTAATGAATCCCATCCTTAGTCAAATTCGTCATCGTCTCGCATATCTCTCGAAGCCTTGTTCAATCGGAAGTTAAGTCTTTGTCCTCTTCGTCGTTGCGGGAAGATGTTTGATCCTACCCTCCGACGTTGCGGAGCGTTTCCGGGTGTGGACTGTCCCTTTTTCTACGACCGTTGCGCGTGAGTTTTCATTCTTTGACGTTTCGGGCGGGTTTGGATTCTTCGTCGGAAGGATTTGAAGTCTCCCTCGTCCGATGCTGCGGACAGATCTCCTTTTCAGGCATCCGCCGTTGCGGATTGCTTCAGATTTAGACTTTCATTGGCACTCCGATGTGTGTTTTTTTTTGCCGGCTTTGTAGTGGAGCGCTTGGCCATCGTTTGCTCCTCCGTTGCGGATAGCCTCGTGCTCCGAGCATCCGCCGTTGCGGAGGGGTTCGGATTCTTGGTCATCCGATCAAGGTATCCGCCGACGCCCGGCTGTCGTTTTGTTCACGCGTTATATTTAGCCGGGCGGGTGAATTAGTACCAAGGATTGTCTGCCGTTGCGGAGGGACTGAAGCTCTAGTCGCCCGACGCAACTTTCATTCCCCGTCCGATTTAAAGCTCCCGCACGTGCGACTTTTTATATTTATACGGGGAGATAGTTCGGAGTTTGTATTGTTTTGTTTTATTGTCGAACACTGTCGCGGTGAGTTGAGATGTCGATCTTCGGAGGGAGTGAAGATCCAGCTATCGTGTACCAGCTTCCAAGTTGCGAGGGTATAATTCCAACCGTCATCAGCTTGTTTTTCGCCGGATCGCCAGGTAGGTTTATTCCGTTTTTTTTCATTTGCATTTGAGCGGTTTTGATTTTCTCCCATGTTTTGGGGTTCCCGGTTTTTTCCCTCGTACAGCTAGGAATCAAGTTTGTACAAGTTAGTTTTATATTAACCTAGGGTGAGAGGGGCTGTTGACCATTTAAGCCATTTCCTCTTCGCTTTTAGTTGCTGCCTCGCGCGCATAAGGGTTGAAGGGGTTAGGAGCAGATGGCCATTACGCCGTCTGCACCAAGCCTTGCTGCGCAGCCATGATAGACAAGGAGTGGTCGGGGTTTGAGTCTTTCTTTGAGGAGTCTGGTGGGCTATTGTTTCCCTAGTGCTTGCCAGGGGTTTTGAACCCAGGCTGTTTTGCCCACGCGGTTAGGCGCAGTTCCGTCAAGGAATCCATTGGTTTGCCGGGGGGGGCAATGGGTCGTTGAAAGAGATTTTACAGTCAACAGTGTCGCTCCTTCGCTACTCCAGCCGCAGCCCGTGTCGATTGCGAAACCCCTCGCCACCCTTTCGGGTCCCGTCGCCTGAAAGCCCTAGCCATTTAAGGGGAGGTATCGCCATTTATAGTGCGTGGATTGAGAGCAGCACGGGTGGTTTTTCATGGGAGTATCCAGTGCAGAAAGTAAAATGATTCCCGAACGATGTATAGTCAAGTTAATGGAGCTTTTCCGCCGTAAGCCGCATGAGTTGTCATTAGTCTCGCGTTTGTCGAGCTCTATGGTTAAAATGTTGACTGTCGCGAACCTTCACTTTGTTTGTTAATGAAATAGATTAATGGCGGAATATTGTACATTGCACATAATATGCTAGTTTGTTTATATCGCTACCAGGAAGAAAGTGGCATATTGCAATTTAATGTAGATTTAATCCTGGCACAAGTATGATTGATTGGCTTTCTGCATATAGGTCAGATCATGAAATAACACATCCATAGTCTTAAGACATTGTAGGGATGAACAACATATGTATTTGTTGCATTGAAAATTACCATACTTTGCATAAGATAATGGCACATTGCACAATACTGCACGGTAGTTTGATTGTTGAATATGAGAGACTTATGATTTGATTTTATGGACTGGTCACAATTATGATACACTTGAGAAAGGATATATCACTGCAAAATGTTCACAAATTCAAACTGCTTAAAATTTCATAATGTTTTTACATTGCAGGAAGAATTTACAATGTCCAAGAGGCAGAAAAGGAAGGCCCCTGCTGTCGAAGAACAAACAGCAATAGAGGTCGTCCCACAAACGGAGTATATCTATGAGGATACCCAATGTGTCACGGGGTTGAGCCCGAATATAAGTGGGGAGAGATATACAGACTGATTTCTCATAGGGAAGTCCAGACACAGGTCTTGAGAAAGAACCCATTTATGCCAATATAGAAAGATCTGCCATTATGAAGGTTGCCACCAGGCCAGAGCTGTTCCCTTGTTCTGATGTGATGATATGGATTCTACCACACACAAACAACAACACAATGTTGATGGGGAATGTTGAAGGTCAGGGCTATGCTGCCTTTATCCCTAGATATGTGGCATTGGCATACCACCTGCGAGAGCCCCAAGTCTTCCTGTCAAACGATTGGTTAGATAGCCTCAGGATGGATTTAGTGGAAACCCTGAGAAGAATGCTCTTACCCGGAAATCTTTATAGACACAGAGCAACTGAGGACTATGACACAACGAGCTTAAGAGCTCCTTACAGGTTTATAGCCTTGATGCTAAACTGGATCTTTGGAAGAGCCAATGGTAGACTCTTCAAACTGGAGTGGATACCTCTTATGTTTCATGTAGCCACAGAAGGAACAATCTTCAACTGGGCCAGCCTAGTATCTAGCAGTCTCTCTTCTTGTGTAGCTGCAGCCCTGGGAGGAGGAGAAGCCCGAAAAAAATCTGAGTTCTACATGAGTTCCTTTTTGATAGACTGCATACTATGCCACCAGCCTTTCCCGGGGCTCAAATGTGTTTGGGATAGGGAAAGAATGTTCATGTATGCATCCTACAAACTACTGGATGCTCACCAGTACCATAGCTATTACCGAGAAATATGTGAGCATTTTATTATGCCTCTGCACACGCTTATCTTCCGAAAGGAATGTAACTGCATGTCTGAAGAGGCAATGAAGGTAATAGAGGAGTATGGTGATTATTTCTTGACAGAAAACGGGATGTATCTTAGAATGTTTGGTGGATCAAAAACACCTTATCTGCTGCCCAAGTATGCAACAGATTATATAGTCCACAAAGAGGCAGTTAGGCAAGTGTTTATTGATGGAGTTGGTCACTTCTTGTTCCAGAAAAAGAAGACTGCCTATCCACCTCTACCATTTAAGCTAGGCAGCTGCAGTTTCGCCAATGTGAAGCAAGCTGCAGAGTTTATAGAGGAGCTAGGAAAGTTCCACTTTGGCGAGATGACTTTCAGATGAAATGATACTCATGGCAGAATGGCTGAGCACTGCAAGAAGCATAAGGTGTTTTATGAGTACACCCACCATTTTGATCGAGATGAATCTGTTTTCAGGAGTGTACCAAACATGAATGCACTTAGTAGGAGATTCAAACCGAAAAACCCCACCAAGGGTGGAAAAGGATCTGAACAAGATAAAGCTGAGCAAGCTAAGGATGAAGAAGCAGCCAAAAGGATAAGAGAGGAGGCTCAGAGGATGGAAGATGAGGCTGTAGAATGGATGCGAAAGGGAGAAGAAGAAAAGAGGAAAGCCGCCTAGGAAGCAGCTGAACGAGCCAATGAAGCAGCCAGAGAAACAGAAGAAGCTGCTAGGTAAGCAGTCGAAGAAGCCCAGAGAAAGCTAGACGAAGAATTGCAAGAGTAGGAGGCTGAACAGATAAAGTTGACGCAACAACAAGCTCCCGAAACATCATCAGGGCAGAGTCAGGGAGAGGAAAACCCCGAGGTGCAGATCCCTCAAGTTCCCACTACCATCGTAGCTGCTACCCTTATGATCCATCTAGTACCCTTTGTACAGGAAAAAGGTGAAGAAGTCCCTGATTTCAGCACCGTATATTATGATAGGGCTACTAAAAGGATAATGAGGAGAACAGAAAGAAAGGTAGAGGCAGGAGGAATGGCCAGCAAAATGATAACAGATAAGGTCATGATGGTAGGGACAGATGTAGATCCAAGGTTTACTATAAGGGCCGGGATTGCAGCAATACATGCTTCAGAGGATAACATAGACAGAATGATGATTGAAATAGAGTCATCCAAGAAGACCTCCTCTCAGCTTAAGGACACCCTGAGAAAAGAAAGGGAAGAAGGAAATAGACTTAAGAGAAAATATGAACATGTGCTGAGAGAAATGGAGGCCACAAAGAGTGAAATCTATGCCATCCAGGTAGAAGCACAGGCCAAGGAAACAACACATAATGCTATGGAAAGTGCACAGCAGGAAATTCAAGACTTAAAGAATGAAAAGGAGCAGTTGAGGGCAAAGATAGAAGACCTAGAAGCGCAGCAGTACATTATCTATGAGTCCAATGCCGCATACATTAAAGAACTGAAAGAGCAGTTGGGAGTAGCAAAGGAACAACAGGTTGATCTACAGCCAGTTAAAGAACACATCCTGGCCCAGAAAGCTAAAGTGCTACACCTGCAAACTGCTCTAGAAGAAGAAAGATGCCAGGTCCTCCAGATTGATAGCCGACTTGAAGAAATCTTGGAAACCGCTTCTTATTTTGTTGACAGGTCCCAAGACATCCTCGAAGTACTGACTACAAGGATAGCCAGAGCGGAGAACGATGAGGAAGCCCCAGCTGAACTACCATCCAAGGATAAACAAGCCCTTAAACGGAACCACGATCTGATAGAATTCGCCATCAATACTGCAGAAGACTTCCAGAAAATAGTCAAGAAGACCAAAGGAGTCTGCACAGAATTCTTCAGGAGAGCCCTGGTTACCTACAACAGATGTCAAATAGAAGCCGAGCAGAGGCTATATGAGTTCCCTGATCATGATGCATTTGTAGAAATGTTGCAGAAAGGACAGCAAGATGAAGAAGCCAGAGTACAATGCATCAAAGCTATTGATGACCAAATCCTAAAAAATGAAATAGGCCATACAGTCGTCAGTGTGCAGCTCTTAGAAGAACAGGTGCGATTGAACACGGCCAAGGTAGAGGCCATTAGAAACCAGGCTGAAAAGTTTGAGCTAAACATTCAGTTTTTAGAGCCGAGCTTGTTTGAAGATCTCGCTACTAAAACAACAGCATGGAAGAAATTCTTGGGGAACCAAGCGGAACCCTCCTCACAAGAGGACCGGTCAACTTTGTTGTAATTTAATACATTTGTAAAAGGATTTTTTGGAAAAAATGAAACGTTGGGAAGACGAAAGGGTTAGGAAGCCCAAAGGTCACTTTGGGCAGCCCAACCAATTTTGCTTTTTGTATAAAAATAGGAAATGTAGAGAAGAGAAAGGGCTTTTTTCCCAGGAAGACTGGAAAGTTATTGTAAGAAGAACTACTTCCTTTTGCAATATAAAGTTACAGTTTGCCTATGGAAAGGAGATCGGTGGGATTTCAAATGTTTTGACATGGATAATCGAAAGATGAACTACTTTGTTTTTCAGCATTATATCCATGAATCATGAGATCGTTCTAACTTCATGACCTATGTCTTCGTTTAATGATTTCTGATTTATTTTATGAAATCTCTACCATGAGTAATGTATGCTTGTCACAAACAATTAGCTATCTAGTTGTGTAATATTTTTCGCTGTCATGTGTGTAAAAGATAATGCCAGCTATCTGTAATTGCTTTTATTACGCGTGCACATCCACATTACTCGTATATGTTAATCACAATTTGGCTCCCCGGGGATAGGATAGGTAGATAGATAGGTAGGCATTTAGATAGGTAGTATTTTCATTCTACATGAGTGTTCCAGATGCATGGTGAGCCTAAGACGAGAGGTAAGAACCTGCGCATCACTTTGTGAATGCTCCTTGCATCCTTCACCACCATGCATTTAGTTAGCAATATGCATTTCATCCTTAGGTCAAAAAATACAAATTCCGGTGGACTGGGCCGCAACCGGTAAAACCCTTGTTTGTTACTTTGACCTACGGTAGCGGGACTGTAAACCGGACGGATTCCCTATACCAAACAATCAACGGGCTAGTTGGGAACGTTGATTGGGGAGAATCCCTTACTGTTGTTGCCTGCGAATTACCAGGCCTCAACACATGGTTAAGACCCAGAGACCCATCCTTGGTGCATAAAACCTCATAATGACACACATATCCCACTAAAGGCCAAATATTCCATATATAGGGAATGTGTGTTGATTTAGGGATGAAACCTCTACTTTAGGCCCTAAATGAAGCTTCTAGGCAACTAGGACCACCAATAACACCTTAAACCACCATATGTTACCTCTTGAGGCCATTCTTAGCTTTGTGTGTGGGAATTGACACAATTAGGTTTTTCTAATCACTAATGATGGGTTTAGAGACCTTTGACATGGTTGATGATCGCAAAACCCAGGTCATAGACATTGAAGGAAGTTTCCAAGGATCCAGAGGAAATAATAATGTATCAAGCCACCACACATGACCTCTCCAGGGGGTCTTTGGCCTTAGATTAGGGATATGTGATTGATTGGTGATTTTGTTTATAGTAGTTATTGGTCTTGAGGCCATATGCATGGAAATGGGAGTAAACCCAATCCTTCGGCCCTAAATGAACCCTTATTCATTCAAGGTCAATAAGGACACTTCAAACTACCACGAAGGACCTATTGATGGTATCCCTACCCAAAAAATGGGGATAATCATGCCATCGAGAGGTTTTAAATAGTATACATGGTTCTCAAGGCCTTACACATGGTTTATGAAGTAAACCCAAGCCTTATTCCATAAAGGAATATTATATCCAACCAAGGCCTAAAATGATACCTCGAATCACCTCACATGTGTTACAACCACTGGGTATGGGTCATGTGGCCTTCGACATTGTTGGGGGAGTAAACATTGGGATTGTACTCTCAAAAACACTTCTAGGAATCCATGGACATGAAAAACAACTCAAATAACTAGCCATGACCTCTTGACCCTTTCCTTCGAGTGGTGACATGGATGTCATTAGAAGCTTTTGGATAGTAGATATGAATCCATGGGTCTTGGAAATTGTTAAGGAAGGAAACCTAGGCCTTGTACCATAAATAAAAATTCTTAGAATATAATTTTAAGAATGAAATTTGATCCACCATACATGACCTCATGAACATATCTCAGACATAGTTGTGGGAGAAACCCTTAGCTGTTCTCGAGCACGATGTATACATCATGGAGCCTCAACATAGTCGAGATATGACACCTTGGCCTTGGGCCCTAAAGATTCTTTTGTGTCCACAGAAAAAACTAATGCTTCAAAACAACATAAATGATCTCGCAATCCTTATTCTCACAATGGATGTGTTGGTACCATTAGGAATAATTTAGAGCTAGATATGAGTTTCCAGCCTTAGAAAAATGTTAGGCAATAAAACTAAATCATTAAGTCTAAAAAGAATCTTCTGTGTATTAAGCATCATGAACAAGCACCATAGACAAGCACCTTGAACCTCCAATAATATGACCTCATTATCCACAACCATTCACAAATTTTAGGCCAAGCTTCATCCTTTTGCCAGAATAAACCTCTTTGGAGGGGTCAATAATTAGCACGATCTTTTCATTTTAGATGGGGTTTCTCCCAAATACTATCCACTTACTTGGTATTTACTCTTTTTTACTCTCGTACTAAGCTAGTTAAGAAAAAATGCATAACGCATATGCGATATGAATCGCATATGCGCTATATTGCATATGTGATATGAATCACATATGTGATATGAATCGCATATGCGATATAGTGCATATGCGATATGAATAAGCTATAAAGCATATGTGTTATAACACATATGGGTGTTTTTAAAATTTAAAAACTCGACAGGAATAAGGTTTAGCATTATGTTCAGAATTAGCTTCAAACTACTGAACCTATTGGCTAGGACAAATAAACCAGGTCTATTGCCTATGTTTTAGAACTTTATCAATATGCTTAGTTTCAATGGTGTGTTTTTCTTTGACAAACACAATATTTTTTTATGAAAATTTAGAATATTGTAGAGTATGATCTTACGATTCTGAATATGTAATTTTTTCCTTCAAATGTATGTTTTAATTATTTATTATTATTTTTCTAAATGACACACGTTAGTTTTCGAAAATAGATGCATCGAATGTTTTTTATATAACTTTTGATTTCCTTCACCATTTGTCAAGAAAACTAAATGGTGCACTAGAAGAGAGAAATATCTACAATATTATATATAGAAATCAAATATTTCATTAATTTTTGCCTCTAAAGTGTTGCACTAGCACCAAACGTTTTCATTTTGAGCTTTTCTAACTTCAATAATTAATAAAAAACAATAATTCATGAAAAATTATGAATAAATAGTGTTGCACTAGGCCCGTATGTCCTTTACATGTCTGCAAGATTTTATCCAAAATTGACATCATTTACCTCATATATTGTTGCACCTGCACAAAGATATATGTTATGATGTGCTGAAATTTTGAAAACCCAATCTCATGGAAACTAATTTTATAATCATTTACACACATTTTTCCTGGATACATGTTATATATTATGAAAGCTGATTCAATTACCTATCTTTTTGTCTTTTTACTTCATCTTCAAATACATTATGGAAGTACCCCTAATTCTCACCTAAAGTCAGAGGTTCCATATTTTTCCAGTATTATGTGGCATCTAAAGTGTCTTTAAAGGAGTCCATGATTATGCATCAACCCTTTTCCCTTTACTATGATCAAATAGGTTTTTAATTATTGCTAATGCAAATTTGTTTCTTATCATTTATTTATTTCAGTGATGATAGTCAATGCAAAATCTCCACGATCCATCTTTCTTCTTAACAAATATCACTTGTGCCCATAAGGGTGATATACTTGGGTGAGTAAAACCTAAATATAATAGTTCTTAGAGATACATGTGCAACTCCTTTAAATCAGGCCTCATCATGTGTTAGGGTACTCTAGATATAGGTTATGTTCCTAACTTGAGTTCAATAATGATCTCTATTTAATTTGTGAACCTATTGATCTACAGGAAAATGAGAGCAATTGTGAAGTCGATTATGCAGTGGAATCTCAAGAACAATGTACATTGAACTTGAAAATTTTGAGACAAATATGATAAGAGTTTATCAGTAAATTACAACATTAATATTCATTAATTCTAGCAGTATACAATAGTGTTACAATATGTAGGATTCGACTCATATGGGGAAGATTTGAATCTACCAACTAATCATGACTGATTGGCTAACTATGAGTGTCTAAATCATTGCATCGGAGACACTAGTATAACTGATGATGTCTAAATCAGTCTTACAATCAGTTAAACTAGTTACACTAGTTAAATTGATGAGGTAGGTAGAAAAAGGCGTCACTTCCCATGCAGCCATGCAAAACTGGTTCTAGACTAATTGAGAGTGATCTAACTGAATGTAAATGGAGGTTGACTCAACATAACTTCCTACCTACCACAACCAACTGATGGAATCTGATGGTGGCATTCGGAGTGGGATCATAAAATATTGGGATCGGTCTCAGAGGCACATTAAATCATGCATAAACATGCAGTAAGTGAACTTTAACCTCTATATGTGTTCCCCACACTCTAGTGGTTGGTACCAATGGCACCAATGGCACCAATGGCACCAGTGGCACCAAACTCAAGTAAATGAATCCTAAGTTAGGAGAGATGAAAAAATAGACTATATATGGACAAGGGACAACTATATAATCCTAACAAACTCTTGATCTAAAAACTTTGAGGAGTACTTAGTCACATAAAAGTTCACAATAAGGATCTTTGCTAACAATCATTTGCATGTAAATATGAGCACTTTGTCAAACTTTCTGTATATGAACTCAACTTAATTAAAATAAAATGCAAGTATTCACACATACATACTTGAGAAACCATATGGTAACAGAGTTCATCAGACCTCCTGGATATGTCTCCAGACTCAATAAAACTTTGAGTCGATTTATTATCTCCTTCAAGGATATGTGGCTTTCATAAGTACATTTGTATGGTCTTCACTTCAAGTGGCTCATTCCCATATTGG
Source organism: Pseudotsuga menziesii (assembly GCA_001517045.1). Taxonomy (NCBI): domain Eukaryota; kingdom Viridiplantae; phylum Streptophyta; class Pinopsida; order Pinales; family Pinaceae; genus Pseudotsuga; species Pseudotsuga menziesii. The sequence continues at coordinate 168,228 of LPNX010736977.1, forward strand.
GATGGCTTCCTCTTCCTTGCCAATAAGAACTAAGGATCTCACATGAACTGAACCTCTTCTCTCATCTTGGGATAAATTTTCTCATACAAGGCTTACTGGAAAGCCCTCTCCCAAAAAAAGCCTCCCTTCCTTCTCCAAATGAGAGGATTTTATAGCCTTTTCTTGGATGATTACTCATCACACGTGTTAAGGAGAATATCTCTCCCATGATCCCATAAATTAGGATCAAGAGACACCTTGAGGGATAGGTGGAGAAAAGGTCTCATCTTTCTCCATGAAGATTTGAACACCCCTTAGGACTAGGAAACCAATTGGCAAGGTGTATTCTCACACCCTTTTAGTTTCCTTTTTACAAATTAAATGAGAATTTGTATAAACACTTTCATATAGTTCCCTTTTTACATAGTTTTCATTGAACTTTCTTTTTTTGATGTGAAGTACATTGTGTTCAATGTCTTGTGAACGTTTGTTGAAAAAACCTCTTTTTTAATCGTAATTTCAACATGGAATTTATTTCACATATGAAGTCCATTTGACCTTGTTCAAATTGCATCAGGAATCTTTTTGAAAGCTCTTAATTAATTGAATGCCTTTGAAGCTAATGGAAGCCTTCTGGATTCTTCGACTATGGAGATCCTCCTGCATCAAATCTCCCCTCTAAAAAACAATTTTTGGATCTCCAAAAAGTCTTGATTCACAATCGTAGAAGGGTTTTTTTCTTCTCCTTCATCAAATATTTGTCCATGGTTGCACTTATGGCCATTTTTAGGGTGTTGGGTACGACCAATCATGCACCCAATGATGAAGGTTACAAAAACTTATTACAATGTTTGATAAGACTTAAGCATAAAACAAAATGCCTCTAAGTCTCTCCAATTACTAAATGTGGCTAAATCCCATCACAATGTTCACAAGGCCTTAAGAAAATAAAACAAAAATACCTCCTACTCCTAAATTATAACAGTGGCTAGGAGAACCTTCAATCCCAAATGAAACTTACATCAATTTTAAGGCAGCATTACATGCCAAAAATGTGTGGTGGACATCATAAAACCCACTAGAAAACATGTATAATATAAATTTCAAGGAATGAAGCTGAAAAAGTTATTTTACCAAAGTTTTAAAGCCTTTTAGGAGTTTCTGCGCAAATTTTTTATGGATATACAAAAAAAAAATTTACCCAAAGTTTGATGCATGTTATGGCTGCAATATGCTTTGTAATCAACATAAGGAGTCTGCAAAGTGGAATCCTTTCAAGCCCTCAATGTTGTGGCCCATATTATTATCCTCGATGCAATATTTTAATGTGCATCAAAAATCAAAGGACCAATCCCTTGGATTCAATTTTACAAGTGGAAGAACTCCTTAACTTGGATCATTGCAGATCTTCGATCCACCATGTAAATCTCTCTCTCAATAAGTTCTTAGTCCTATTTAAAGAGATTTCATTTCACTTCCGTTTGAAAAGTTTGGGATCTAAGGTCTCGGCCCTTGGCACTATATAGTGGCCCATGGCCCATGTGAGCACGGTGGAGCTTCTACGTATCAAAAGCTCCTACCAAACTCTTATAAATTTGTTGGTTTATATACTTGTGTGGAACATCAACTACATGTTCAACAGTTCCTTTTCCAAACGCCAAACCTTCAGCTATGGTAGAACAAATGCCACTAAGCATAGACCCACCACTAGGTTGAATAGATGTTGTAGGAGGAGCATGAGTCATTGGATGAAGAGGAATGCAAACAGGTGCAGTCTACTGTGATGAGGAATGATTATACGTCCAAAAGGTGAGGCATGGCTCTACCATTGGCATGAGTTTTACTTTGGATCTCAGCGGTAGGATCACCATGCTATCAATGCAATTCACCATACATTTCTTGTGTAGAAATTGAATCACTATGAAGCATTCCACCAATTTTTGATGAGACCAACAAGCTTTATAGTTTTTGTCTGCGTTCTACAAAAACAAGGTCTGTTGCAGGACTTCCAAGGTCTAAACATTATAACCAAGCTCTGTGCACTTTCCAAATCTTGAGCCTCTGGTTCAATAACATGGCACTCATAGATCCTAAGTGCAAGGTCAACTCAGCATCACCATAGAAATTCTTGTTAAAATGTTAATAGAGGAACTCCTGTCTACCTGTTATAATGGAAAATGAATAACCATTTAACTCCAAGGCTCAAGCATGATGATTGATAGTGAGGAGAAGCTCTGGTGGAGCGAAGGCAACGTCTACGGCTTTCCAGGAAAAGCAGGGCAAGGGGCGGCCATGCCATGCTGGTCTACCCGGGTGATGGCTCCAAGACCCTGGTAATGTGCCATGGCGGCATTGGGGCAAGCAGAAATGGCCCCAGAAGGAAGAGATCCCACACTTGGATGGGAGGAGCATGCTGAGGAGGGAAAGGGAGGTGGGAGTCACCCAGGCTCCAGGTTAGGAACGAAGGCTGGATTGGGGGGTTGTTTGCCGAAGACTGCCTCCATCCCAGCAATACAAATTAGATATGAGGTAGTCATAGGCAAGATTGAGTCATGGAAGGAAAAATCTCTAATAGGGAAATTTGTGGGGATATGGCCGAAGGAGAAAGACTTGATTAAATGGATTAATGGTGTGTGGAACCCTAAAGACCACTACGATATTCAGTTAGGCTCAAAGGGTTTCTTCACTATTATCTTTTATAACTAGGAAGACAGAGATAGAGTCATGGATGGAGGCCCATACTTCTTCTTCTCGGCAGGGTTATACCTTCGCCCATTGAAGGAGCGTTTTAACCCAAATACGGAGGACATGACGGTCGCATCGGTTTGGATTCACCTCTTCTCTCTTCGGGGTGAGTACTAGGATATGGAGACTCTGAGGGACATAGGAAACACCCTGGGAGAATTCATCAAAATAGAAGAGCAAACCAAGATCCAAAGGTATACCTCCTTTGTGTGGATCTGTGTCTATATGGATCTCTCTAGAGAACTCCCAAAAGCAATCAGTCTAAACTAGGAAGACGAAGAATGGATCCAGCCCATTGACTATGAGAAACTCCCCTTCAGATGTTGTCACTGTCATGGCTATGGTCATCTCAGAAGGAACTGTCCTAAGCTTAGCCCTGGGGCTGAACCGACTGCTCCCCATCCGGGTAAGGACTCGGAATCGGATGGGTTCACTCAATTCAAGAACAAAAGGAGAAACAAAGGGGGAGGAAAACCCAATGCAAGAAAGGAGCCGGTGACAAAGGTGACCAGACCAAGGAATCCCTTTGAGGATTTAGGATCAATCAATGAGGATGAAGGAGTTCTAGCTGAGAAACTAGCTGCTGACTAGCAGGAAAACTTCATCAAAACCCCAGAGGAAGAGGCGGTCCAGCAGATGGAAGGAATGGAGGAGGAGGAAGGTGAAGACATGGAACTAGGCGAACTAGACCTGGACGCAATTGAGGAAGAATGTGGGAAGAAGGGACAAGGCTACATCTCAAGACATCAAATCGAACTCCCACAGGAAGCAATCATTCGAATGGGCGCCCTTGAGAGCCTCGGGATCGATCCAAATTCCCAGAAAGGTAGTAAGAGGAAATCTTCAGAGGAGGAGCTACGAAGAGGAAGGAAGACGAATAAGAAACGCATAGTACCAGTGGGAGTTCGACTGATTGAATCTGGCTAGTACCCCACAATCAAGGCGCCCTTTTCTGAAGTTAAAAAGAGTTGTCAATGAAGATCATATCATGGAATATAAGGGGTGTGACAACCCCAGAAAGTGGAAAACGTTAAACAGGAAAATTAGGCAGGAAACCCCAGATATTCTTTTCCTCCAAGAAACAAAGTGCAACCTCGGGGGCTTAGAGAATATTAAGGATAAAATTTTGAAAGGTAGTCATCTCATGGCTCTAGATGCAGCTAGACAATCTAGAGGTGTGGCAATCCTTTGGAAGCCTCGGACAGTGGAGCTCTCTAACTAGCGGGCCAATAAGTTTGCTCTCATGGTTGGCTTCTGTTGTTTGGATTCGAGGGTGAAGGGCTCCCTGGGGACTGTTTATGGCCCTAGCAGTTTCCCTGAGAAGCAGTATTTCCTAGATCTCCTTAGCTGGTTCAAAGAGCAAACGGAGAGGGGAACGTGGGTGCTCAGTGGGGACTTCAATCTGATTGCCAATCTTATGGAGAAGAAGGGAGGAAGACGATTCCTAGACAAATACCAGGAAGCTTTCAGTGAGTTCCTATCCCAAAGTACGCTAGTTGATGTGGAGACTGGGAATGGCTGGTACAATTGGAACAATAAGAGAGGGGGGGAGCATCTGGTGGCCTCCCACCTGGATCGTTTCTTGGTATCTGAGAATATCATGCACAGCACTGGGGAGATTATGGTCGATGTTCTCCCAGCAGCTGGCTCAGACCACTAGCCCATTTTCCTTTCTTGGGATTGGTCGTGCTCTCCTCTGGGAAAACCTTTTCATTTTGAACACTTCTGGATGGAGCATAGAGACTTCATGGACCTTGTCAATCAGTGGTGACAGGAATTGGTCCCCCTTCTAGGAACCGTTATGTATCACTTTCAGCAGAAACTCAAAGCTCTGAAGGCCAAAATCTGCATGTGGAACAGGGAGGAATTTGGGAACATCTTTGAGGACAAAAAAAACTGTTAAATGAGTTGGACCTCATTAATAAACAAGGTATGGAAGTTGGTTGGGATGAGGGTATGAAAGTCAAAGAAAGGACTTAATGAGTCAGGTTGAGGCTAGGGAAAGGAAGGAGAGAATATTTTGGCAATAGAAGGCGAGTGTTAAATGGCTGTAGGAGGGAGAAAGAAATACCAAATTCTTTCATAACTCGGTGATCCTGATCAGGAACAGTTCTAGAATTTAGAAACTTAAAAAAAGGGATGGTATCAGGGTGGAAACCAGACAGGATATTGAAGCTAAACTCACACAACACTTCTCTGAGATTCTCAGAGAATATGGTGGAGATAGAAGGCGGTATATTGAGCAAATCACCAACTTAGTTCCCAGGGTAATCACTGGGGAAAATAATTAAATGTTGACCAAGCCAATAGGGATGTAGGAGGTTGAGGAAGCTGTCAACCATGGCGCTGGGAAAAGCCCCTGGACCTGATGGATTCACAACCAACTTCTTTCATCACTTCTGGGACCTTGTCATGGAGGACATGCTGGGCATTGTGGAGGAATCCAGGATCAAGAGGGGAGTCCTCAAAGCCTTCAATGCTACCTTCCTCACCCTAATTCCCAAAGAGGCAGGGGCAGAATCTCCTAACAAATTCAGACCGATAGCGCTATGCAATGTCATTTACAAAATTATCTCCAAGGTCATTGCAAATCGGCTCAAACCCCTTCTTCTGAAGCTTATTAGCCCAGAACAATCGAGTTTTGTTGAAGGTCAACAGATCCTGGATGGGGTTATTCTTGTCCACGAGGTGCTGCACTCGCTCAAAATCACGAGGGCTCCATGTATGATGATCAAGCTTGACATAGCAAAGGCATATGATAAACTAAACTGGGAATTCATGGAGAAGATGTTGGGGGCCTATGGTTTCTCCCTAGATTGGGTGGAGTGGGTCATGGGTTTAGTCACAATGCACTTCTTCAACATCCTCTTTAATGGTGTTCCAACTAACACTTTCCAGCCCTCTCGTGGCATTAGACAAGGAGACCCTCTATCTCCTTTCCTCTTCATCCTTATGGCTAAAGGTTTGAGTCATCTCTTTGCTGACGAGGCTGGCCATGGGGAAATAAGGGGAGTAAAGGCTCATGATGGGGCACCTCCTCAGACTCACCAACAATTCGTTGATGATACTATGCTCATGGGGCACCCTTCAGTCCAAGAAGCACTCAGCTTCAAGAATAGTCTGGATCTCTTCGCAAGGGCCTCAGGTTTGGAGGTCAACCCAAATAAGTCTCAGGTCTTATTTCTTAACAGTCCTCCGGCCACTCAGAGGAACATCTTAAGGGTCTTGGGGTTTTCAAGAGGGGCTTTTCCTTCCAAATACCTTGGGATTCCCCGAGGGTTCGGTAAGCCGCAAAAGGAGTCTTGGCAGGAGCTTTTGGATAGATTGAAACAAAAACTCTCAAGATGGGTGTTGCATCCCTTAAATTTCCCCAACAGATTGATCTTGGTCAAATCCATTTTGCAGGCTATGCCAACCTACCTCTTCTCGATCTTGGTTGCGCCCAAGTCTATCCTTAAGAAATTAGAATATTACAACGCAATTTTTTGTGGGGGGGCCGTGAGGAGAAGACTAAATTCTCTCTAGTGAGTTGGGAGGATTTCTGTAGGCCAAAGGAGCAAGGAGGTTTAGGCCTCAGAGACCGAAAAGTGATGTCGGAGATCCAAGGAGCTAAAGTTTGGTGGCAATGGGTAAACCACTCCTCGGAGCCTTGGGCCAAACTCTGGCACATAAAATATGCTCGAGACAGGCATATATAGCAATTGATTCGATTCGACGAGTCCCCAAGTGGTTCCCCCATATGGTTGAAGGCATTGGATGGTAAGACTATAGTCCAGGAGCATAGTTTCTGGGAGATCAGGGATAGTAGCAGGGCAAAATTTTGGGAGGATTCGTGGAACCAACTTCCCATCCTGGGCAGAGATCCGAGATGGGCACACATCAAGGACCAGGCGATTGAGGGGGGAAAGATCTAGGTGAATTAGTCTTGGATGTTTGGAGCTCACATGGAGCATCGTCAATGGGACTTTCAGGAGAAACCTGAGCCCACAAGTGAGGCGGATTGGGAGGCTTTTCAGGCAGAACTGATTAAACGCTTGATCAAGGTTCAGGAAGGTCCTGATGTCTTAAGATGGGGATACACAACTAGAGGTTCCTTTAGCATTAAGGAGGCCTATAACATCAGGATCACTCGCTGCGTCGTGGTTGATGACATTTGGAAAAAAATTTGGGCACTCAACCTCTGGCCCAAGGTTTCCCTCTTTGTTTGGCTGGTTGTCCAAGGGAGGATCCTCACCCATGACAACTTATGAAAGTGGGGAGTCCAAAGACCCTCTCAATGTTGCTTGTGCTACGGAGAGGAGGAATCCATGAGCCATCTATTAGACAACTTCACATATGCAACAACATTTTGGGATAAAGGAGCGATGGGATTTCGACAGAGTGACAGAAGGCAAGGTCAACCATCCCAAACTCTGCGAGAATGGCACCCAAAGGCTTTCAAAAACCCTATCATCAGAACAATCTAGGAATCATTTATAGGTATGGCTATGTGGTGCTTATGGAAGGAACTGACTGCTCGGATTTTCAGGGACCAACGTAAATATGTGGAGGCGGTGTGGAAAACAATGAAGGATAACTTGTTATCTTCCATCCGATGCATGCAGTGGCATGATCAGGACAATATTATCCCTCATGAATAAGCTTAGATTGCTGCGAATTGGGGGCTGGATAGATCCATGATGAATGGTCTGCGACAACGGGATATGATCTGTCAACCCTTTAGCCTGGACATCTGGTCTATCCCTCCCCCTCTAGTCTTCAAATTTAATTTTGATGGCGCATCCAGAAGAAATCTAGGTCTGGCGGGCTTTGGGGGTCTTTGCCATGACCATGATGGCAGGATTATGATGGTGTTCCTGGGATCAATGGGGAATGATACCAATAACTCTACCGAATTTGTAGGAATAATCCGTGGCCTCGAGGTGTTTATTAGGGGTGGCTATTTTCCTACGATCATCGAAGGCGACTCCAACACTCTCATCCAGATGGCCAAGTGGTTGATGAATGGGAAAACATCTGAAAAAGTCTCGCCTAGCTAGCGCCTTGCTTACCGGCTGGACCAACTTTGTGCTCTCCTTCAATCCTACCCGACAATTTCCTTTTTCCACATCAGATGGGAGGCCAACAAAGTTGTTGACCGATTGGCAAATGTTGGAGTGGAAGGAGGTCTGGGCTTCTGATGCGACAGCCTGGAGACTTTTGGAGAGGAGGAATGGGCCCAATAGTGTCGCCATCTGGCTGCAAGGGACGTGGACAGGGAGGCACAGATGGCATGTATGGAAGATGATAGGACAAGTTGGGACAGGAGGCGCGAGCACACCTTCATGAGGCCAAACTAATGCTGTACAGTCACTCTGGTTTAAATGCTCACCGGTTTTGGGGGCTGTACTGCGCCATCATTTTGGTTCATGCTGCTGGGACTGATAAGATAGGAGATATGCGACGGGACTGTCGGCAGGATTGAGTTAGTAATTACCACAGGCAGTATTGTGTTGTCTCTGGTACAAGGGCTATCGTTCTCATGATGTGCCTGATGTATGCTAAGGTCAGGGATGGGATCGCTCCCACGCGCATCCCTATCTCTTATTCTGCGAAGGTTGGGCCTCACTCCAATGAGTACCGAAGCATAGAGTTTAGGATTATGATTCCAATTTTCACCTTGTTTTTCTCTCTGGTGTTTGCTCCTATGGGAGCTTCCCAGCGTTGCTTCTTGCTGCTCTCTTTCCACCCGCAGCTCTGTGCGATGGCCCCCAAGAGGTAGTTCAGGAGGGATGTTTGTACCGGAGAAGCGTCTGGCCATTCTACTGAAAAAGGGAAAGCCATTATGCGTTAGACCCGTCAAACCACTTGGGCTCAACTCCAGGCTCAGGAGGAGGCCGAGCATTTCAAAGAGCACGTTCCGCTCGGAATTCGCAGAGAGGTGGAAAGGGTGGTCGAGGAGTTATGGGCCGAGGTGAAAGGTATGCCGCGAGAATGTCTACATGTGGAGCTGGCGGACTGGGTCCTGGACCCTGGAAACACTGTAAGACACGCCTCCGCCTATGACCATATGCTGATGACTTACTGGGTGACTATGCGCCTGGTGGGTCATTCTTCGGCAATGCAGGAAGCCAAGAGAGAAGGGGACATGGAACTCGTACATTTTTGGAATGAGCACAATAGCGAATACCACACTATGCACTAAAAGATCGACATCCTTGCAGCTCGATTGGGTTTTCCTTTTCACCCTGTTGATCGACGATCTTTGGAGTTTTCTCTGCCATGGGCAAGGGACAACAGAAGTGGTCTGACGAAAGTGGGAGGTCCAGTGAGCTCCCCGAACACGGCAGTACCCCAACAGGCAGTTGCGGCACCCCTCCCTTCTGTGGTGCACTGTTGGGATCCATCTCTTCCTGGTCGGGTCTGACTCTTCTTAATGTCTAAGTTTTTTCAGGATTTATTTTTTGCAAGAAGTTGCCTAGGTAGTCGATGTAGTAGGAGCAGGGGCAATTATGTAGTTAATGGGGATTTACGAATTTATAGGAAGTATAGCAATGTTGTTCTGTTAAGGGAGGGACAGCTCTGTAATTTCATTAAGAATTTTGGTAAGAATGTTTGTAAAAGGGGGAACTGGAAGACATGGAAAACTTCTGTATATTTTTGGCAAAATAGACCAAGTCTGAATCTGGACAGGGTCCAGCCAGATTGGGTTAAGGCCACCCCGGTTTTGGGGCTGCTCTAGATGTTTATCGGCTTTGTAATTTTTATTCTGTAAAGTAATACATGTTTTATTTACAAAAAAAAACTACAAGGCTCAAGCCCAAGATTTCAGGCCATGTGGCACCGAGAAAAATATTTGCAAGCATAAAAATATTTAACATTGCAGCATGAAAAATATTTAACATGCAGCATGTTATTAAATGTTGTTGCGGTAGTACTGTGAACCATTGGATTTCAAACAGGTTGAGATTCTATGACTCGCAATGCTTACCCAACATTTAAAAACCTGCTACATGTTAAATATTGTTTTGCCATTAAATATTGTTTTGCCATGTAACACACATAAAAACCAACACCAACTATGACATTTCATGGAAAACAATAAGTGACAAATTAGGCGTACACATGGCACATGGTTAAGAAAATCTGGATTCCTCAATCATCGAACCTTACAAATTGACTTCCATTTACAGGGGTGTACTATGAGTCGAGATTTTTGAGTGAAAAATCCTTTAATATCACCAAGTGTCCCACAAATTTCAGATTTGGTAATAATCGACTATTGGAGCTATCAGGTCGCTCTTTCCCGCCATTAAGTAGTCTAGTGTAGAATGGAAACAACATAAAAAATGGTTTTGGAAGTACTTTTATATGCATAATGACAAAAATTAGTTTTGCAAAAACGTGATTCATTTGTTACCGAACCAATTTAATGATTCTTCTTCCTCAACGATGTTTTCTTTGGGACTCGATACGGCACATTGATAAGACGTGCACCACTACTTCCTTTACAGTTTCTTTCTATGTGTGTTCTTGTTTAAGCTCCTCGTCCAAATTATGGCATAACTGTGGGTGGAGTTTCTAGCATTTGTCCTCCCAATGCCCACTTAGATTACAATGGGTGCGGAAATTCTGCAAGTGCGGCTCCCTTCTTATATTTTCCTTCTTTAATAGAAAAGTATGTTCATCTTGTCGAGGATTTCTACGGGTTTCTATAACTCTTCTGCAATAAATGTTTTTCTTCTCAAACTTTAAAACACAGTGGTTATCTTGGCCATAAAAAGTACAAGGAAATGCATTATTTATGCTATCAAAAAAAATCATCTCACACTTTAAAACACATTGGTTATCTTCGCCATAAAAAGTACAAGGAATTGCATCATTTATACTATCAAAAAAAATCAAAATAGTTATTTGCATAATTGGAATTATACTTTGAAGTTTTATGCTTCCTTGGAGATCCTTTAACCAAATTTCATTTTGATGATTCACTTTTAGATTTCGAATCACTACTTGCATACACTTTTCGTTTTCCTTCCCGAATTCGATACCACCTCGGCTTCAATTCTTAATTCTTATCCTAACAATGTGCTTCATCTCATCATGTCCTTGTTTCTGACAATATGAGAAAGTCACCCAATGGCTTTCATGGGATATTTCTTCATGATAACCCAATCCTTGGTATCAAGGTCGTTGTTAAACCTCAATGGGTTTTGTAATCCCTTGACTGTGTATTCCTAAACATTTTTCTTCGTAACCCATTTTCAATAATAGTCTCGATCTAATCCCTCAAGTATGTTTCTCGTAATATCCTAAACCAACATTGTCAAATGAAGAATTTGAACTTAAATGATTACTACTTTTTTTTTATTGAGAACAAAACATGCACATATGGTCCCTTTCAATTTTCGAGGTGTCCTCATTCTGCTTGCTTTGACTTGTTGCAGATGAGATATCCAGAAGATCATCCTCTGAATGTGGACAGAATGAACGAATTTCTCCATTTTCTACCTTAGGAGGACTCTTTACAAAAGATATTTCTTCGGCTTGTTCTCCTTTAAGCTCCTGCAATAAATGTTGTAGTCTTTGCTTCTCATCTTTGAAAGTTGTTAACAATCTTCTAAGTTTAGAATTTTCTGATTTAATACACTCATTAATTTATTCAAGCTCTTGTAATCATTCTAGCTTCTTCTCTTTTCCAATTATTATACTCATAATATGCTAAACTAGTTAGATCTGCTCTGATACCACTTGATCTGAAAACTTTGAGGAGTACTTACTCACATAAAAGTTTACAATAAGGATCTTTACTAACAATCATTTGCATGTAAATATTACCACTTTTTCGAATTTTATGTATATGAACTCATCTTAATCAAAATAAAATACAAGTATTCATACATACATAATTGAAAAAGTAGATGGTAACGGAGTTTACTACACCTCCTCGCTATGTCTCTGGACTCAATGAAACTTTGAGTCGCTTTATTATCTCCTTCAAGGATATAAATTTCATCAGTACATTTGTATGCTCTTCACTTCAAGTGTCTCATTCCCATCTTGGGATGCCTTTCTCTTCCTCACCAAGAATAACTAAGGCTCTCACATGAATTGATCTGCTTCTCCCATCTTGGGATCAATTTTCCCATAAAAGGCTTACTAGAAAAATCTCTCCCAAAAATCCTCCCTTCCTTCTCCAAATGAGAGGAATTGATAACATTTTCTGTATGATTGCTCATCACACATGCTAATGAAAATCTCTCTCCCATGATCCCCTAAATTAGGACCAGGAGACACCTTAAAGGATAAGTGGAGACAAGGTGTCATCTTTCTCCATAAAGATCTCAACACCACTAGAAAGATCTCTCCCAAAAAGCCTCCCAAAGAATTTTAGTATGAATTATTAATGAAATCTATAACAAGAATTTTAGTATGATTTTTCAATGAAATTTATAACATATTGTTGTATTCAATATAATTGGATAGATCAGTATAATGTAACTTCAGTTTTTTGTTTGATTCAACCATATCTATATTCTATATCTATATGTTCAATGTATAGTAACAACCCACTGTTAATAAATGTACATATAATTCTGTAACCGCGTGCAGTAATCAAATGATTCTGTAACTAATAAAGAAACGGTGTTACCATTATTCTTGCAGCAACAGTTTATCTGTAATTTGTAGTAGAGAGACAATCAAACTCTTCCTTGATTTGATTTCTGCTCGGTTCGGAATTAAAAAAATATTGAGTTAGGTAAAATGTTGTGGTGGACTAAGTCGAGTTCGAGAATAGGGGCATGACAGCTTTATGCGTAGCCATTCTACAATGCATTTGGAATGAAATACGTGGGAGCATGGTAGCCGATGCAGTGTACAATTACCATTGTCGGCTTCGTCAACATGATTCAACAGTTCTAAGCAAATAGAACACAATGATTTCTCATCTTCTTCACAATTTTCAATGCATTCACACACCCTCTCCAGTACCAATCGGGCGATTACCGACATTAACTCTCGGAGCTCTCTGATGGTATTCAGTACTTCTTCATTTATTGAATCATCTTATTCTTCGCTTGTTGGATCATCTTCTGTTTCATCTCCAACAACAAAATCGAATTCTGGGTGGCCAGCAGAATCTGGTGGCATTGCTATTACCACACCATGCACAGGACGCGGCTGACCAATCGCCGGCGAAAATCCAATAAATGGGGTAAGCTCAACCGGTAACCCTCCGTCATTGTCCTTGTCTTCCCCAATCCCATATAATGGGTCAGCAACTTGCTCTAGACACACTTCATCCTTTCCTGTGCCAATAACAAATCTGGGTTCAAGGGCTTGGTCTAGCAACGCTCCATCATTTCCTGTACCAATTCCAAATCTGTGTGTCGCAGTTGGCAGCGGCCACTCTTCATCATTGACTGCCCCAATTCCAAATCTTGGTTCCCCAGCTTGCACATGCATCTGTGAATCAATGCCGGTAGCAAGTCGAAATACGGGTGCCCCAGATTGCACCTGCCGCCTTCCATCATTCGCTGCAGATTGCACCAACTCCAGATTGCGCCGAGCTCGTCTTTCCATAATATGTTCATCAATTCCTGAGACAAGTCCAATTGCTTGTGCCCCAGATTGCACCTGTTGTTCTTCACCATTCACTGAACCAATTTCTTGTGATTGTACATCACCACCTACAATAGTATATTCGTCTTCCCAATCTTCTCCATGAACCCGAAAGTTAATATTTAGCTCTGTTACATCATCATTATCTGGAGGTCATCTTTCCATATTCTCTCTTTCCCTAAAGAACTCAGCGGAAGCACGCACGTATTGGTATTAACGGTTCCAACCCTAGTTGCTTCTCCTTCCTCCAACTCGTATTACTGCTCACCAACTCTAAAACTAGTTCTTCGATTGTGTTGATTCACATAGGCCCATACCAGTTTCTCTCCCTCGTATATATAATGGATAATACTTGATCTTCGGGCCGTGCTTCCAAGAGCGTGGGCTACGGGGTGACGTCGCCTGCTAAGTGTTTCTCATCGGAAATAACGATTTTAGTGTTCATATCACAGGCAGGCCTGCAATAAATGGAGGCTAAAAGTGGTTTTGGTCAGAATATTTCGCTGAAATTTGGGAATTGTTTTTTGTTGAATTCGATTTTTCCTACAACCTAAATCGTTCATGTTTTTAAGTGTAAAAATGGATTCAACCCTTTTGGAAATCCCAGTACCCAAATTATTAAAGTTCGAAAGTTGTTATGTGGAATTCCTAAAATCTATCTGGTAAAAACAATGCTAGATCTTTCACAGTTTGGTTGTTGGGGGTTTTTGTGTCACACAATTTCATTTATGCCCTTAAAATTGCCCAACAAACAATAAAAATTACATTTTCCATCGACATTAACAAATAGAAAGTTGTGCATTAGAGGAAATTCAACTCAAAATGGGTCTTTTAATCATAATTCAAATTTCATGTCATCATGTGTTAGCCAATGAAATTTCTTTAAATTTGAAATACCATATAGATTTTAAACAATTTTTTAATAATAATTTTGGGGATAGGTATCATAAAAAAAACTACTTTTTTATTCACATTTCTGACATATGTCCTTGTGTTTTTTCTCAAATTTCAATCGGGAGAGCTCATTGGATGCAAAATTAAATTCTGCATCCAACGAGTACCCACTCGGCATACTTTTGATGGACGCCGCTACCCCAAAAACAAAAAATACATGAAATATCACGTTTTTTGTAGATTGGTTGGTACATTCTAATCATTGATCTTACCTGAAATATCACGTTTTCAGGTATTTCTTGTTTTGGGGGTAGAGGGGTCCATCAAACGTATGCCGAGTGGGTACTCGTTGGATGCGAAATTAAAATTTCGCATCCAACAAGCTCTCCCAATTGAAATTTGAGTAAAATCACACGGAGATATGTCGAAAATACGAACAAAAAAAGTAATTTTTTTCTTTTCATCCTCCAAAATTAATAAATATTATTTTATTATTTTTCTTAGGAGGCCCATTTTGAGTTGAAATTTCATCTAATGGTTGTTATGATGACCTACATCTCGAGGGAGATCCACTTCCATACAAGTCGGATCGGTTTTCATCATGTCGTCTCGAACAAGATGAAAAATCTCTTCAAGAGGATAAATGAAGGTGCAGTAATGCAGATAGAGAAAGAGTTTCTCTCTCTCAAAACCTCTTTTCTTTGATCAGATTGAGGACTATTTATCTTGCTTCAAGGAGCCATAGCTAAAATTGGGCGAATGTGACAATAAATTTTTAAAGAAGGATGGACATCTCATTGAGCCAGTGCTTATGAATATGAAGACACCATATGATGTCTTATGTTCCTCTTTTTGCACCAATTAGATATCACACAAGCAAGATGGTAGGGATTTTACCATTGACAGTTTATGTGATTTTTTGATTAAGGACCAATAGAAGTTTATTGAAGAATGGAATCTTGGTAGCAAGCTTCGAGCTCACTTGCTGAAAGAAAAAGTCAAGATAAACTTTAAAGAACATGGTCGGTAAGATCAATGACTAGAATGTACTGACCAATATACAAAGGGGAATATTGAATGATTCTCATTGATGAAGAAGGATCATAAGAAAAAGACTTGTTGGTATTGTGCAAAGGCGGGACATGTCAAGAAGAATTCTTGGAAGAAGATGAAGGATTTAGAAGGAAAGTTCAAGCACCTTGAGGATAGTGCATTGACTAGATAGTTGACCAATTGACCTCCTAGAAGTTATACTTTCTCTATAAGCACTTCTCAGGCATTACATGAATGCACCACTCAAACTGAATGGATAGTCAACCTTAGATGTACTCGTAATATGGAAAAGGATGCTTCTGTGTTCTCTTCATTAAGTGGTGGTCCTGAAGAGAATATTTGTGGCGTAGATGATTACACTCTCATTGTCATTGAAAATGGTGATATTGAATGTTAGCATGGCTGCATATCCAACGCCTATCATGTACCGATCCTGAGTGCAAACTTGTTGTTGGTTTCTTAACTGACAAAAACTAGCAAAACTGGCGAGTTCTAGCTGGATCACTTTATTGTAAAGGATCTAAGTCTTGGGGGGGACTATTGCTCTAGGGGTTTTGGATTCCAAATACATAATTTATAAGTTCTATGATCCTCCCATGAATCTTTCCTAGGTTACTGGACCAACTACACTCAGACCGATGACATAAATAAAACTTGGCATGAATGACTTGACCATCTAAACTTTAAAAGTTTGAAGTTAATGGTGACCCACAAGCTAGTTACTGGCCTTGTAAATATTGTTCCACTTGATGGATTTTGTAAAGGATGTATTCTTGGAAAGAATCATCAGGAACCCTTTGATTCAGGGAAAGCATGGCATGCATAGGACCAACTGGAGATTGTTCATAGTGATCTTTGTTGCATGAAAAAACCTTCATTAACAAGTGCAAGGTATATTTTGACCTTTATTGATGATTTCTCTATATTTACATGGGTATATTTCTTTAAGAATAAGAGTCAATTATTTTAAAAATTCAAGGAATTTAGAGCACTAGCTAAGAAACAGTGTAGTCGACCCATTAATTTTAAGAGATGAGACAATGGTGGTGAATATGTGACCCAAAAATTTGAAGACCTCTCTCACAAAATGATATTTATTAGCATATATATGTCCATCAAACACCTCAACTGAATGGCGTCATGGAAGGGAAGAATCAGACTTTGGTAGAAATATCCAGGTGCCTATTGCAAACCAAATATCTCTAGACAACATTTTTGGAAAAAATTTGTTTACTACTCAAACTATTTCCTAAACCTTGTACCGACTCAAGATATTATTGATATGACTCCAGTCAAGAAATGTAATGGAGGGAATCCCTTTGTCAAACACCTTAGAACCTTTGGATGTGTTGCTTGGGCTCATATCAGTGATAACAACATAAATAAACTAGATGCAAAGAGTCATGCTTGCATCATGATGGGCTACTCTGATGAGTCGAAATCCTATAGGTTGTTTGATCCTTCCAAACAACATATCATCTTAAGCAAAAGTATGATATTTGATGAGAAGAATTTATGTAATAATATATTGAATTCCTCCTCTGGTCTATTAAACAATGATCTTTTTGACATCTTTGAATAGTCTGGATCAATTGTACCCGTCTATGGATTTCTGACTAAATGGATGAATTCTTCTCCTAAGTCAACTAGTAGTGTGTCTATTGTGACTGTTGAAGTTGGCTATCTGACTTTCTTGACTCACACAGCTAATGATAGTCATCCTGAATCACTTGCAACTTGCTTACCTCGGTAGGTTGTTAAGAGGATTAAAGCTACTATATCGAATGCTAGAAATTCCTTGCATTTGATGGTAGTCTCATAATCATAAACAGTGTGGCAGCATTTCTCTAGTGGTGTATGTCCTCGACACCCATGATCTTGATGTGTATGTTGATGCTCAGGGAGTACCAAAATGGGAAACTGCTATGACTGTTGACATTGATTCCTTGAAGAAGAATCAGATGTGGGAAATTGTCCTTCAACCACAAGGAAAAAATGTCATGAAATGTCAATGGGTCTATAAGACCAAGTTTACCTCCAACGGCACCACAAGGCTTATTTCATCGCCAAGATATTGTCTCAACAAGAAGGAATCAACTACACTGAAACCTTTTCCTATGTTGCAAAAATGAATTATGCTTGACTAATATTTTCCCTTACTGCTTATTTTGGATGTGAACTTCATGAAATGGTTGTTAAATGGTGCTTTTCTTCATGGAGATTTGAATTAAGAAATATATATGGAGAAAGATCTTGGATTTGTGACAAATTATGGGCTTGTTTGTTGATCGAAGAAGTCATTGAATGGATTGAAATAGGATCCTCATGCTTGGTATGAGAAGATTGACCATTTCTTTGTCAATCTTGGCTTCAAACAGTGTGAATCTTATCATAGTATTTATGTATTACATGTTCATGGTGATGATTTGATTATGTAATTGTCTATTGATGATTTAGTCATAACTAGAAATAATTTCAATTTGATTCTAGATTTGAAGAAACAAATTTCAAATGCCTTTGAAATGAGTTACCTTGGTCTCTTGCATTTCTTTCTTGGCATCCAAATTTTGCAAATGGATGATGGTATATTTCTCTCTCAACCTAAATATGTCTTAGATCTCTTAAAACGATTCAATATGGATGATTTTAATTCATGTGTTACACCTTCTCAGATGGGAGTGAATTTTTCAAAAGATTGCAACTCTCCCCCAGTCAACACCACTCTTTATCAATAGTTGGTCAAATATGTCCTTTACTATTACTGTTGTTTCTTGGTTCATGTAGGATCTGCGAGAAATCCATTGGAAGGATGCAAAGATAATCGTTAGCTATATTAAGGGCTATTACTAGTATGGTATTAAGTATTATCATAGCAAAAAACCACTAGTCGATAAACTAATTCCGACTGGAGCGACAACATTAATGAACGAAAGTCAAGTTTATGGCTATGTGTTTCGTCTTATTTATAAGCCCTTGGTCTGATCGTGTAATAACATAAGGTAATCTCCCTTTCAACTACATAAGTCAAGTATCATAGCGTTGTCAATGCAGGTTTACAATCAATTTGGATTTTCCATCTTCTCAACTATATTGGGTTTCATGTTCTAGCCTCCATTGTTATTTACTATGATAATCAGGGTGTTATCCAAGTTGTTTATAATCCTATTGTCCATAGAAAAATGAAACATGTTGAACTTCATGTTCATTATTTGATACAGTTTGTACAGGAGAGTGTTGTCTCACTTATTTATTGCAGAACAAATGATCAAGTTGTTGATATCTTTATGAACCATTTACCAAAAACTAAGTTTGTGAAACTTTCAGCTATCATACGGCTTCAGGAAGCTACAATTATGGGGGGGTGTTCAACGAAAGTGATTTCACCTCCTGAATATCCAAAGAATTGTGTTGATATGGGAGTGTTGGAACCTAAGGTATTGGTGGTTCATCACACCTCTGTATCTTCTAGAGACAATTAGTCATTAAATGATAAGCAAATAGTGGAGTAGTCAACTAGAGGATAAACTAGGAAGGTCGGCAAAACATATGAAAATTCGATTGATCAGATGATTGAATGATCGAAAAGAACATGGTCAACGTCACTACAACAATCGAATAAACTTTGGGACATTACGGATTTTACGCAAACAATTAGGACCAATGACCCCTATCTTTCTTCCAGGAAGTTGGTTAGATCTAGAGACTATAAAAAGGTGATCATATGGGTTTCCTGAATATGGCGATTTTATATGTATTTCATACTCATTGTGCATTATGATGTTCTGATCATGATGCACTATGATTAAGTGCTATAATGGTGTCTTTAGACACCAAATATTTTCTTGGAATATTGCTCCCTTCTGATATTTTTTTTCTATTGAATAGTTCATGGTTAAGAAGTTCCCCAAAAATTAAGTGTAAGCAAATTTCCATTGTATCCAAGACAACACTTTGATAATGGTGGGAAGTTATGGTTTGCAATTGACTAAGACATAATAAAAGTAGTATAGTAAGTGCATTGTTGTAACATTCTTCAAGATCTGAGTTAAGAACCTTTTTTGTACTCTTTTTTATATGCTCATGATCTAATATAAAATATGGAAATGTATACGTATGCATAAATTGAGAAACAAAACAAGGGAGGTCAATATATTCTTTATATTCTTCATGAACAAGATGATTTTTTTAAATTTTTGAAAATGATGATTTAGCAATTTCAATTGTTTCAACGTGCGCATGCTCCTCTCAAGTATATGTTGATTGTATTCCATTAAGAAATCCAACCACATTCTCATGAAGTTCGGGAGCACTCTAAAGGAAACAAGAAAGAGTCAGCTGATAATAGTGATTACCTTGATCATTTGCATCTACTATGCTCATATATATTCAAAAGAAAATAAATAAATAAATAAATAAAATTATCTAGAAACATATCTTCAATAATTCCATTTTCTTCATCATGAAAATCCTCCAAGGTTTTATGCCAACATCATTCATCCATTCATTATGATAATGTGGAATATGTGTGCCCTTTTTTTTCATTTCTCTAATGTTAGAAGGTTCTTGAAGTGGAGTATGTATTTGAGTTCAAGGGATATAAAGATCTATAAAGCTCAACTGTCACATGTTTCCTATACTTTGGCTACCTTTTGTGACCTATGAATCAACACTTTTCTTATGATGTTTCTCTTAATATTCATCAAACATAGGTCCACGTGTAAACATATTTTCTCCCTCCAGTTGTTGATCAAACTCATTATCATGGAAGTCATTTTGAAGGATTCTAGAGGCATGATCATTCATTTTTCTATTAGGAAACTTGCCACAAGCTCACAAATTATTTTCTAGCTCAATTGTATCGCTGAAAATTTTCTCTAAACTCGAGGATCTTCTTTCTCTAAAATATAAAACAAAAATATAATGACTAGATAAGGTATAGTAAAACATGGAAGCATCTTAAAAAAAGTTAAACTTTGTCTAGTACGTCATGATAAAGCCTCCAAAATATTCTATTAATCTTGGAAATATCTTCATATTTCTTCCTCTTAACAGTATAAAACTCAGATAGGTATTGGTGGTCGGGTTTCCTCACAACCATCTCATTTATAAACATGACATTGAAATACATCCAAGAAGAGATAAAGCCTTCAACCAATACTCTAAACCATTTCATGCAATCTCCCTTGACCAAAAGTTATCATGTACAAATCTTCATATTTAATGTATATGTTATCATTATAGTTTTAAAACATTGACATATGTTCTTTTGTTGAAACACTGCCATCTCAATTGAATTTGGGAAAATGCTTCAAGTACTTCGCAAGCATGTCATGAGGAGTGTGTGGAAGTTTGAGAGAATTGTATCCCCTTGAAAATATAATACAAAGGTTTGATGACTAGTGATAAGATATACTGATAGATAGATGATCTGGTATGTGGATATTTTTATAAGATGATGGACAAGATTGATTGCTAGTTATAATAATAAACCTACATGATTCTTGTTCCAAATGAACTTCAGAAGCCAGGTTACTCATAGAGAAACAAGAATAGGTTCGTCTTGTTTCACCAAGTATGTACAATTTAATTGCACAAAGGGTTATCTTTGTTTTCAAAAGAGGGTAATGAAAACACTCTATCTCAACATTACTAGAGGAAATCAAGATCTCTTGCTCTGATAAAGAAGACAAGTTCTAGAACATATGTTTTTTTGATGGTATAAATTGAGGGAAAATAATTTTCAAACATATAAGGAAAAGGAACAAAGGAGTGAGCAACAAAACCAACATTTCTTGAAAGATACTCATGATTATAATACTATCCAATTTTTCTTCAGTGTATTAATAGGGTTGTCTACTCAATGGAGTCTTGAAGAATAGATTCAGAGTCTCCAAGTGAATATTGAAGAACCATTTCTCTAAATGTCTTTCACCTCAATAATTCAATGTTCATTTTGAGAATCTCCTCCCATGCGTTTTTCAAGGTCAAAAATATTTCATGATTAGAAAGAACTCGTACATTTCCAGAAGCAGAGATGGCTCCAGTATGCTTCTTGCCACAGTGGTATAAATGGAGTAGTAGGGAGAAAATAAAACAACCTATTGGTTGAATCTCATTCACCTTCAAGAATTAGATATTTTATTTTTCATACCCCAAAGAAAAATAACTTCACATATTTGATCCTTGGAAATGGCACCATTTTTCATGTTATCCCTTGATATTTCCCAGGTTGTTAGGCTACCCACTTGGGAAAATAGGAGAATTTCCTTAACACACATCAAAATACAAACAATATGCACAAACACAAAGAGAGAGTGGATGAGTGTGAAAGCACAATTATTTCCCATTATCCAAATGTGTGTGTGTGTGTGTGTGTGTATACATAATGAGAAAGGTGACCTTTGGTTTCAACTTCCAAGTGGTCCCTTGGACTCCTTCCCAACTCTTTCTATTCACATATTGACTCTCCACTTTCTTTTCTCGATAATAGTGTCAATAGTGAAAAATAATACATTAATATGCCTAACCATAAGGATTAGGTTCCTAACAATTCCCCCTTTAATCTCAAGGGGTGTATATGAGTCCAAGAATGGAGAGATGAATAAAAAGGCTTGACAATATGACTATTCCAGGCAAGTTAGCAAAAGATAACTTCTCCTACAAAGTCCACATGTTATTTGAAGTAGTGGTTTTTGGCTGACCACCAATCATATAATTAAACGAATTATTTCTGATCTTAGAAGTAAAGACTATTTCAGGGAACTGTATATTTTCTTCATTGAAAAATAGGAACATTCTGACCAAATATGACTAATACCTAAAGTGTTTGGTCATGTGGAAATTCACTAGTTGTAAATCAATATTTTCATATATGAATTCATCAAATTTAAGACATAAATATTCACTAGGTGCGTACTCCAATTGGTGCATAATCAACCTAAAAAATATACTTAATAAAGTTTCGGGAACAAATCTATCACTATCCAATCATAAAAAATGATATAATAGAGAAAGAATGTATTGGGATTCTTCATTAAACATGTCAATATATAGAGGGAAAGGTACATTTTTTACTGAGACATCAGGTTTAAGGATTTTTAACAGGAAGCCTTGTTTTACTTCTGTTGTAGCATGCCTATACAATTAAATTGCATTTTCTTCCATGAAATCTTCCAAGTTTTGAGAAAATGACTATGGAACCTCTAATGAATCTCTAATAACCAGGGAATTTATGGAGAAAAGTATTTTTTACTAGCTAGAGTCCATGATAACTCACTCTGACTAAGAATAATTAGCCACACACCATGCCAAAAAGGTCTAGAAAAACCAGGGTTTGGTCTAGACAAAAATGGTGTAAATGGGACTTATGGACACCATGTACATATATTCCATGTGCATCTAATGCTTTTAACTTATTCTTTATCTCATGAACCAAACCAAAATATAATATAGTGTCAAAAACATCACCATCCATGTCCTCAAAAATTTCTTCCATTTTATTAAACTCCTTAGCCTGAGCTTTCATTTAACCTTCTCCTTCCACTTTTAAAGCCAACTAGCGGGTTGAGATATGTGTCCTACCTGGCAACCGATGGCTAGAAAGAGAAGGTCTGAATTGGATTCCAAACATGTAGGCACATTTTATCCTTAGTTGCAAAATGACAAATATCCCCTTTCTACGTAAGTTTTCTTTTTATAATATTCCCTAAAGTGGTTTCGGGATCGTGGGAGGCGGTTTTCCATAAGTGATTTTCAGCTAACAGAATGATCCTCAGCTCATTGCGTGGAAAGTGGTAAAAAATTTTCTACTGCTTGTTAGAATAGTAGAGTCCAGCTAAACTAGTTAACCTATCTAAGAAACCAACAACATCTTATAAAATATAAGAATAGGAAAAGAAAAGGACAAGAGAGCATCGATATACGTAGTTCATGCTAATGGGTTACATCCACGGGAAGGTAGTCTTCTATTATCTCCAGAATGTCTTCTCCAATCTTACAAGAGAGCAAAGCACAAATACCCCAATGAATATAGATGATGTACAACAGTGTCACAATAGTACCACTACTACATCAAGAATACATTATCTGTAGAGACTCACTTGACCCTATTATATACTAAGAGATGAGGAGGAATTACTCTCACATATTGCATGTAATGTCCCCGGGTTCGACCCCGTTTGTACGATGTATGTATACCTAGCGTGGAGCTCAAAGCCAAGGCCCTGCTAGTGTATGTTCATATTTTTATTTAAAATGGCAAAGCATTGGACATGATGTTACCCATGTGCTATTTAGCCGTGCAACATTGTAAAAATGATGTAAATAAACATCAAGCAATAAAATACCAAAACTGACTATGGAGGCAACGAATGAGAAGGGGCCATGTGTATCCACTAAGGAGTGGTGAAGGGGTTGTGGGATTGAACCATAAGCTGCCATATGTCATTGTGATAACCCATTTGAATTTCCTTGTTGACATTTAATTCTGTTGTAAGGAAGTGGTTGAAGAAAACAATCCATGGCTTTAATGGAGCATGGGCAGCCCAGAAATTCGTATGGTGGAGTATGGGCTCTGTTTTCTTGTACCAAAAGTCACTCTACCTCTTGGGGGATTGTTTCTTCCTCATCCCCATTCCATTGTGGAAGGACCCAGCATCATTTTCAAACCAAAAACAAGTTCCCAGCAGGGTGAAAAACCAGAAATCGCGACTGTGCAAAAAAACCCACGTTTTGGAGAGCCAAAAATGCCCAGATTTGGTATTGGACAGTAAAATCCAATGGGGAATCCATAGGTATGAACCTTAGGGAGAATTTGGGAGCATTAGCTACCCCGAAATCCATGGGAAAACCCAGTTTTTGCAGCCCAGAAAATCAGTGACGGATTTGAGTTATTCGTTGACAGAATGGTGAGAAATCCAAGTGTGGATGTTGGAACAGAGATTGGGTTTGCTTGTTAAACCCAGTGAAGGCTGAAATCTCATGAAGCTAGCAGCTGGACCTTTCTATGCCCATCCTAAAGAGAACTGGAGGGAAGAGTTTCCTGAGGGACTGTGTAGCAGAGAAGGGGACCTTCCTTGCGTTGGATGTGGTAGGTAATGTGGGTGCCTGACTATTGAGTTCATTTGAGATGCCTGTAGCTCTGTTGTTGAGCTCATTGTCTTAACATTACCCTCCTCTATCTTCTTGTATGCTTGATAAACCCAACTGGGAGTTGGCTTAGCATGACCATTTGAGTGAACCCATGGCTGTGAGTGAGCCCATCTAGTTCCTCCTTAGTGGATACACAGCCCAGGTCGGGGGTGGTCTCTCAGCTGAAAGAATAGAGGCTGGACAGAGATCTATGGTTGGGTGGAACGTTGCTCTCACATATCCAGTTGTCGGAATTCTTCATCAAAAGATAAGTCTGCTGTCTATACTTCATCTCTGCAATTTATATCGATGTTAAATGAACTATAATGATCTTGTTGAATGTTGGTTTATGAGTATGTGTGCTTCCGCTGTATGATTGAAGATAAATGCATATGTGTATGCTTAATTCGAGCATTGATTTCATTTGATTATGTTCATGGGCTGTTTTCCCGGCTGTGTTTGATGTGTTCGTCGTGTCCTCTTCACCGGTTGAGGGATGGGGACGTGACATTGCATGTGGCATAATATTATTCTCCAAAATAACATCTCTTAATACAATATCATGGACAAATACTCCACACAAGTAAATACACCACCATATAACTATGGGTTAAATGTATTACTCTTTTACATAAGATTGTAGACAATTTCTGACATAATATAAAGACATTATTACCTTCCAAGGAATATAATATATTCCAACACTTCCCCTTAATAATGGCTGGGAGAAGGGCCCACACTAACACTAAGGAAGGAAGGAGTCATTACTACTCCCCCTTGATTACAACTTTCAGACGAACCAAAGTTGAAAAAGTAGAACACTTCGGCTGATGGAATTTGACGATGAACAACCACTTCTCACCGAATCATGAAAGTGCACATGAACTGGGTTGTACAATGAAAGACCCAACAATAAAATGCCGAGAACATGTGATGTAATCCAATCACAAGATTCCCAGATCACCACAAGAATCATCACAAACATACATGATAGCTAAATAACTCTAATATAACATCCACACCAGTGTACAGATACCTTCTGATGGCCGATACAATAGAATTTGTGGCTAAGAACACCACAACAATGTACAAAAAAACCCAGATGACCAATACGCATGCTGATAGCAGGAATTCTTTCAATCAAGGTGCAATATAAAAATCTGTAGAAGACCTCAAACATCGAAGAAACAAGACCCCAATGGTCTATACATCGAAAATGATATCATACAGATGAACATCATGACTTTAACAATAGAATATGGCGCTTCATTACTTATGGATTAAGGTGAAAGCCTAAACAGAGAACTTATATGCAGAAGAACATTCAAGATTAAAGCATATAAAAATCATAAAACAAAATTGCTCATACAGAAATGAAAATGCTTATATACCAAAGGTTAGAAAACATCATATAAAGGAATGACAACATAATATGATCAAATAAAAGATTAACGTGCTCATTAAGGAAAACAAAGTTACTTTTACACATTAAGTGTCAGCCACAACATATAAATAGTGAGCCAAATATTTCACTTAAATATATGAAAATTTAGTCATCAAGCAACTAATCTGAAGCATAGGTGCATTTATTATTATTATGAGGTTAATATGAAAGAGATGAATGCCCTAAAAATGTCAATGCTTCCATATAGGAATGTTAGAGACAAGTAGGAACAAGATAACCTCTCAATCATAAGAATAGAAATCTCATTGTAACAAGAACAAGGTGTTCACGATATTTAGTTCAAGATTTAAAGATTGCTCAAAGTGTTGGAATATACTAAATCCACTCACAACTTAGGATAAAATAATTAATCATTATTTGATTAATTATTCACCCACTAGCTTAATTAGTTGGCATCCACTTGCACCTTAAAGTCAATACATGCCATCTATATCCTAGGAATGATTTATTTCTGATTCTGGGTTGATCCAGAATTAGTATACAAGACTTTACAGCAGATTCTGCTTTTTCCTGCTTTTCTATGGATAAGATAAAAGCTAGTCAACTACGAAACTGGGAGCTTTTGTTTCCAACCCATCCTCCATTAGTTTTTCTCCATTTTCTAGGATTATAATGTTATTTCCATCTCCATGACAACTCACTCATGCTTTTTCCAACTCGTGAGGTCCTTGATAGATTTAGCAAGTGCTTTATCCACCTATGGGGGTTTGCTATATTTTGGTAAGTCAGCCTTTTTGAGATTTATGAGTTGTTTCCATACAATTCAACTTTTCTATGAGGGATGAACTATTTATGTACACTATTATTCATAATTATTCAATGGAAGGATGCACACCAATATTCATCTCTTCATTCATGTGATTCAGTCTCTTTTCTTCTCTCTATTTTTCCTGTGTATGCTTGTGAGAATTCTTAGTAGCAAGATCTATTTCCTGTTATTCTTCTTAGCATCATTGCACATAGCATTGATCTATTATTTCTACATGGTATCAGAGCTACAAGGTTGATCAAGTTCTACAAAGTTGAGGAGCGCTTCCAGTCTCCTATCCCTCTTTGAAGAAGAGCTTGTCTAGCTTACAAGATTTTCTCCTAGTTTGTTTTGTAGGTTGCAGAGAGTATCTACTAGATCATATAAGCAACTTCTATATGGATTCAAAATTTCCTCTACTATCTCCTTTCAACTTTTCCGATTGGAATCCAAAGATGAGTGCATACTTGAGGAGGCAATGTCTCTTTGATGTCTCCATTGGTGCATTGAGTGAACCTGAGTCTTATGAAGAGAAGATTGATTGGATAAATAATTGTGATCGAGCTTATGGAATTATGTGTTTGGGAATGTCTCCAAATATATATCATCTCATAGTTTCTGCTGAATTTCCATATGAGCTTTGAAAATTTTTGGACAAAGCTTTTGGTTTGTAGGAAATTGAAGATGAAGCATGGAGTGAACCTATAATCTCCTCTTGTTCTCTTTCTCAAGATTTTTTGGTCTCTACATTCTCTGATGAAGTTGATCATGATGAAGAAGTTTCTCATACAGTTCATGTTGCTGTTGCCCTCCTTGATTCGAATGCTTCCTCCTTCAATCAAGAAGCAAATATTGAAGAGCCATCTTTTTTGTGTCTCTTGAAGGTGATTTTTCTTCTTGTGATACTATTGATGAAAAAGAAGTAACATATGGATTTTCTGCTGATATTGATTATGATCCTATAACCCATTCATTGTTCTCTCAATCTCCTATCTTAAATTCTGAGATCTATGTGCCAGATTCTTTATACCTCTTGCATACCTCTCTCATTGATGGTGCGCAACCCAGTGACTTACAGGATGTTTGCTTAGCCACATCAAGACTTATTTGTGTCATACCACTTACCTTACTTGATCTCATGTGCTTCAGCATATCCTCCTTTGTTCTTGGCAGCAATACTCAGAGCCTTCTTGAATATTGTGAACATCTCATTCTTTCCTCCTTTCATACAAAGGATTCATTACCAGTGTATTCCCATGAGTCTATTGATATGCTTATATGTGATCCTTTGGATTCTGATTTAGAAGCATATTTGCAGGTTGATACACATATAATACCACCATCCATACCATCTACCATACCTATGAATAATCCAAAGACTATACAAATCCCAAGCTCACTAGTTGATTCCTCATTGGTCTCGTATGCAGTGATATTTATCTTACATGGTTTGAAGTATTTCCTATCTTTCATTGGCTGGTTATCCATGTCCTTAGTCATATATGGACTGATATTAAACATGTTTGGATCTGTTCTAAACACTTATGGTTCAGATCTTATGCCCATCCATCATTCAAATTTTTACACCTACCAATTTTCCCCAGTTGTTCATAATTTTCCTAGTCTAGCCCTATATCCTCATGGAGCCACTGAAGCCTTTGTCTTTGCTGTTCCATATGCTAATGTTTTTGATATATCAGTGTTTTATCAACCTCATATCATATCTATACAGGTGCTACAGCAAGTTGGAAGATTGACATGTGATTCACATCACAATTTTGCAGCTATTCAGGGAATTGGGTGTGAAATAAATTGCCTTATTTTTTGTACTCTTTGGGAAAGAGTATGCACATATCTCTTTTCCATTTCAGATTATGTTTGCATATCAGAGTTTGACAGCGGAAATAAGCATTTAGATAATGCTCCTACTTCATCAGTTGATGAGATACAAGGAGTCTCTCATCTTCCTTCTTGTAGGTTCTACACTCCAGCGCATGATCATGGAGTTCATGATTTCTTCAAAAAGTCCTTCATCTAGAAGCAGTTCAGTCAGCTCATTAAAGTGAAGATGAAGATATGTTGAAGACATATTTCAAATTTTGTGCCTTCTCCTATCTTGAGGGAGGATTTTCCCCATGTGGTTTTGCCTCTTTCCTCACTTTTCTGGACATAATAATTGTTAAAGGGTGACCATAGCCTTGTTGCTGGGCCCTATATGCATCCATATTTTTTGTCATACCATCATAAATTCAGACTTATAGGGGGGTGTTGGAATATATTAAACCCACTCACAACTTAGGATAAAATAATTAATCATTATTTGATTAATTTTTCACCCACTAGCTTAATTAGTTGGCATCCACTTGCACCTTAAAGTCAATACATGCCATCTATATGCTAGGAATGATTTATTTCTGATTATGGGTTGATCTAGAATTAGTATACAGGACTTTACAGCAGATTCTGTTTTTTCTGTTTTTTCTGCTTTTCTATGGATAAGATAAAAGCTAGTCAACTAGGAAACTGGGAGCTTTTGTTTCCAACCCATCCTCCATTAGTTTTTCTCCATTTTCTAGGATTATCATGTTATTTCCATCTCCATGACAACTCACTCATGCTTTTTCCAACTCGTGAGGTCCTTGATAGATTTAGCAAGTGCTTTATCCACCTATGGGGGTGCGGCTATATCTTGGTAAGTCAGCCTTTTTGAGCTTTATGAGTTGTTTCCATACAATTCGACTTTCCTATGAGGGATGTACTATTTATGTACACTATTATTCATAATTATTCAATGGAAGGATACACACCAATATTCATCTCTTCATTCATGTGATTCAGTCTCTTTTCTTCTCTCTATTTTTCCTGTGTATGCTTGTGAGAATTCTTAGTAGCAAGATCTATTTCCTGTGCTTCTTCTTAGCATCATTGCACATAGCATTGATCTATTATTTCTACACAAAGCCATACAATTATTGAGTAAAACATGATCGAAATAAACATGACATGAAATATAGATAAATCAAAATGTTTAATATGATCAGCATATAGAAAATTATGATCAACTCATGATATCACTTATAAAAAATTATGAAATGATAAGTCACTAATTGTCTTAATCATGGGTTCATTTCTTGTTAACACTATGTAAATGTGCAAGAGACGAAATGCCCTGGAAATGTCAATGCTTCCATATTGGAATGTTAGCACTAGTGGAAAATGAGAGATTAGTGATCACGAGACCAAAATTTTTGGCCACCATAGTTTTTTTAAAGGGATAAATGACCAAAAATGATAATTTTAAGTGAGCTAACTAAAAACGACCAAGATAAATGACCACTTTTGGTCACGGGATAAAAACCAACTAAAAATGACCAAATTTAGTCACGGGATATCTAGACTACAAATGACCAGATTACAATTGGTCATTTTTAATTGTGTTACTCTAGCAATGGAAAAAATTACAAATTTGACAATTAATTTGTACATTTTACTAAATTCTAACATTGCAGATGGAAATTGGTCTCTGAATCCATCTACAGTGTTAGAATCTAGTAAATTAATGTAGTATCACAACTCAACATGAATTGACCAAATACATATAAAATAAAAATAATTGGTTGAATATAATATATCAATTATAAATATATATTTCAGGTTATATATGTCAAACACTACATGTTCTCTATTGATATTTGTATTTCTATAGCTATCTAAGCTACACTATAGATCTGGCTTCTGTATATGCTATGCCATAAGGTCTTTTGAACTATTCTTTAGAACATAACAATAGTAACGCCATATTTTTTCTAATGAAGTTTGAAAATTTTCATAGTGTTGGTCATGTTTTTTATCATGATCTTTAATAATATAGGAACACCATATTCCTGTTCTTGAAAATTTTCATACCTCCAATTAAAAAATGTATAAGATCTAAAAAATAATAAAATAATTTCAAAAACTTTATTGATACTAATTATATCAATATTAAAAAAATCAATTTAATAATTGATTTACTATTTACAAATTAATGAAAATTGAATATTATGTCAAAAAAAAACTTTTCCAGCCATATAATAACATAAATTATTAAAAATATATATGATAAATATTATAAGGGTGATTAATGGTTATTATAATAATTATAATGTAAGGATTATAATTAGAAAAAGTAAGTTTTTAGAGGGGTTGATTAACTTGATCATTTTGTACTGAGTGTAATATATAGTTATATATTAATTTATATATATAATATTAATTCATATAATATAATATAATTAAATATTATTTAAAATATATGTAATTATAACTATTATACATATAAATTATAGTATATAATAGGTATATAACATTAATTTTTTTGTAATATAAAATATTAATGAAAATATAATGAATAATCTTAAAAAAATAATTATACAAAATACAAAAACTAAGATATTAAAAAGATATGTCCATTGAAAACTTTTGGCGGGAAAATGTATGTCTTTCAGTTGATACCTTTGGAGGGAAAATGTATCTCTTTCAGTTGAGGTTGTAAGTGTGAATTATTCTTCTAGTTTTAATTGATGGGAGAAAAAAAATTCCATTAAAACCATTGTCCTCTTCAGATCTTGATACAGGAAGAGGCGCTATCCATTAATGAAGAACACTCAATATTTTTTCACCAGAGTTTTTTTATTATTTTCTATTGATAAATAGACACATGTCTTCAGCTAGTCAAGTAATTCTTGAAATTCTCTATTGTGAGGCATATCAAGTTTTGATACAGGTTGAAGCTCAGCCCATCAAAGAAGAACAGGTCAGTGATTTTTTCTATTTTCTATTGGTATAAAAAATCCATCTTCAATTGTTGAAATTATCAGAATTGGGTTCATTGAGGGTTTCCTCAGTGGTGTTATTAGTTTTGAAATGGATTTTAATATATATTTTTATATCCTCATTGTCAGTTAGCTTATATCACTGGATCCTAAAACCTGGCGTGTCACTAAGGCTTCGCTATGCTACGCACTCGTTAGGAAGTTTGGTCTCCAGGGGGTCAGGGTTTCGACTCTAGCAAGGCGATTATGTGTCATTGAGGAATTTCTTGGATGCCCAGTATTTTGGAGAGATTGGAATTGGAACCCCAACTCAGAAATTTACTGTCATATTTGATACCGGCAGCTCAAATCTTTGGGTGTCGTTGTATAAATGTTACATGACTATTTTGTACTGACAGTTTGGGTTGGTTAGGGTTTAAATTTAGTGATTTCATCAATTTAGAAGCAGTTCGATGAGCTTAGGCTTTCATATATTTTCTTGTTGACATGTACTGTTAATTTGGGCGTAGGTTAGTCTGTATATTGTTTTTTTATCAGCAGAGTTTCCTGAGGAATTTCTTGGACGCCCAGTATTTTGGAGAGATTGGAATTGGAACCCCAACTCAGAAATTTATTGTCATATTTGATTTCATCAATTTAGAAGCAGTTCGATAAGCTTAGGATTTCATATATTTTCTTGTTGACATGTACTATTAATTTGGGCGTAGGTTAGTCTGCATATTGTTTTTTTATCAGCAGAGTTTCCTGAGGAATTTCTTGGATGCTCAGTTTGGGTTGGTTAGGGTTTATATTGTTGTTTTTTTTATCAGGGCGATTATGTGTCATTGAGGAATTTCTTGGATGCCTAGTATTTTGGAGAGATTGGAATTGGAACCCCAGCTCAGAAATTTACTGTCATATTTGATACCAGCAGCTCAAATCTTTGGGTGTCGTTGTATAAATGTTACTTGACTATTTTGTACTGTCAGTTTGGGTTGTGTAGGGTTTAAATTTAGTGATTTCATCAATTTAGAAGAAGTTCGATGAGCTTAGGCTTTCATATATTTTCTTGTTGACATGTATTGTTAGTTTCGGTGTAGGTTAGTCTATATATTATTTTTTTATCAGCAGAGTTTCCTAAAATGAGTGGGTTGCATTGCATTCGCTTAAATTTGGATTAATTTGGCCGACTTTTAGGTACCCCTGTGCAGTAGGATTTATATTTCCATTCAAAGTACAAGTCATCTAAATCAAGCAGTGGTGCAATCTCTGGGCATATGTCTCAAGATGATGTCACAGTTGGGGACCTTGTTGTGAAAGACCAAGTTGGCAAATTTTTATTTAAAAAATATCCAGCTAGTTCAAGCTTTTTTGTCCCTGAGTATTTTGAAAGTTAGGTGGTCATTTTTTTGGCACAGGTTTTTACAAAACGGGATATATGAGTGATTTTATTATTTATCCCCAGTAAGTTGGAAGCGTCACACCCACCAGGGTAGATCTTCCTCTTAACTCACTTTGGACATTTTAGCTTATAAGATACTTTTTACCATGGGCAGGTTGTACAGACAAGAAAAACTTATGCAGAAGAGAAAGAAGAAGAGACTAAGCTTTTGGAACATTCAGTTGAAGAACTAGACCGTACAGTAAATGCATTAGAGAGACAGTTAGGCTTGGTAATATAGAAAATACAACTGCAAGTGTCTTCTAATTGCATTGGTTATTGCTCATTCTGATTATTGCTTTCTACTACATAAGGTGGGCATTGTGAAACAGGAGGCTAAAAGGAAATGTCTAATGAGGGAGGATTTGGAAATGGATCTGCAAGCCCTAAGACATCAGATGTTAGCAATACAGAGTGCACAAACTTCTATGAACATCCAAAGCTCAAGTGAGTCCATGGAGAGCGCCAATGAAACCCCAAGGTGCAGATTCCTATACAATTGAGATTTATGCATACTTGATGTTTGTGTATGTATGGCCAAGTCATGTATGTCATGATTGTTCCCTATTCAGGGTTATGGCAAGTAGAAATCTTGATTTTCGAGTGGCATGCAAACAGATTATTGCATTGGTTATTGCTTATTCTGATTATTGCTTTCTACTACATAAGGTGGACATTGTGAAACAAGAGACTAAAAGGAAATGTCTAATGAGGGAGGATTTGGAATTGGAGCTGCAAGCCCTAAGACATCAGATGTCAGCAATATAGAGTGCACAAACTTCTATGAACATCCAAAGCTTAAGTGAGTCCATGGAGAGCGCCAAAGAAACCCCAAGGTGCATATTCCTATACAATTGAGATTTATGCATACTTGATGTTTGTGTATGTATGGCCAAGTCATGTATGTCATGATTGTTCCCTATTCAGGGTTATGGCAAGTAGAAATCTTGATTTTTGAGTGGCACGCAAACATATTATTGCATTGGTTATTGCTCATTCTGATTATTGCTTTCTACTACATAAGGTGGACATTGTGAAACATGAGGCTAAAAGGAAATGTCTAATGAGGGAGGATTTGGAATTGGAGCTGCAAGCCCTAAGACATCAGATGTCAGCAATACAGAGTGCACAAACTTCTATGAACATCCAAAGCTTAAGTGAGTCCATGGAGAGCGCCAATGAAACCCCAAGGTGCAGATTCCTATACAATTGAGATTTATGCATACTTGATGTTTGTGTATGTATGGCCAAGTCGTGTATGTCATGATTTTTCCCTATTCAAGGTTATGGCAAGTAGAAATCTTGATTTTCAAGTGGCACGCAAACAGATTATTGCATTGGTTATTGCTTTCTACTACATAAGGTGGACATTGTGAAACAGGAGGCTAAAAATGTCTAATGAGGGAGGATTTGGAATTGGAGCTGCAAGCTCGGAGACATCAGATGTCAGCAATACAGAGTGCACAAAATTTTATGAACATCCAAAGCTTAAGTGAGTCCATGGAGAGCGCCAATGAAACCCCAAGGTGCAGATTCCTATACAATTGATATTTATGCATACTTGATGTTTGTGTATGTATGGCCAAGTCGTGTATGTCATGATTGTTCCCTATTCAGGGTTATGGCAAGTAGAAATCTTGATTTTCGAGTGGCACTCAAACAGATTAAAGTTCTAGAGAAAGAAATTGAAGAAAAAGATGTGGAGGTACTTAACTAGTGAAATGGAAACTGACTTAGAAAATTGAATATTAATTCCTTGATACAAGCCCTTACTTCAGTCTCCCTTATCATACATATTAAGAAGTGCAAATCCCATATTACGGAATTGGTTATGAATGCAGAAACACAGGAAAGTGAGTACCAACAAAAGGTATGGAGAAAAATTGGATTATTTTAAATTTTAATGGATTCTTGCACTTGAACATAGTCAACAGTTCTTGATTCCTCCATGATTAAAGCATACATATGATTGGTTGTGGATCTAACTTGTTTTTTCAAACTGTCTAAACAGTATAAAGCATTGGAAGCCATGGAAAATCAAGTTAAGGCTGATCAAACAAACTGCAGTTCTATGGCTTCATATATGAATAAGACAGGGGAAAAGACTACTGCTAAGTCTAGAGGTTCATCGTCACCTTTCAAATGTATTGGGTTAGGTTTATCCCAACAGATGAATTCGGAGAGGGATGAAGAGTTGCATGCTTCCAAGCGACGTATAGAAGAACTTGAAGGTCTTATTGCAACTTGAGAAAAGGAGGTACATGGCTTCTCTTTTCAATATGGTTGCTTTCTGCAATGATACCATGGAATCGCAGAACAATATTTGTAAAATCTAGTGGCTAGGTGTAAGTCATGACTAATTACCAAGCCAAAGGAAAGATGTAGGTAGATTTTCTGAAAAAACAACCAATAGTCAACATATCATAAAGTGAAATCAGTGATGGAATCCTTCAACTTTAGCTCTTATTACATTTTGTCATACCACTGAGTTCATGCAAGGATGTAGTGATGATTTAAGTTTCTATCATATCTATTTAACTAGCAATTTTTTTACTTGTGGTAGTAATTTTTTTAACTTGTATTGTTTCTTTATTGTGATTATCTTAACTTGTACTGTACGAGATACCCATGCTTACAGATTAAAGAATGCCTTGTTTGGACCGATGAATGCACAATGAGCATGGTATATCAAGATTGATGAGTTGCTACCTATGCTGGGCTTTTTCAGTATTTGTGCAGAGTTATCTTTGGTCCCTTGATAGATCTGATCAATTTGTCTTGGTCATTTATATAGATGAGTTTATCATTGTAGGAAATTTTGAACAACTCATGATGTGTTCTGAGAATAATTTGGCATGTGAAGTTGACATAAAGAATGTTGGAGGTTGGTAGGTAGCTGTTGAAGTTTTCCTTGTACTGAAGATATTTTAGAGTATAGAAGGGAGAAATGGTCTAGAGGTATGTTCATTTAGATTGAAGGGTGGTCAAGGTTCCTTTGAAGCCCATAGTAGTCGGAATGTTCAATATGTTAAGAGAGTATCTTTGTTTATTAGAGAACACTTTCTTTGCAAAGAGGGAGTGTTAGATTACCTGTTGCTTGGGCAATATTCTCTCTAGAAGCAGTGGTGTACCCACTGAGCAGTGAAGTTTACCTATGCAGTAGGAGAGATGCCTTGAATGTGGACATAAGTAGGCCTTTTAATAGGAACAATAGTTATAGAGGGTGCGTGCATGTCTCTGGCATGTATGTGCCATCCACATAATTTTTCAAGTTTTAACTGTTGTCATGAAATTATAAATTCACTTCCATCCACAGAGTTTTTTAGTTGTAACTTGTAACTGTTGTTGTCATGGAATTAAAATATCACTTTCTTTCTTATTTTAGTTGCTGTTCTAAACTCAACAGATTAGCTTCAGTTCTATTTTCTGTTGTTTTTCTATTTATGAGTTGCTTTTCCACCTATAGAAAAAGAGCACTAGATAGATAGGTTTCCACTGTTGAAGAGATAGGGAACTGATATTGAGGAGGGTCAAAGTGAGGTGCATGAGTATCCTACTCCAGTCAAAGCATTGTTTTAAAACTTGGCTGACACAGACTTGGACTTGGCTTAGTTCACCCTCTAGAGTACCAACACAACATTCAAACTAGCTTGGGGACAGGTTTTGTTCTGAACTGACCTGTTCAATCTATGAATTGGCCAGTTCAACACCAAACCAATCCAATTTAGCTGCATTTATATCGACTCGACTGATTCAATACCTGTTTGATCCCTAGAGGCCTGTGTTATTTTGGAGGAAAAAAGGAAATTATTTTTTTTAACCTAAACCTTATATTGTCTCACCCTAAACCCTTAAAACATATGACATAGAGAATCCATCTCCCCTCCCTTTTTACCTCATATCTCTCTCATTCAGTGTTATCGGAACCGGCAAAACCGGCTGGTCTGACTGGTTCACAGGGTTGACCGGTCCGATTTCCTAAAAAAATTTTAAAAACCGGAAATTTGACCAAACCGGGCACTGAACCGGTCGGTCCGTACTCTGCCGTACGGTCGCGTGCAGGGACCCACGTTTTTTCAAATTAAAAAAAAAACAAAAACAAAAATACAACCTAAGTCAAACATTTCTTTTAAAAATAATCACTAGAATTGCATAACTGCAATCTACAAATGCTGTGTTATCCCCCTGTTTGGATGGGGTGTTTACCTAGGTTTTCCTGAGTTTTTGGGAAATTCCGGTACATAATAACAGCTGTAAATCAATTTTGGATAGTAAGGAAGCAAGTATGGGTGTGTTCTAGGCACTTCTAGGATTATTTCACTTCCTAACAGTGATGAAAAGGGGACTTAAACATAGATCTGGGCACTTCCGAGTATGCCCAGATCAACTTGAAGCTCATGTCCTGCCTATCAGTGATTTCTAGCATGAGTTAGGCAGTAGCATTGGAGGTGTCTAGTATGAGATTTGATGCCCAACCTTAGATACACTCCTCATTTCAATAAAAGCATATTTGGAATACTTTTTATTGAGTGGAAATCCTTTCAAGCAAATAAATGAAAGCTTGTTGTTTGAAACAAAACACAGGCAGCTTGATGATAGGTTTTAAAATTGTTAGATAAAGGTGGGTAGTTTTGAGCCATTCAAACTCAAGAATAAATGTATGACCTCAATGGATCCTGTAGAATCATGACATGAATAGCAGATTCATGATGCACTTCAGTGGCATCTTGGAAGTGTGTCTGAAATCAATGAACTGGAGGTGGGCTAGGCGTTGATCATCAAAATTTTCTGCTTTAATGATATCCTGGAGCGCATTTGCAACTCAGTCATCAATTCAGATCAATAAAAAAGAAACATATTTTGGATCACAAGACCCTCAGACCTATTTCTGATCTATTTGTGTTTGAAAAGTGATCATCCTCTCCAACACACAGAACCTGAGGATTGATGCAAGTCACAGCAGACTAATTCCAGAGCCAATGGGGTTTCAAACTTGCAGCATAATATTTTATAAAGTTCGATCTAACTGCAAATGAAGTAGATCTATTTTTAACTCGTGTCCAGGCAGCCTTGTAAAATGATCTCAGGCAGTATTCTTCCAGTATTCCAGGGCAGTGATCCACTTATAGTTTGTTCCTTTCACTTGGTTAAGTAAGCGCTCAGTTAATGGTCTGGATTCATATGTATGCACATGAATATATATGTTTTTTTACAAAATATGAATATTTTATGTATTTTTTAGTCAGCCGGTTTTTTACTCGGTTTTTTGCTAGTTCCGGTCCAGTTTCCGGTCCGGTTCACATTTTGGGCTCCACCGGTTCGATGACTAGTCCGGTTCCGATAACATTGCTCTCATTTAGCATTTGTGAGCATTTAGAGGACTTTGAGCTAGAGGATGGCGCTGTAGCTCATGCCGAGGACCCCATTTTGAACAATGTTGATGAGTTTGAAGATTGATCATATTGATTAGAGATCTGTTATTCTGTAGTAGGCTAGTAGCTTGTAGTAGGTTTTTTTTGGATTGTAGTGGCCATTTCATCTATGGATTGCATCCAGTGCCATTTTGATATATTCTCCCTTACATGGCATATACATGAGAAGAGAGGCAGGGGCTCTATTGTTACTCATTCAGTTTTCAAAGTGAGCATGGACAATTTTTTCTTCAGGCTAATAAAGAAAACAAATTTGATTTTTGTGCTACAAATTTATGTTTTTTGTTGTAATCAGAATTCAGTGAGCTTGTGTGTGTACAGATCTAGCAAAACTAGCAATTTTGAGAGTTTACTAGGATTTTTTTTCTAGTGTTTTTAGTTTACAGGTTTGTTTACCATTTATTGAAATTCAACAATAATGATACATGGGCCATGGCCACATGTACAGATTACACTAATAATTACAACAATCTTTGTGGCTTTTGGTGTTTCATCCTTTTTTTCATCAAAAAAGTATAATTTTTTTTGGAAAAATAGGCCCCAATAACCCTAAAGGAACATTTCTAATGCCTGAAACTATGTTTTGTGGGAGCTCTCCCCATCCCCTCACTCCTTCTCCCAAAGCTCGCTCCCAAAATGCTCCCAACGCACGCTCCCTGTCCATCCTTTATCAGCTACAGAGTTCAAGGGATCCCAACTGCAAGCCGTTGTATCCCCCTCATGTGCCTGACCAATTAGATGGATATATTAAACATTGAGCATTTATCATATCATGGCTTACATGGAAGATGACATGCCTTTATTGGCTTGTGTATAAGTTTTTTTAAATGCATACACACATAATAAACATGAGAGCTTGAGAGAATAAAATATGCCCCATTTAAATAATATTAATAATACTGCAACAGTTAGACCATAGGGTTAGGCCAAGGGAGGCACTAGATATACACACGGAAAAAGAAAAAAAAACATAAACTTATAAGTTATATTGCTCATGATGTTATATTGTGTATGGCATCAGCTACACTGGAACTGAAATTAGCATTTTTGTTTTATGGCTTGACAGACAAATACAAGTGTGGCAATTTCTCTTGGGACATTCTTTCTACCTCAGATATCATTAATTTTCTTGGACATGCTAAATGTTTACAAGTATGGGTTCTCTTCTCTATTTCGTTGAATGTTCAAAAGATTGATTTTTTATGACAGTGCATTCAGTCCAGAAGTTCTTTACGTTACTCTTAGTTCAAGACAACTGTTGTATAGTTTATTGCCACTGTTCAAAAAAATGTTCCAGATCTGCACATTTCCATTTTTACAAGGAAATAATCAGAAGTACGATTCCTGAATTTTTATTTTGCATTATCCTAGATTCTATCTTGTGACTAATAGTTGAGTCATATCAGGTTCAAATTATATAAGGTCTTCCAATCCTGTATTTCTTTAGGTATTATCGCTCAAGGGAACCATCATTGGCTTCATTATATATGATTGTCTTGTTCATCTCACCTTCATTCTTAGGATCAAGTTGTATTATTTTCAAAACGAATGGTCCAGAATTTTATGGTTGTCAGTTTGATTTTAAGAATAATCAGATATATTCAGGAATGTTTATTTTGGTGTAGCTACATTCACTCTTTGGAGCTTTGTTCAGTCATGGTAGGTTGGATAACAAAAAGAACTATCCAACAAACAAGTTAAAATTATGATAACTTCTTGTAGCTCTAATAATGGTTATATAGGAAATATTCTTTCTGTAGCTATCCATAACTTTGCTGAATTCTTTACGACTGAAAATCCTCCCATAATAGTATCAAAGGTAATGGAGAATTGATGACTAAGCAATTTGAGTCGGTGCTTGATAAGCATTATCAACTCCTCCTTCATCAAAGTCTTAACTTGAGTGTTGCTAATTTTAATATGGTATTTCTTAGGTTGGGGGTTGAAGTCTTCTCGAGGGTTCTTACTAAATTTCAGTATTAACTGGTTCCCATCTTTTGTTACCAGAAACACTGTAATTCCCCCATGTTTTAAATTCTGGGAGTAAGAGAAACAGAAAATAGCCCTAGAGTATCTTTTTGGATGCTTTCCCTCCTTTTGGTATGAAATATTTAAAAGATTTGATTGTTTTGTTATTTTTTGATATGCAACTCCTTTTTAATAATTACAGGGTTTTTGTTTGACATGAACTCTAAGAATGAAACTAGCAACTTAGCAGTGGACCAACAAGAGCACTAAATGGTTTGTTTGTAAAATTGATTACCTTTTTTTTTCGAAGGAAAACATATATTTGATATTTTTGGATAGAATTACAAATTTACATGGACGAAGATGTGACCTCTGATTGTCAACCAGAACCAAAACTGAAGAAGGCAATTGATAGGAAAGATAATGAACAGTTATTTGACCATCAAAACAAGACAATTAAAAGACTAAAGACCCCCCTGCAGTAAACAGGTCAATACATCAATAGACTTAAAGTCTTAAACTGAGATTTTTATTGAAGCATAAGATGAACTTTGACCATTGTCACCTTGTCTCTGAATTCTTGGATGACGAGCTCTCCTTCTCTTAGGGAGAGCCTCTAATGAAAAAACATTGGTCTTGACATTGTATTCCCTATAAATATGCTCATAGGAGATACCCTAAAATCTTAAATTTTCTTCTAATAGCTTGTTAAGCAAAGGATTGAAAGCGAGATTTGAAATTATGCACTCATTATTTCTATTATTATTACTTGACCTGAAGATCCAATAAACCTTTATTATTACTTGACCTGAAGGATTACTTATACAAATTATATTATAACTTAGAATTGATACCAACAATCTGAGTTATAGCATACTCTACCCAGAATTAGCTATTGTTGACCATCTATTTTGTTCATCTTGTAGTTGCATAACTTCATGGATTAATGATGTCATCTTCAGTGTTTAAAGTATGGCTGCCTGCTAAACTTTGTGTGACATTCTAAAAATTATTGCTTTGTAGCCCTTTTTCTATTGTTTGAGAAAACTGTCTTATGAGAAAAGGGCAAGTGCATGGATGTTGTTATAGGTTGACATTTTTAACTTTGTTGCCACAGTTGATGGTTTTGCAGCTAATTCTCAAGGTGAGGTAATAATTAAAGAAAGAGTACATAAGTGTACTAACTACAAGGTAGTATGTAGATTTTTAATTGTCTAAATAGTGCTTAACTCATGCATTTGAAGGTGTGATCGTTGTCAGGCATCTTTTATCATTTTTACAGTATTGATGGGTACAAGTTGCTATCTATTCTTGTCCTTTACTCAAGATGATTGCAAAAATTTGGAAATGCCATGGCATAATCTTAGAAACGAATTGGCCAATTGCCATTTTATCTATTAACTTTTTCCATCATGAATATAATTAAACTGGGGGTGGCACTTTCCAGATAAAGTGGTTGCTGCATTAGATCTTGTTTATTTAGGATATGCAAATATCTATTGTGAAAAATTACCGAGGTTCTGATTTTGATTTAAACACTAAGAACCAAGGTAGCCATGGTGCATAGGTGCTGTTGCGGATGTGATAGTTTTGAAATTTAAGGGTGTGTGTGTGCATCACTTGTATATGTGTGCAGTTTGTGTGTGTGTTTGTGTTGACATTCATTATTTAATTTAAATTTTAAAATTTTTAGATTCAATGATTCAAGCTTCAACACTAGTCATAATTTTAAATTTATAAATAACTACAAAAAATGTTCAATGACATTTTATCATGAGACATAAATCACTAGTAATTGGTCACTGATCAGTACTGCTTGTTACAATACCATCCCACGTAGTTTCAGGTATCTATGCCTATTATCATGAGCATCAGCAACTCCTTGATGAACTGAGGATGGTCCTCTCATAAGAGACACACCAAATTTTGTTATGGGATGCTTGGTGCATTCCCCAATAGGTCAGTGTGTTTCATTTCACACTTGGGTGCACTCTGTCATGTACCTATCATGGGGTGCATGTACCTGAGGAGTAGCTGTGCGTACCTCAGCTAGTTAGCTAAGATATTGCAAATTATGGATATTTTGTGTGAAGAATAGAAAATGTTTGGCAGAGTACAAGCTGTTGTATTGGCAATTTGTGAGTCTAACCTTCCAATCTATTCAAATTAAAAAATATCAATGAGTATTTATTCCATCCACAACTGAGTCTCAACTTCCTTGCTTTTCTTTCCCAAGGGCCTGTATATACCATACAGTGCAGTTTACATTTGAAAATGAAAGCTCCTACTGTATGTATTCTTAACGACCATGCATGTTTAGTAGAGTATTAGAGCAAGCCAAGTTTTCCAGTGTCATCTTTTGGGAATATGTTTCCATGCTATTTGCACTAAGAGAAGTGAGTGCATTTTATAGTCTGGGTGGGGTTGAATATGATCCATCATCTCTTTATGTGTGTGCACACATAATAGTTTGTAGAATCTAGATGGTGCTATGAATATGGACAATAGCAAAAACCCATCTAAACCTGGGTCTTAAATGCACCTTGAGGTTGCAATCCTCAAGGATGCATATCTCAAGTTCAGACAAACTACCAATAAACCAGATATTGAAAGTCATGGTCTACAACCTTGAGCTCCATGAATCACATTCTCAAAAGTCACTTGGCTTGGGTTTATATGGGTCTATGCTAATAATATTCTAGTTCATGTACAAAGGTTTGATAAACATACAGATTATAAGTAGTTCTTCAGTTCCCTGAAAGTAATCAACGGAAACGCTGGTGGATGAACTTGGGTTATGTATATCGTATAATGATGTCACACTGTCCAAAGAAGTATGTACTGTCCTGTACTTGATTACCATTTGTGTTTTTATTTTGAAGAGTTTACACAGTTTGCTAGTTTGTTGGGGAAAAGAGACCCGATCCTCTCTTTGGAATTTCACCAATTGTATTTTCCAACCCTAAGTGAGGGACA